>LPNX010951683.1:5183-113550 GCA_001517045.1 Pseudotsuga menziesii
ATACAATCATTAAATTTGGAATTATACAAGGGATGACACTGGTTCCTTCCTCAATCATATTCTGTATCATCTGAACTCGTATTCCTTAGAGGATGACACTGGTTGTTCCTGAACAGATACTTCCTTGGATTTCTTTATTTTTACCAGGTTTTCAACAATGATAACATTGTCATCTATCTCCAACTCAATCTTTCTTTCCCCCCCGATTGAATGGACGTCTTCTTTTCTATGCCTAAACCTTTTCTTATTTCTGTCCTATGATAGGGGTTGAGATCGAACTTGTATTTCTCCTCATTCGTTGCACATTGTCGACAAAAATATGAATGAATTATTCCCATGAAATATCTGGGATATGGGATGACAATTCCTTACAAATGATCAATTTAATCAGTCCATGATGCACCATAGCATCATCTTTTCCTTGCACTACCTTCTAACTCATCTCCCACATAGACTATAGTAGGTAAAAAGGGATGTTTATTGTATTATTGTTTGGTTTTATGTGACCTCGATTTCTCAAAAGGTTCAACATCTTGAAGTGAAATGTGGGTACATAATTGAGTCTCCCAGTACAGGTGATGTATTCATAATGAAAGTTGCAATTTCATCCCATGGTATTGGTATAGTTTCCCTATTTACACCATTTTTATATTCTCCATACTCCTCTCCTTCTGCAAACAAAGCTTGTTTTTATTTTATGGAACTTTCTCTATCATACTTACCCTAATGTAACCCTTGTGGAATTTCTAAGTAAGCCAATATATTTTCTTCATTTATATGAATATGCAACCATTTCACCCTAATCACATATTCTTCCTCTTTGATGTGATTGAGTTTTTTAGAAAATTCGAGGGATACATTCTGGTCATAGCCATTTAGACCAACGATGAAAGTCATATACCCTGTTGTGCATAGGATTGTCAAGAACTCCAGGTTATCATAGATGGGGGGAGGATCCATAGGCTCTCTCTTTTTAAAACTAGTGGACATTTTTACAAACATAATTTAAATCAAATGAATATATGAACATGTTGATGAAATGAGAATAACTTACTTGCATCTTGACTAAATTGAGCACTTGATTCCCTTGATTTTTTTGATTGGATATCTGCATATGACCCTACTTCCTCTGCACCCTCTTCATTCTCTTCTATCATCTTTTTTCCAAATAAATGCCACACACATGAGACACATGTTTTAATTATGCTTTTCCATTCATCTCTTCTGCCACCCCATATTTCTATTTCCAATTTTAATGCACAATCATTATTTGTTATGGATAAATGATATTCTTTTGAATTGTGCACGACCTCCCCCTTTCTTATAAATGTGAGTACTACTTAGCTTAGTTGTGTGACAATTATGATTTCTGTATGAAGGCTGGATTCTAGTGATTTAAAAGAATGAGGTCGGTAGTTACCTTTCGATGCTTATAATACTTGGGAGGGCTGATGTTTTGTGTTGATGTGATCGCATATCGTTGATGTTTCTTTTTGTAGTTTATGCATGCTTGGTATGTAGTAAGTATGTTGTTTTCCATAGTGCAATTTTGTTGCTGTGTGTTGTTTGGCTTCTAGGTTGGTTGGAGTTGAATTTTTTCAATGGCTTGCTTGATGATTTTTTTGTTGGCTTGCTTGATGAATGCTTACTGGCTCGAGTTAAGATGTTTGTAGCAATGTTTTATTTTTGTGTTTTGTTATTAAAGAATTTATTTGTGTTTCTTTCCTTCTTTTATTTTCTTTTTCTTTTTCTTTATTTATTTTTTTATTTTAGTTTTCTTCTTTTCTTGTTTTCCTTCTGTTTTTTTCTTTCTTCTTCTTTGGTTACTTCTTATTTTTTGTTTCTTTTTTCTTGGAAGATGAACTTAGCTAAAGTGGAGGACATTGAGGTCCTCAATAAGCATAAGATTATTCTTATACAAGTTTTGTGTGAATTCTTGTTTTGAAAGTGGTTTATTTTACATATTCAATCTATATTCATTGACCATCATTGGAAACTGACTGTCATCTATTGTTCTGATCTTGACTGCTCCAATATCATAAATGGTGTCTATTTTGTATGGTCTTATCCACTTGGTTGTTAAATTTCCTTTGAACTTATGGAATTTGGAGTCATATAAAAATTCCCAGTCTCCTTCTTGGAATTTTTTTGTCCTTGTGTTCTTGTCATGCCATTGTTTCCTTTGTTGTTGTACTATATCGGTATGTGACAAAGCTTGATGCCTGTATTCACATAATTCATTTGATTGGAGGATGCGTTCTTTTTTATTCTCAGATAGTTCCATGTTTATTTTAGTATTTTTTCTTAGTGTCTTGATCTCAAACTCAATGGGTAAAATAACCTTCTTTACATATACCAATTCATAGGGATTAAATCCAGTGGTTGTCTTCCATGTTGTATTGTAGGCCCAAGATGCTTCATTTAGTCTATCTACCCAATCTCTTTTATGTAACTGAGTTGTCTTGGTTAAAATATTCTCTAACTCCCTATTTGTGACTTCCACCCACCCATTTGCTTGTGGATGATAGGAGGAAGTATGTGTGTATTTTATTTTGTTCCCTTTCAATATTTTTTCAATCATATTGGATTTGAACCATGTTCCTTGATCAACGAAAAGTTCTCTAGGGACCGCAAATCAAGGATAATTTTAAGAACACCCCCAAAATTAATTTGTATAATAAATGGGTGAATCTCATTAATATATAGGAAATATCGAAGGCTATTTTATCAATAATATAAAATGTATATATAATTTTTTTGGCCAATATTTAATTCTATTATAGAATCTTGTAAACTCTTGATGAATCTTTCAGTAAATGATAATATATTGTAAAACCTTGGCGAATCTTTCGGTAAATGATAAGATATTTTAAAATCTTGGCAAATGTTTCACTGAATTATAAAATATTGTAAAAAAATGGTGAGTCTTTCATCAAATTATAAAACCTTGTAACGCCTTGGTGAATATTTTGCTAGGAAGACTCAGCTTTTGATTCTATAGATTACTAATGTAGTGCAATAGAAGAGCATATACCAGAGCTCAACGCTCTCAAATCCTAGACCCTCAAATGATAAAATGCATGAATGAGGAGAGGAGGTATTTATTTATAGATTTCATAAGAAGTATTAGGTCACTCACAACTGGAGGTGTTGGTGAAACACAACTACACTAACTAGATTCAGGGAAAGTGGGGACTCCACTTTTTTCTTGTCCCTTAATGGTCCAATAGACATGTGGGGACTCAAACCTTAACATATCGACAAACTGGTAGAATTGAACACTTTACACTGCGGAGTGATTATGGAACCCACAAACCATTATTACAACGTGGAGTATTATCAAGACCCACAACCTTAATATAGTGTATGAATTCCCAATTATCTTATTATCCAAATCTCTCATTTTTAAGCAACCCTATAAGAACGAAAACAACTTAATTATCTATTTATAGATATGGATGTCATTTTTCCTTTCTTCTGTTGACAATCAAAATATGAATTATGTCATTTGATTTAGATATTTTAGAGTTAGTTAGAAACTTGCAATGGTGATTAGAAATAAGAACATACAATAATAAGAATAGAAAACACATTAATGTAGCATCACACATATCATTAGAACCACTATGTTAAAGGCTTATTGTTCTTATATAAATTGAGGAGGTGTTTGTATCCACGTCCTTGGAATTTTTGAAAGAATGCAAAATGTGGAGAAATTGTTTTAGCACCCTAATTGAATGCAAAAGACTAGATATCAAATAGAATAATGTCTACATATTAGTTCAAACATACCCAATACATATTACATATAATCATGATGGAAATGAAGTATCATGTTCCAAATAAATCATATATTTATCATATATAACTAGATCCATTTCTGCATGATGATAGCAATTACACCAAGGAGTTTTTTTAAACTTTTGAATGACCCTTCCAAAAAAAATATCATAAAACAAGTACCAAACCCAAAAAATTTAGGTCACAAATAAAATTGATGAACTTGAAAATACGAATAAAAATTATACCTATCATGAAATTCTCAATACAATTAAAAGAATCTACCACCACGCTTTGGACAACTCTACAAGAAGACAACCATTCCACTATAGCACCGCCATTATAATCAATGTCCATTCATTTATATTACAAACACCCCAAACATTAACAATAATGGAAATAAAATATGAACATATACTTTCTCAATATCCTAACAAAAGAATATATTAAACAACTTGGTCAAATTCAATTTGAATATATAAAAACCATGTGGCATCTCTCCATCAAGTGTAGCATCTACTAACAGTATAAAAATGTTGGTTGATAGTTTAAACATGACAAGACAAAAACAATCATATCTTTTGAGCTCTGTAACACTTTCATATAACCAATGCTCCTATGATAGAATAAAACCATAATTAAATCGAATGAGCCCTAAGAATTAAGAGTATCCTAAATATCAACAGCCCTAAAAAATAATCCATGATAAAAGGAAAATTTACACTATAATAATCTACTGTAACTGTGGATAAAAATCATACCATATTAATTATTGGATAAAAATGTGATGCAAGTTTGTATTATCTGATAAATTGCATGTGCGACATGCCCCTTCGAGACCTTAGCTTTCATCAATGGATATGTTATGCGGAGACTAAAGTGTCGAGAAAACTAAGAATGAAAAGTGGAATCACATACACAAAATCCTTAACCCTCCAAGAACAATCCAATGTGGGTGAACCGTGAATCATTATATCCTTTTGTATAGAACAAAATAGCCCCTAATTTTTCCTCCAATACTAGAAATCAAGGGCTCAAAAAAGGTATCACATGAAATTGACAAAAAATACAGGTGAATGCAACCATATTCCTGGATTATAAGGAAAATGGAGGGAGAAATAACCCTTGAAAACCTCCATTACTGAAAATTGGGGGAAAAGGAGTGATTTCATTATATTTTCTCTGGAAATTGGGGGCGAGAGTTAAATTGGAGGGATATTTAGGTGGGGAAAAAATAGTTTTTTTTTTCATTTTCCATCTGAATTTAATGAAATCTCGATTTGAGGTAAAGCTTCGTAAAGAATTTAGCACCTTTTACACAGTCAATGAGTTGATCTATCCTTCGCAGAGGGTACTTATTATTTACCAAAATCTTGTTGAGGGACCAATAGTCGATGTAGATGCGCCAAGTCCTATCTTTCTTTGGAACGGGGATGACCGAAATTCCACAAGGAGAGGAGATGGGTCAGATGTGACCTTTGTTAATCAAATCTTAAATCTATCTGCAAATATCTTCATTCTCGATAATGGATCTTCTGTAAATAGTGTTACGTAATGAAGAACCAGGAACAAGTTCATTGGAGTGTTTTACCTGGAAATGTACAGGTACTCTGTCTAGATCTTGAAATACGTTCCAGTATTCATCAAGAATATTGTCGATCTATTGTTGTTGTTGGGAGTTGCATTGGTCAGTGATCCAACTAGTTGATAAAGTATTCATGGGATGTTGAGGCTTGATCATGATCAATATGAATCTCTGAGCATGGTTCATGAGATTCTTTGTATGTTTAGTAGATATCATCGCAACTTATGGTGTAGATTGTCACTCTGGTATACCATACAACTGGTTCTATATTTTGACAAACACCATCTAATGACGTAACAAATAACTGCCATGTCAATCCCATAAGTAAGGTTTCCCAAACAAGTCGGCGAATACAAAAAGAAATTCCATGTCATAGAGTACTTCATCTTCAAAAGTATTAATGAAGTAGGTGATTTTGCATTGTCAAGTGATCCTCAGTTCCTTTCCATCCTTCATCCAACTGATATTATAACATTGAGGATGTGGAGTGGTGACAAGACCTAGTTTCTTCATGAGATATTCAGAAACAAAGTTTTTCGGGCTTCCATTATCCACAATCAAATGAAATAGATTTTTTTGAACCCATATATGTGTATGGAACAGGTGATCTTGGTCCTCCTCATCGATGATAGTCGAGGCTGTTGTAGTGGTCGTTGTCGATATCAAAAGGGTCGATGCTTCTTGGTCATATTCTAAGAGGGTTTTTTTGGACAAGTCGGAGGTAGACAATTTTCCCAAAACATTCTTTCGAGCCTTTCATTAAAACGTATCATGCCATGATGAATTGTAGTAATCACACCATTTCTTGGCAGGGGGTTGTTTTGTATGTTCCTTCTTGTCTTTCTGAGAGTGATTTTTTCCATTGTCTTGCTTTGGTGGCTTTGGCTGAGAAGGGTGTCTTGGCTTGTCGGATTTGGCATGTGACTTCTTGTTAGATGTTGGTCATGTTAGCTTAGTCACGAAGAGTGATTTTCCTTTCCATTTGGATTCAATCTTAATGGAATAGTGGAATGTATCCGCAAGCATATTGACAATAAAAAAATCCATCTCTTGCTCAATGGACAAGGACAATCAGCCGACGTAATTCAAAACAAGAATTTTCTCTTCTTATTGAACACAAAGTCTAGCCATTGGTCGATAGAGCTCATATGTGTAACTCTACATGGATTGGTCCTTCCATTTCCTTAGATGCTTCCACTTCTTATACTGTTGTTCAATGTACTTGGGAGGGTAGAAATCCTTCTAGACTTACTCAAATTTTTTTCCCATGTCTCTATGGGACATTCGTCTTTCTCCATATTTATCGATAGGTTCTCCCACTAGTAGTGCATAAATGTTGACATATTTAAGGATGCAATGGTGATATTTTCAGCTTCTGATAGTTCGTTCATAGAGTAATAGGATTAGTTGTTATACCCAATTTTCTATTGATTCTACGTCAATATTTCCTTCTAGATTCGATATGTCTAAGTTCATTTGCATCTTGAATGGACTGATTTTTTCAGAGTTGGATCTTGTCAAGAGTCCTCCTGATGTCGAGGTGAATAACATGAGAATCTCATTGAATTGGGTGATATTTAGGTTCGTTGTCGATCTAGTGCTTGCTTTCTCTATGAGTTGCTTTGTCTTGTTAGTTACATGTCTATTGTCTATTTCCTCGGCCATCTTCGGTCTAGTGGTGCGAGTAGATAGATACTTAGAATTCGAAGGTAGTGTTTTCTTGGATTGATGACTTTGAGAGCATGTTTGAACATGAATAAGTCATCTAACCTCTATACAAGTGTCTACACATGACTTAAGCACGAACAAGATCTGATACCAATTATCCGACCATGCCCAGGTGCACGATGGGGACAACAGTTTGATTGTATGAATTGAGTACTATTATGGAGGAAGCATATTAATAATAAGTAAAGAAGGAAATATATTACACACAGAAACATACACACCGCCCCCCCCCCACCCCCACCCCCACACACACACAATATGCAATAATTTGAACCAATCTCTTCTTTATTCCTATCTCCGTTACTTTGTTATACACTTCATTACTACTATCTTTTACAATAACGTACATTCTTAAATAGAGTGTTGAGAATGCTTGGGTTGTCTCCCTGTTATGTTCATTTACAAGGGAAGTTGGAATGATTCCAGAAGTTCAATTGTTACAGACAACTGAAAGATATAAATACAGTCTATCTTACGCAACACCCCGGTTTTGACCCCGTTTGCATTAAATGTATATGATGTATATATTGTAATTAATCATGGTGTGGAGATAAAGGGAAAATACCCATCATCAATTTAGTGTTTTATGTTTTGGCAATTAAAAATCGTTGCCGATGGTGTTTCATGCTATCCAGGTACATTATAATTTTGGACATGTAAATATGGAATTTAATTAAAAACCCATGACCAACTATGTCAATGCAACAATAATGATATGGGGGCATGATTTCCTAAGGATAAGGGGGGGGGGGGATATTGAATCCTTTGGGACCAATGGTGAAAAGCCAAATGTCAAAGGGAAAACCCATAAAAACTGTCAACTACCCTTTCCTTGTCTTTTTCCCTAATCATTTTTTTCTCCTAGAAGTGGTTGAGGTAGTTATTACATGGGAATGGGAAGAGTATGGGCAAAAATTCGAATTGGGAAGAGCACCCATTTTTGAAAAATGCGTTTTGACTCCTGGGGCAAGTAAAAACCCAAAAACATATGCCCATTCTACCATGCATTCATGTTTTTCATTTTTCACCACCATTCTCTCATTCACATGAGCTCTCTCAAGCATCCAAAGTTTCATGTGTGTATCCATTCATGTTTTTTGCAGTCTACTCCATTTTTCCCAGGGTGGGAAATCGTTTTTTGGTAATTCGCAACGGATTGGGGAAGGGGCCATGATTTCTGGGTGTTTGATGAGCCGTTTTGTCCCATGTGAATCCATAGACCGTGTTTGAAATGAATTGCATAGTCTTGGTCGTTTTTCCCAATTGTCACTATCAATTTTGGCCCCAAGATGTTTTTCTTCCATGCCCATAACTTGCAATTACTATGTATGCCTCTGTTGCTTTGGTATGAACTAATTTGGGAGTAGAAATGGGATATGACTAGGTTGATAAACCTGGTGTGAGAAGGAATATCACAGACATATCTAGGGGGTTGGTTTTCTTCTTTGCACACCCTGAATAGCACTAGAAGGGAAGGCATAGCCTGAGGGACTGTGTAGCAGAGAAGGGGATGATTCCTTGTGTTGGGGGTGTAGATGTTTTAGAACCCAGGCTAGATCTGGTGCAGGTGTCCATAGCTCTGTGATTGAGCTCACTAGCTTAGCAGTCAAACTTTCCAGCTCCTTTGCAGCCTGATAAACCCAACTGTGTTGGCTTGGCTGAGTTTTTGTTGTATCCTTGGCTATGTGTGAGTCTGATAGTGTTCCCTTATTCCTTGTGCGAATCATGCCCAGCTCGAGGGTGGCAGTACTACTAAGAGGTTGATGAGCACACTGGCCTATGGTTGGGTGGAACATTGCAGCGAAATAGATGGTTGGGGGACAAGCTTCTTCATAAGATAAGTATCTCTGTGTTAATCTCTGCATTTGTATTTGCTAATGAAATATGATGAACATGTGAATGCTGAATGAATGCGTATGCTTCCGTTGTAGATTGAATTAGGCATATATATGTTATGTTCAATGCATTTAAATTTATTTATCATGTTCATGGGGCTATTTTCTCAAATTAGCACCATTATGGTTGCGTTCTCTCTCTGGTGGACGGGAGGGGACAAGACAGTGTGGTATTAGATCTCATGTTGCAACTTTGGGCCTCAATGGTCCATGAAGGATTAACCTATGTTCAACAGGAAGAAGCTAACAACAACAGGTAAAACTCAGATTTTTCTAAGTGTTGAGCATTCCTTTTTGTGGCGGCTAAGAAAGCTAAAGACGAGTTGATTCAATGGCTGCGTTGGCAAGAGGGAGCCGACAGGGAATGCAGCTGAGGTGTGTTGGGGTATTTGGTAGCATTTCATCGACGGCGTTGACGAGAAGAGAGGAATGGAGCTGACAAGAAGGCATAGGAAGAAAAATCTCTAAAAAATTTTCTAACTGTTTTAAGTCTGTGCCGGCTCGGTTAGCTGAAGTCAAGCCGACACATGTCAGTTGAAGTTAGCTGAAGAAGAGCTGATACGCGATGGGTGGAAGTTGACATTGGAGCCACAATGGCAGGTGGAAGTTGAGATTAGAGGCGCAATGACTGGTGGAAGTTCAAAATTGAGCCGATGAGTGTTGGCTGAGTCGAGCCGACAAGAAGAAAGAAAAGTTTCCAAAATAAATTGTTGTTCTAAGTATGGAAATTGAAATATTTTGGAGAAAATTTTGCCGATGTGTTGGATGAGTAGACCAGAGGAAACTTGGAAATATTCCCGCAACGACAGAAGGCTTGGCTGGATGAAATTCAGAAATTTTTCCGCAAAGGAGGAAGGCTTGGTCAGTTTGACGGTGGAAGAAACTTCAAAAATTTTCCGCAGCAGAGGCAGTTTTGGCAAGTTTCCAATCAGAAGAAAGTAGGACATTTTTTCGCTACGGCAGAAGGCCCGCAGTGGGTGAAAGTATGAAAATTTTCTGACGCAGTGGATGAAAGTGGAAATTTTTTTCGATGCAGCGGATAGAAACTCCATAAGTTTTCCGATGAGTGGATGAAGCATTCAATTGGAAGAAAAGTCAAAATTTTGTCGACGCGTTGGAGCAAAGTCGAAAAGTTTTCCAATCGGACAAAAAAGGTGGAGTTTGCTGATGCGTATTGAGAAAAATCGAGAAATTTCGCTGACACGTCGGAAGGAAAAGGAAAATGGAGCTGATACACTAGAAAACTTATGGAGTTTCAACTAATACGTCGGTTGAGTTTCATCGATCAGAGGAAAACTGAAAATTTCACCGAAACATGGATTTTTTGTAGGTTTTTAGTGAGATATGAAGGGGCTAGAAAGATGGGAAAATGACAGCTTGTTTATCCTCTAGATTGCGGGAAATCAAAATATTTACAAAAAAAAATGAGGAAGCCACAAGGGGGCATGCCCCCTTGACCCTCGTCATCCCCTTGAGACAATCGTTCTTTGTGAAAAGAAAAATTATATGATTTGACAAAGTTGTCAATGTATGGTGTTTCCAATGCAGGTAAGTAATGTATAAATTATTGTGAATGTTATGAAGCTAACTGTTGTGTTAATTAACACATTTTGTAGAATCATAGTCACCTTCAAGGGTAGTATTCTAGATAGTGCAGTTCGGTAAAGTTGGTTCAGCCATGAGAACCTTTAGCATGAATTATGCACAAGATCCCTGTGAGCACGAGGAATATGTTATGGGTGAAAACATCTGTGTGGGAAATTCTGAGATAGAGTCTAATGGGAAAATATTTCAAGATACTCCCCCTAATTTTCGCAGCCACCATGAGAATCCTAAGGGTGGAGATGCAAAGTTACAAGGTAGATAATGAAATATTGGTTAAGGCTTAGGAGGATCAGAATCAATTGAATGCATCCCTGCTACAAAGTTTGACAGACATCCAGAGGCAGATGAACTCTGGGGACCAGACAGTAATAACGGAAGGTAGTAAGAGAAGTACCAGAAGAAGGAAGAGATCTCCTAGTGGTTCATATGACTCTAAAGGATCCACTAGTGGTTTCATAAGAACGAGAGGAAGAGGCATGACCAGAACCATTCACGTGATGAGTTTAAGAAGGAAAGGCCGCCTACCTTCAATGGTGAGATAAATAATGGTCAAGAAGTTGAAGCTTGGCTTGTTGGGATGAGAAAATATTTCCAAGTCTAAGACTAGTCTGGAAATATGAAGTCTAGGGTAGCCATATTCAACTTGACTAGAAGAGCATCCATATGGTGGGATAACTTCAGGAAAGTGAAAAAGATTAATGAAAAGAATATTGTGTGGAAACTTTTCCAGAAGTATTCCAAGTAAAAGTACCTCTCTGACAGGTACTATGATGATAAGATCAAAGAATTCCATGAGCTAAGATTGGGATAGCAAACCATGGAAGAGTATGCAAACAAGTTCTTGGAGCTATTGAGGTATCTTAGGTACATCAAAGATGAAAAAGTGAAAATCCAGCATTTCCTGAGTGGATTGCTTCAGTCTTACAAAGACATAATTGAGTTTTATGAACCTAGAACTCTAGAAGAAGCGACAAGGAAATCTAAGTATTGCTATGAGAAAAGCAAAGGAAAACCTGATTATCATAAGACATGGAAGGAAAAGAAGAATGAGAAGTTTGACTAAAGGAAGAAAGGTTTCAAACCTTCTAACTTCAGGCATCAATAGAAGCAGCCATCCCAAGTTGAGAAGCAGCCAACTAGAGTGGTGGGAGAAAAGCCAAGAGATCCACAACATAATAGAGAACCACTCCAATGTTGGAAATGTGGAGGACCCCACGTGCAGAAATTTTCCACTTGAGAATGAGAATGCAAGGCCAGCTTACAACATCCAAGAGGCAAAAACAGTGGGTCAAGTAGCAATGGTTGTCCCTAGGATTTATGCAGCACTAGAGGACCACCAAGAACATCACCAGTCAAATGTGGTTGAAGTTGCAGGTAATATTATTGAGCAATATGTTTCTATTTTGATTGACCTTGGTTCTACTCACAATTACATTACTCCTCTATTTGTGGATATTTGTGCTTTTAATAAAGTAAAGCATAGAAAATCTTTGTTAGTTCGTCTAGCCACTGGAACTAAGAGAAAGGTTAGTGAAGTGGTAGAGATATGTCCATTGGTTATGAATGGATTGGTCACTTTTGTAGATCTGAATGTTCTACCACTTGGTTCCTATGATGTTCTCATTGGAATGGATTGGTTAGAAGCTCACAGAGTTAAGCTTGATTGTTATAATAAGACTTTTGAATGCATGGATGAAGAAGGGTACCCAAGAGTTGTAAGAGGCATTCTGAAGGTGATGTCTGTGAGGAAGATTTCAGCAATGTAGTTGAAGAATTTCCGTAAGAAAGGTTTCCAATTGTATACAGCTCATATTTTGGAGGCAACAGATAATGAAAATCCTAGGTTGGAGGACTTTCATGTGTTGCACGAATTCAGGGATGTGTTTCTTGATGAGATTCCAGGGCTTCCTCCAAAGAGAGACATTGATTTCACAATTGAACTTGTGCCAGGAGCAGCACCAGTGTCCAAGACACCCTACATGATGAGTACACTATAAATGCTAGAGTTAAAGATGCAATTGCAAGATTTGTTGGAGAAGAAGTATATCAGGACAAGTGTGTCTCCTTGGGGAGCATCAATTTTGTTTGTGAAGAAGAAATATGGTACACTCAGGTTATGTATTGATTACATACAACTAAACAAATTCATTGTGAAGAACAAATATCCTTTTACCAGGATTGATGACCTCTGTGATCAAATGAGAGGAGCAAAGGTATTTTCCAAGATTGACTTGAGGTTTGGTTACCATCAGGTAAGAATAAAGGATGAATACATTCATAAGACAACCTTCATAATGAGGTATGGACTTTATGAGTTTGTAGTGGTACCATTTGGTCTCACCAATGCACCAGCTACATTTGTGTGCCTTACGAATAGTGTCTTCAGCAGGTATTTGGACAAGTTTTTTCTTGTTTTCCTTGATGACATTCTTATTTATTCTAAGAATGAGGAAGATCATGAAGAACATTTGAGATCGACACTGCAATTTCTCAGGGAGCATAAGTTGTATGCAAAGTTGAGCAAGTGTGACTTCTATAAGGATAGGATTCATTATTTGGGTCACATTATCTCGGATGAGTGAATATCTGTAGACCCTAAAAATATTGAGGCCATTATGAATTGGCCTACTCCAAGAAGTGTGATAGATGTAATATATTTTATGGGACTTGCAGGATACTACAAGAGACTCATTGAAGGATTCTCCAATGTTGCACATCCAGTCACTTCTTTGCAAAAGAAGGGAATAAAGTTTGAATAGACACCGAAGTGTGAATAAATATTCCAGCGGTTGAAGAGTCTTCTCACAAGTGCACCAGTATTGAAGATTGCAGACCCAGAAAAATATTTTGTGGTGTGTATCGATGCATGCGGTCAAGGGATTGGAGGAGTCCTTATGCAAGACAACCATGTGATATGTTATGAGTCAAGAAAGCTGAAGGAGCATGAGAAGAACTATGCTACTCATGATCTAGAACTTGCAGCCATAGTGCATGCTCTCAATATGTGGAGGCATTACTTAATGGGAAGAATATTTGAGCTAAGGATAGACCATTGTGGTCTGAAGTATTTGTTTGATCAGCCTACTTTAAATGCTAGGAAATCTAAATGGCTATATTTTTTATGTGAGTTTGATTTTGAAATCAAGTACATAAAGGGAAAATAGAATAAGGTGGCTGATGCACTTAGCAGGAAGGTGTAGGAAATGCATGTTGAATCTATTAGTATTTTCCAAACAGAGTTCAGCCAACAAATTGTTAATTATGTTGCTGAAGATGAATTGTATGCACAGGTTAAGGACAAGTTGCCGTAACAAAGCCTTGAAAATAAGTATGAGGGATGTAAATTGGAAGAAGATGGACTTCTTACCTATAAGAACAAAATTTATTTTCCAAATGTAGCATATTTGAGGATTGTTGTTATGGATGAGATCAATCAAGCTCCATATTCTGGTCACCCAAGATATCAGAAGACAATTACTACAGCTATAAATTAATACTTTTTTCCAGGAATGAAAAAGGACATGGCTGAATATATTTCGAGGTGCATGAAATGTCAGCAGGTGAAGGTTGAGCATCAACACCCAGCAGGTTTGTTGCATCCTTTGCTAGTTCTAGAATGGAAATGGGAAGTTATTTCCATGGATATTATTATAGGATTGTCGATGACTTGGAGACAACATGATTCCATCATGGTTGTGGTGGACAAGTTGACAAAGGAAGCACATTTTATATCTATTAAGTCTACGCATAAGACTGATGACATTACAAAAATATTCATGAAGGAGATTTTCAAATTGCATGGATTGGCTAAGGCAATAGTCTCTGACAGAGATGTCAAGTTCACTTCCAATTTTTGGAAGTGGTTGTTTGCATATTTGGGTACAAAGTTGAATTTCAGAACTTCCTACCATCCTCAGACTGATGGGAAGACAGAGAGAATTAACTAGATGCTTCAAGACATGCTTCGCATGTATGTGATGGATAAACCATCCAAGTGGGAGGATTATTTACACTTGGTAGAATTTTCTTATAACAATGGACAACAAGAATCCTTGGGGATGAGTCCATATGAAGCTTTGTATGGCAGAAGGTGTAGGACACCAGTGACATGAGATAATCCAGTGAACAAGATTGTTCTTGGGCCGTAATTTCTCAAGGAAATGGAGCAAGAGGTTGTAAAGATCAGGCAGAATATGAAAGTAGCCCAGGACAGATAGAAAAACTATGCAGATGAGCATAGGGTGAATAGAGACTTCAGTGTTGGGGATCATGTTTACCTCAGAGTGAGGGAAAAGAAGAGTTCCTTCAAGCTTGGAAGTTGTGCCAATCTATCACCTAGATATTGTGGGTTGTTTGAAGTGCTTGAAAGAATAGGGCCAATCGAATATAGACTTGCATTGCTTGCTAGCTGGTTGCAGGACAAGCTTCTTCATAAGATAAGTATCTATGTGTTAATCTCTGCATTTGTATTTGCTAATGAAATATGATGAACATGTGAATGTTGGAATGAATGTGTATGCTTCCGCTGTAGATTGAATTAGGCATCTATATATGTTATGTTCAATGCATTTAAATTTATTTATCATGTTCATGGGGCTAGTTTCCCGGATTAGCAGCATTATGGTCATGTTCTCTCTATGGTGGATGGGAGGGGACGTGACATCTTAGTTCATCGGTCACTGTTGTAATCAATCAGATTGAAAGGTTACCAATGCTACACATAAAGAATCATATAACAATAACATAACAAGAGACAAGAATGGTAGATAAAATACATATTATATTACTCAAAAACACATTTGGGTTCATACAATAAACCAAACCGATTATCTATTTGGCTCTACATCCTATATATATGTTTACCAAACAGTTACAAAAACTACCTGTTGGTTCAACCAACCGACATGACCTATGAGGTCAACCTAATCAATAGTTAGTCAACTAGATATTTTAGTCGGCTTAGCCGACAAGCTCCTCCAACATCTTCCCCAACATACAATCTCTCTTCGTCCCGAAGAAACAAGGATATGACAGTCTTCTGTCTTGAGGAGCTTTGCTGTTGTATTGTTTTCTATGGAATATGTTGCCTAATAGACGCTTTTTGCTGTATACAGATTTCCACAATAGATTCTACAATTATTGAAAATTTGTGCTGGAATTCTTCCTAAGTGTGAAGTGCCTTCTGAATATCTATGGTCAAAGTTGTGAGGGTTGACAGATTCTCTATCTTTTGATGCATGTCTACGCTAAGGATATTAATCATGTCAGTCCACAAGACTTGTGTCTTTTCCTCGGCAACGAAAATTAATATTTTCATTTGTGGTATGATCTTGTCAAGAATAATAAGACTCGGTCTAGCCTGGTTAATCCATTAATGCTCATGCTTTTCTAGTTTTTCTATTTTTTTCATTTCTAACACGAGTTGATCATGAATTGTTTGAGCCATTGCTTCAATTCTTTCTTGATGGTTCTAAAGTGATCTAATGAGCTCAGGAGCCTTATGCATCTATTGAAACACCTAACCATAATGTGTATACCAATTTCTCAATACCTCTGTTGTTACCATGGAAATGCTCAAAGGCTTGTAGATGTTTCTTGGATGTAAGGTTTTTGGATTCTCCATCAAACTTAGGAAGGTATTTGTAGTGTTTAGTAGGAAAATATTGAAGGATAGGAGGTAGGTGAAGTGGTCTATACCGGTTTTAGATATTGGAAGAAATGGAGTTATGTGGAAAGGATGCAACCTCAACTGTGGTATGATGAGGATCTTTCTTAATGTCCCATCATTCGGATAAAAGGTCTTGATCAAAATCCAATATACTAGAAGAAGAAGTATTTTCAGTTTGTAAAGAGGGATATACATGAGTAAATTTATGAGTTGGATCGGAATGAAATGAGTAATGAGGAATGTTTTTGACAAGCTTAGGAAAGGATACAAAAATAGTTACAAGAAAAGATAATATCTCTTGGAGAAAGCTGAAACTTGAGTACCTTAATTTTTTGTAACGCCTTTCCATGTCTTTATACTGATCTCATTTTCACCAGTGGGGTCTGCTGGTTCTCTTGGAAAGCTATATCTCTGGATAATGTCTCCCCAGCAGAGTCACTGGAATGGGATTCTTCAGGGTGGAGTCACCAGGTGAAATATATACAACCTTGCTGATATTTGGTCTTTTTTCACCATCAACAATTAGATCTGAAACTTTGTCGTTCATACCTAGGGAAGATTTGAACCTTCATCACTGGAAACGGCACTAGTTTGTTAGCACTCAGAATCACACCCAAGGTTGTGGAAGGTGGACCCCGAGGTAACAACAAAACCACTTTAGGAAAATAAAGTTGGCTTCTTCCTTTCCAGAGAGGGATCTCTCACAAGAGTATTTATGAAGGCCAGATTTAAAGATAAAACAAATTCAAGTTGATTTCATGGTTGAAAACAAGGAAAACACAATTGGGATATGGAGTCACAATTATCAAAATACACAGAGCGATTGGCATGGGGAATGTATGAAAAATAAAGGTAGTAATTCGAATACGGTCAATTATATTTTTGGTCTGGTGGAAAAGGAAGAAAGATGACGATCCATTAACACAGAGCACCAGTTGGATGAATTTTGCATTAACTTTGGTAGAAATAATTTTTGGATAGCAGAGACAATAACCAGAGCATAGAAAAGTATGAATTCTGAAACTATCACACACTTATCTAAGCTATGAGAGAAAAAATAATGGAGAGATTAACAAGAAATACATGCACATAAAGGAAAGAAATCACAGTTTGTAACTAAGAATTAAACATGAATTCTTGCATTCAAAGACCAGCATCTGGCTCTACAACTTTATTAAAACAGATCAAAATTACATAAACGCAAAAGTATTACGGGTTCCAACCTCATTTACCTATATTGATGGTATACTTATGGTGTCCTAGACCCTCGAGACTGACCTTGAAACAGGGCCAAAATTAGTTGCAACCATAAACAAAATCCTAACAAACTTAGACGTGGCATTTTTGTCACAATTTCTATGTATACGGACTGATGTGCGTGCTTGATTGAAATAATGATGTAGCATCTGAAGTTTGCAGGTTCGTTGGACATGGCAATGATGGATTAGAGCATTCTTAGCGGTTTCATGCCAACTCAGCTTGACTTGTTTCCCTTCATGCGGCGACTCGCGATGCATGTCTGGTCCTTCTGATTTTTTTTAACGGCCTTTCCCTTCTTGAGCAGTGGCAGCTCCAGCACATTTTTCTTCTAACTTGTATGTTCCTTCTATGTTTGATAATGCATAAATTATGCCTATGTTCACAGCTGGTGAGAAGGTTTATGTCGTTTCTTTGTTTGGATCCATTCCCGGTACCTATGTCTCCTAGTAACATTGTTATTTGCATAGAATTGAAGAAGAAAACCCTATTTTTCGGCAGTTTCAACTCCTTGATGGGATTATCATTCTTGTCCGCTTCTTCCACCAGGAGAAAGTACTTCCTATAGGCTACTCCAGCACAACACCTACTTCGACTCGTCATCACCCTTTATGTAGTTGGAAATATGAGTCAGTGAGAATGATGACAAAGACACATGATCTTCTCTCCCCCAGTCTGAGCATGTGTTCATACCAGTCTCCCTTAGCAATGGATACTATGCACTGTGCTAATGAAGTCTGCGACCACGTCCGAAGGCTTCGGCGGGATACCCATTGGACCGAGAACTCTAGGTACTGCTTCCACACTAGTGTTGTATTTAATTAGGACAAAGTTGCCCTCACTAGCCTCATAAGGTCTTTCTAATGTAATGAAAATACTTACATTGACCTTACCTGCTTCAGAAAATGTTTCTAATGTAATGAACATATTTACCCTGATGGTTGGAGCTATTTTAGCATGAAGGTATAGGAATGGTAGAATTTCTTAGCAGCATGCATCATCCAATAAAACATATTAGAATACAGACTTCTCAAGCAGGACAGTCCTAACATACCCCCTTTCAAGACCCTCGGGACTCTTAGCAGAATAATATTTAGTCATCCCCTCCCTTCTTCAACATTTACTCATTCTATATATTTGAATGGTTCTGACTGCAGTGCTTATAACAAGTTGGGTGGTTGATCTCAACAATGGTTCTATCAAATATTCACACACGCCATCATCGAGTGTCATGATGAAAACATGAATGGTCATGTGTGCTCTAGATATGATCCTTATGTGAAGATACCAACCATGCTACCCTTTTTGTTATGACATCATGATATGAATGGCAGAAGTAACCTTTGGCCTCAATTTCCATCAAGCCCAAGTTAGCTTATGGCACGTGGACTCGACATTCGTCGTTTCATCGATCCATTCTAGTGATGGTATTGAGATATACTTTATTTCAGCACCCCTGCTCCCATACCAAATTACATGTAAAGTCCATACTCTTCTTATGCTACTACATCATCATGGTGCTCCTGACTAACTCTTGTGTCAGGAAGGAAATCCTTAGGTGCAGGGGTGAGATATACACCGTCAATCTTGTTTTATGTCCGCAGATCCTTATAATTGGAATCTGTACCTTCTATCCTTTGTCATTTCTATCTCTTACGCACTTACCTCAAAAAATTTCCTCTTCGCATCATGGATGGGAAGAACTACTGTTAGTCGTGGATCTGTGTTCTAACTTTCATCGGGACCGTTGAAATATGTGGCCCAGATTCGACCTTCATGAATATCAACCTTGATCTTTATTCATGCAACTTCGAAGAGTGGAATCCTCCTCAGCCCTTGATCAAAAGTGCTTTTAATATCCCCCGTCCAACTTTAACGGGATTACCATATTCCACAAATCTCAAGGGTGCATTTCTCCTTGCATGTTCAAAAAGCGGAATATTATCCACCGCAGATCTCCTCTCAATTTTATCTCCACCATTGAGACATGTCCCCGCTTTAACTAATTTTGCTGAATTGAAATACGACTCTTCGTGGTCACTTTAGATCAATGGAATTTACCTCTGTCGCTGATCTAACCCCTTGTCAATCTGGGCCCTTGAAATATGCTGGAACTTTAACTTATTTCCCAAATACAAAAAATGTCTATTGTCGTGCAAGTCATATTTGCGAAATATACCACCTCCATTGATCTAGTTTGACCGTCGATCTCTTCCATTGAAATACCTTCCCTTTTACGTTACTTCTACGGATTCGTGCATTCTATTGTTCTCTTTAACTTGGAACGAAAAAAGAGTGTATAGCCGTAGATCTATTCACTCCCCTTCATCCAACGAACTTTGGTATTTGTGAGTTAACCTACTCCCATCTAAGCCAAAATTATTAAGCCCATTCCCTGTCCACATACAATTAGGAACATATTTACTTATTCTCACACATCTCCAGGTGAAAAAAACTAGAACTTTTTTGCCATCTTTCACTTTCGTCTTAGAAACGACCCTCCAGCAACCTGCAGAAAACTCTTAATATCCTATGAGGTCATATGATGTAAAATTCAACAGATTTTATTCCTCCAATCTACTTAGCACAAAAGCAGTGCTAACAGATTGCATCTACCAATAAGTCTAGCGCTTCTTCTATGGCCTTATGTGTGTTGATTTCCATTGTCAAACCAAATTGATGTAGGTGGATCACTAAGGTGTCTGTTGTTGAGCATGCTGTAGCTGTCTCTAGTTATCTTTATCTTGCTTTTTCTTTTCTTTTCTTTCTTTTATTCTCCTCCACTCCTTCTCTCTATTTTGTCTGTCTATCTATTCTGTCGGTGGAGGCGTAACATGTGTTTTCTCTGTTGGCATAATAGGTAAAACAAATCTTGGTGGATGGGTGATGATTGTATGAGGGGTGGTGTAGGTGAGGGAAGGGGTGGTGGTTTTTCAGAAGATGTTGGTAGTGAAGTCAGGATGGGATCTGTTAGCACTATTTTATGCTTGTGAGAAATTGGTATTGTTGCATTATGAATATCAAATATTTTGTTGGTGGTTGGCTAACTTTAGGTATTGAGTCATTTGCTAAATCATTTAAAATTTCTGAGGTTTGCAAGAAGAAAGGATTCTAAAGGTTTTTGAGCAAAAAAGAAAGAAACAAAACTTTATTAAATTTTTTAGGCCAATGATTTATTGTTGAAAATATAAAGGAGGCTAAAAATTTAAATTATATAAAAAGGGGGATTTTATATTTTTATAAAAACAAGACTTTGTTTTATAAAAATATTAACAAAAGTCTGTATAAAAAAATATTATTGGCCTAGGGCCCATTTTCAAACACCAAGTCTCATGGGGACCACGCACCTATCATATCAACCCACAATACAAGTTAGAAACCAAGCACCAAGCTCCCAAGTATTACTTTATTTGTTCGTTGGTATACATTCAAAAGTTTGATGTATATAAAGCGCAAAAGGTCAAAATTTCTTTTGCATGTGGGATAAAGCACAGATTATGAGTAATAGTTAAAACAAGAAATTTGTCGGCTTGATTTTTTATATTTAAATGAGTTTCAAACGTTTCAGCAAGAGGATAAGCACTATGAATTGGATGATTCTCAGTTGGAGTTGTTCTCTTTAACTTCTACGGTGTTGATAATGGAGGAGATCCATGAGTTAAGTTTGCAGGAAAATGGTGAAGATTTGCATTGATAGTGCCGGTGTAGCAGCTCAAGTGAAATGCCTGCGAATGTTCATTGGGATGCAATGTTTGAAATGCTTACAATTTGTTATCCAAAACATATCTATTCAAAGTTTATGAAGAGTAGCATAGTGAATGGAGTGAAAAGCATTCAGATGAAGACCTTATATGGTTGGATAAATATGCCATGGTGAAATCAGATGTCATGATAATAGGCAATATTATTGTCTCTTAAAAAAATTTACTCTTAGCTCGAGTAGTGTCATTAGAGGACTTTTGAGGTCTAAAATGGGCCTCCTAAGGAAAATAATAAAATAATATTTATTAATTTTGGAGGAAAAAAGAAAAAAAACTACTTTTTGTTTTCGTATTTTCGACATGTCTCCCTATGTTTTTACTCAAATTTCGATTGGGAGAGCTCGTTGGATGCGGAATTTGATTCCACATCCAACGAGTACCCACACTACATACTTTTGACGGACCGCGCTACCCAAAAAACAAGAAATACCTTAAAAAATGTGATTCATCATCACATTTTTTCAAGTATTTATTGTTTTTGGGGTAGTAGGGTCTGTCAAAAGTATGCAGTGTGGGTACTCATTGGATGAAGAATTAAATTCTGCATCCAATGAGCTCTCTCGATCAAAATTTGAGTAAATACACAAGGAGATATGTCGAAAACACGAAAAAAAGTATTTTTTTTTATGACAAATATGTCAATTCAACCATTATGGTTGACTCATTTTATTGGAATTCTATTGGTTACGAATTCCAATTCACAAGAATTTATTGTTGGCACATTTTTTTATAAGGCCTATTTTAGACCCCAAATTTCCTCTAATGAAATAATGTCGAGAGTTCAAATGAAGAGATACGACCTCAATGCCCTCACTGTCAAGATATTCAAAGTTCAAGTAGACGTGTTCATTATGAGGAGAATACTACTCATTTGCAGTGTTGATCGTGCTGGGAATCACTTTCAAATTTGCAGAAATAGACTATGTTTCCAAGGTTGAGTCTTTGACAAAAACATCATGCAAAAGCAATTGGAGTGGAGAATTATTGTTGTGCAAATAAAATTGGCAATAAACAGCGCAGGTCAAATCCCAAACCATCCAACGACTAGCATTAATTCCATGATGTGAAGATGCGAGGATAAAATAAATTTTCAAATTCGTGAAATAAAGATGCACGTGATGAAATCTTAAACCACGGGTCCTCATCGTGTGGACTGACCAAGAGATCAACCGCCCAAAAAAATTTCATTGTAGGAACAAGCAAGGAGAAATTAAGTATTGAAATTTGCGGAATTTGTATACCATGTGCAAGTTTTGGCATGTGTAGGTGGAGCCTGGTTTTGGCAAATAGATCAGCGCTATATATTAATTCTGCATATTGAAAGTGTTGGCTCGGTAATATTCCAAAATTCAGCGGAATTTTAAATAGCAAGCAGATTGGGACACGTGTTGTCATATTTTTAATTTTCCAAATGGATTCATGGTCAAAATCCATTTCGTCGGCATAAAATGAGCTGGGTCTTTGTTTTGTGATGCTTTAGAGGAAAAATCGTTGTGATATGATTTTCACGGAGGAGCTAGGCGTTGAGGAGTTTGAAATTATTCAGGAAAATATATATGGATTTCCTTGTAACTTCAATCAAACCACTTGTAATGGCAGAAGATTATTTAGTCCCAACATTTAAAGACAAGGTATCTTAAGCAGCAGAACATGTTTTTTATAAAAATGACTGTTTTAGTCATTTAATTTAGAGAACTGTTTACGACAAACAAAGAATCATTTTTCAAAATGGAAAGAAATTTTTCATCATAACATTATTATCTACAATAACCTCTCTCATTTTTTACACAGGTGCTAAGGATTAGGAGAATCAAAGTCATCTTCAGAGGGAAAATGTTCAGATTTCAAAATGACTGTTCTAGTCATCAAATGCAAAGAATTGTTTCCATCAAATGAAGATGAATTTTCATAAACTGAGAGAGGATTTTCTTTAGAACATGAATATACACAATAAAATCTCTCATTGTTCACATAGGTGCTATGGTTTAGGAGAAACAAAGTGAGTTTTACAGGCAATTTTTTCAGGTTTTCCAAAGGCCTGTTTCAGCCATCAAATTCAAAGAATTGTTTCATACAAATGGAATTGAATTTTAAAAAAATGAGAGAGGTTTGTATTCTTAACAGGCCTATATTGAAAAATCTCCTTCATTTTTTACACAAGTATCATAGGTTGGAAGAATTTAAAAGACCTTCACAAGGTATTTTTCCAGAAATTTAGAAGTTTACTATCTAAGTCATCAGTTTCAAAGGAAGATTCTGAGGAGCTGGAGATGAATTTGGAGAAAAGAAGACATGAGTTTCTTTGGGAACATGGCCAATTACAAAAACCTTTTTTGGTTTTCATATAGATATCACCATTAGAGATATGCAGGAGGGACTTTGAAAGCTATTGTTCAACAATTCGCATCCTGAAATGAAGGAAGTTTGTTCTAAAGGTTTTTATTTTTAGAATTCAGTTAGGTTTCGAATTTAGGATTAGGTAGAGGTTATTTTGATATAAATTCAAATGTAAGTGATATTTTTAGGGTTGTATTTTCAATATTAGAGAGGATCTTCATTGTAATGGCTTCAGTTTTCCAAAGATGAATAAAAATTTGCACCGGAGGAATATTAAACCTTTTCATGGCAGAGATTCTCGTGCCATCTTTTTCTTCAGTAAGTAATTTCTTTATGTGACTTTTTATCTTGTTTCCCACTACATTTTTATTTTATTTCATGCTTGAGAATTAGTGTATATGGGCTAGAATTCATCTTGCATGCTCTAGGTCCATTGTTCAAGCATTTTCAAAACATTTTCTTCTAAAGTCTTGTAGAATTCACCCTAGTTAGGTGCTCTGTTTGATGGTTTGTATCCCTTTGTATACTAATCAACCCACTAAAACCTCAAGATTGAGGAAATGGTGTCTACCTTTCCTCTGTCCATAAACCTTCAAACCCCTACCTCCTACAACCTACTTCAGACCTGATTGTTGACTCCATTTCCCAATGGTCTCCTCCATGATTCTCCTACCAAATATTTAAAAAAAACTTTTCCTATTTGTCCCATCAGAAATATGACCTTCTGAGTATCATTGATTAAATATCTTGAGTATGAAAACTTTGTAAATAGTTATAGATCCCTCTCTAACTGTATTAGGTCAGAAATACAGTCTAAACTGGTTTTGATGTTACCTCGGGATCTACCTTTCACAACCTGGGTACATTCTGAGTGATAACAAATTGGCGCCGTTGCCGGGGAACGAAGGTTCAAATATTCCTTGGGTATGAACAACATAGTTTCAGATTTGATTGTTGATGGTGAACAACAGTCAGACATCAACAAGGTTGTGCATCTTTCACCCGGTGACTCCATCTTCGAAGAATCCAGTTTTCAGAATTCCTATGCCAACTCCAGTGTCAAAAGACTGAAACGTTTGAAGAGTTGATTCATTTTATTCATTTGTTGAGATGATTTCTTTGTATGCAAGGTATTCTCCTATGAATCGTGCTCACATTCCCGGTTTTCCAAATCAAATACCTAAAGTAGATTGGCAAACATGTCTTCCAAAGTTCAAAGATCAAAAGAATGATGATGCTACCCTTCATTTGGTTAGATTTCATATCCATATACATAAGCTGGGAGTTAAATTGCATGAATATTCTTTAATGAAAATGTTCATGGCTACTTTAGAAGGAGATGCAAGGTCATGGTATGAAGGGTTACCATCAGAAATTTTGTATTCCCTACCGATTTTCATACACTATTTCATGAACATTACAAAGACCAATACCCCTCCTTGTTGTTGGTTCAATATTGTTGTACGCATGTTAAAGGTTTCATTGAAGATTTGGAAAACATGTATAGTGATGATGAGTTAGTGGATGAAGAGCTTTTAGAAATTTTATATGAGAACCCATTTTAGAAAAAAGAAATACAAACTAGATGTCTTCACATTCAAGAAAACTCTTAGTAGTTAATAATTTCTTCCATGACTGAAACAGACATGATCCAAAACTCTGATTCAACTAGTTACATTTATTTTCCTGAAGTAACTGATAATTTGCAGTAGTCTTGTCAATTTTTGTGTGACCAAGAAGGAAGTTGGGACAGTCAATCAAACCCTTCTTCATATCATTCAACTTCTGAATTTTTGTTTCAAGATGAGGCTGCCTATTCCCAAACAAAATATTCCTTTTTGCAGCAGCAATTTCCTCAAAGTTCTAATGATTATGTTGGTGATTACATAAAGAGTTATGATTCTGGAAATTTTCAGTCTTACAGTCCCTCCACATATTTATTTTCTGAAAATGAAATTAAAGAGAAATCAGACCTTGAATTAGAATTGGAAAAAAGATATGAGCATGAAGATGATCAGCTCAGTGATGTAAAAGAAGAGGGTTATACTCTTGATGGTTTTTCTGAAGATTGTGGTCAGCTTGTTAAAAATTATGTTAGTGATGGTTTTAAAGAAAATTTTAGTCTACTTATATATAATAAAAAGGAAGAGAAATCATGCTATCAATCTCAGTATGTGAAAGAACCAACAATGTGCAATAAAGAAAGGGATCACAAAGAAGGATATGAAGACTCTCAATGGGATGTTTCTTTAAATCTTTCCAATTCAGAAACTTTTTGTCAAGAAGACATCTTTCTGCTTAATCTTGTTGAAAAACAAAATGATATTCCTCTTGAAGTGCTTGAGAAGAATGGAGTTGTAAATTCAGAAATATTAAACGAAGTATCTGATATATCATTTGAAAATAGTCATGAGAATTCCTTTCAAATCTCTTTTAAAGATCAATTTGACAGTATGCAAGAAGAGTTACTTTATGGACATCCTTGCCATGATAAACAGGTAATTGAATATTTTTAAATTTGCCATGATTTTTATGATCCGGTAGCAGAATACATGGAGAATTTTTCTAGATGGGATAGTTGGTTATGTATGATACTTTTCATCATATCGTTTTATCATTATGTTCCTATTTTCTAATTCCAATCAAGCATGAGGAAGAAACAGAATTATTGGATAAATTGCTTGATTGGCTTCATTGGAAGTCATATTTTGCTTAATTGGGAATTTGTGCTCAGTTAAGTAGGATAGGTAGGAATGAATAAGCTCAACATGGAGAGCATTTATTTCAGCAGTTTTCAGTTTAGTTTCAGTTTCAAGTGCAGTTCAGTTACAGGTTAAGGTCTGCAGTTACAGTTGCTTTCAGTCTCCAGAGTATGATAGTTTACAAGTTGACAGGGGTTTGTTTACAAAATGGTTTCAGTTGATGGTTACAGGGTAGAACATGTTGAGGGTTTCATAGAAATATTGGGAGGAGCCCAATGGATTTGGCACCTGGTCTATGGGGTTCTTTGCTACCTCTCAAGGAGGATAACATCCCAAGTGGAGCCAATTGTTAGCACTATTTTATGCTTGAGAGAAATTGGTGTTGTTGCATTATGAATATCAAAGATTTTTTTGGTGGTTGGATAACTTTAGGGATTGAGTCATTTGCTAAATCATTTAAAATTTATGAGGTTTGCAAGAAGAAAGGATTCTAAAGGTTTTTGAGCAAAATAGAAAAAAAATAAAACTTTATTAAACTTTTTGGGCCAATAATTTATTGTTGAAAATATAAAGGTGGCTAAAAGTTTAAATTATAAAAAAAGTGGATTTTATATTTTTATAAAAGCAAGACTTTGTTTTATAAAAATATTAACAAAATTCTATATAAAAAAAAAAGATAATTGGCCTAGAGCCCATTTCCAAACACCAAGTCACATGGGGACCACGCACCTGTCATATCAACCCACAATACAAGTCAAGAACCAAGCACCAAGCTCCCAAGTATTACTTTATTTGTTCCTTGGTTTACATTCAAATGTTTGATGTATATAAAGTGCAAAAGGTCAAAATCTCTTTTGCATGTAGGATAAAGCACAGATTATGAGTAATAGTTAAAACAAGAAATTTATTGGCTTGATTTTCTATATTTAAATGAGTTTGAAATGTTTCAGCAAGAGGATAAGCGCTACGAATTGGATTATCTCAGTAAGAGTTGTTCTCTTTAACTTCTATGGTGTTGAAAATGGAGGAGATCCACGAGTTAATTTTGCAACAAAATGGTGAAGATTCGCATTGATAGTGCCAGTGTAGCAGCTCAAGTGAAATGCCTGTGAACGTTCCTTGGGATGCAATGTTTGGAATGTTTACAATTTGTTATCCAAAACATATATAGTCAAAGTTTATGAAGAGCAGCGTATTGAATGCAGTGAAAAGCGTTCAAATGAAGACATTATACGGTTGGTTAAATGTGCCCTGGTGCAATTAGATGTCATGATAATAGGCAATATTATTGTTTCTTAAAAAAAATTACTCTCAGTTCAAGTAGTGTAAATAATGTCGAGAGTTCAAATGAAGAGATACGACCTCAATGTCCTCATTGTCAAGATATTCAAAGTTCAAGCAGGTGTGTTCATTATGAGGAGAATACTACTCATTTACAGTGTCGATCATGTTGGGAATCACTTTCAAATTTGCAGAAATAGACTATGTTTCCAAGATCGAGTCTTTGACAGAAACATCATGCAAAGCAATTGGAGTGGAGAATTATTGTTGTGCAAATAAAATTGGCAATCAACGATGCAGGTCAAATCCCAAACCATCCAATGACTAGCATTAATTCCACGATGTGAAGATGGGAGGATAAAAGAAATTTTCAAATTCGAGGAATAAAGATGCCCATGGTGAAATCTTAAACCACACATCCTCATCATGTGGACTGACCAAGAGATCAACTGCCCAAAAAAATTTCGTTGCAGGAACAAGCAAGGAGAAATTAAGTTTTGAAATTTGCGGAATTTTTATACCATTTGCAAGTTTTGGCACGTGTAGGTGGATCCTGGTTTTGGCTAATAGATCAACGCTATATATTAACTTTGCATATTGAAAGTGTTGGCTCAGTAATATTCCAAAATTCAGTGGAATTTTAAATAGAAAGCATCTTGGGAGACGTGTTGTCATATTTTTAATTTTCCAAATGGATTCATGGTCAAAATCCATTTCGTCGACATAAAATGAGCTGGGTCTTTGTTTTGTGATGCTTTAGAGGAAAAATGGATGTGATATGATTTTCATGGAGGATCTAGGTGTTCAGGAGTTTGAAACTCTTCAGGAAAATGTATATGGATTTCCTTGAAACTTCAATCAAAGCACTTGTAATGGAAGATAATTATTTAGTCCCAACATTTAAAGACAAAGTTTCTTAAGCGGCAGAACATGTTTTTTTATAAAAATGATTGTTAAACAAAGAAGAATTTTACAAAACTTAAAGACGTAGTTCATCATAACATGATGATATAAAATAACTCTCTCATTTTTTACATAGGTGCTAAGGATTGGCAGAATCGAAGTCATCTTCAAAGGGAAAATGTTCAGATTTCAAAATGACTGTTCTAATCATCAAATACAAAGAATTGTTTCCATCAAATGAAGATGAATTTTCATAAACTGAGAGATCATTTTCTTCAAAACATGCCTATCCATAATAACCTCTCTCATTTTTCAAACAGGTGCTATGGTTTAGGAGAAACAAAGTAAGTTTTACAGGCAATTTTTCAGGTTTTCCAAAGGATTGTTTCAGGCCTTTGAATTCAAAGAATTGTTTCAGAAAAATGGAATTGATTTTTACAAAACTGGGAGAGGTTTGTATTCCTAACAGGCCTATATTAAAAAAATACTTCATTTTTTACATAGGTATCATAGGTTGGAAGAATTTAAAATATATTCATAAGGTATTTTTCCAAAAATTTACAAGTTTACTATCTGAGTCATCAGTTTCAAAGGAATATTATGAGAAGTTGGAGATGAACTTAGAGAAACAAATACATGGATTTTTTCAGGAACAACGGCCAATTAAAGAAACCTATTTCTATGTTTACACATCTATCACCATTATAGATATACATGAGGGACTTTGAAACCTATTGTTCAGTAGTCTGCATCCTGGAATGAAGGAAATTTGTTGTAACTGTTTTTATTTTTAGAATTTAGTTAGGTTTCGAATTCAAGGTTATGTAGAGGTTATTTTTCTATAAATTCAAATGTAATTGATATCTTTAGGGTTGTACTTTCAAGAGAAGAGAGGCTCTTCATTGTAATGGCTTCAGTTTTCCAGAGATGAATAAATATTTGCAGAGGAGGAATGTTAAACCTTTTCATGGAAGAGATTCATGTGCCATATTTTTCTTCAGTAAGTAATTTCTTTATGTGACTGTTTATCATGCTTCCCACTCCATTTTTTATTTTATTTCATGCTTGATCATTAGTGTATATGGTATAGAATTCATCTTGCATGCTATAGGTCCATTGTTCAAGCATTTTAAAAAAACGTTCTTCTAAAGTCTTGCAAAATTGGGCCCTAGTTAGGTGTTCTGTTTGATGGGTTGTCTCTCTTTGTCTACTAATCAACCCACTAAAACCTCAAGACTAAGGAAATGGTGTCTACCTTGCCTCTGTCCATAAAAATTCCAACCCCTACCTCCTGCAACCTACTTCAGACTTGATTGTTGAGTCCATTGCCCAATGGTCTCCTCCATGATTCTCCTACCAAATATTAAAAAAAAAATTGTCCTATTTGTCCCCTCAGAAATATGACCTTTTGAGTATCATCGATTGAATATATTGAGTATGAATACTTTGTAAATAGTGAGAGATCCCTCTTGACTGTATTAGTTTAGAAATACAGTCTAAAGTGGTTTTGATGTTACCTCGGGATCTACCTTTCACAACCTGGGTACATTCTGAGTGATGACAGGATCTGTTGGTAAAGGGTTGTCAACAGTTTTAGTTGTTTTGACAATTTTTCTGTCCTTGACAGAGTTGACATTTTCAGCCATTTCTTCGCTAAATTCTGCTAGTTCGACTAGGTCGACAAGTTCCTTAGAAATGGTAGGTTTAGTTATTTCATCGGTAGGGTTAAGAATTGGTAGGTTTTGAATGGGTTGTGAAATTAATGATGATATTTTCTTAGCCACTATATTGTTGGTTTTATCAGGGTTTCTTTTCAGAATGGATTTGATGCATACACTGACTTGTGACTTTGGCATGGAGGATTCAGGATGGTTGATGCTCAATGGGATGGATAAAGTGCCTTGTGGGGCATTCATGGCTATAATTGGTTTTTTTATTATCATTTGCATAACTTCAGGAAAAATGGATGGTGCATGTATGCTTGATTATTTCTGCTATCTATATGTTCTGCTCACCGATAAAGTTTCCCTTTGTTAGACATGTTCTGCACTGCTTCTAACATGTCGAGATTCAAGTCGGAACCTCTCATTGTGCTTGTTAAACCCACATAAATAATCTTCACAGATATCTTGGGTCTGTTATATTGTATCTGACTAATGATTAGGCCTCTTGATTTTTTTCCTGTCGTTGTTCCTACCAATTCCTCCACTAGGCATGCATTTAACCTAACAGGTACTAGTTCTCCTTTGTTCGACAAACCGGTGATCATGTATATCAAATCACTAGAAATTTTAATAGGTGTATCGAAATAAAACTTACCATTGTGATATCTGCTAACAATGAACTGTGTGATTATTTCTTTTGTTCTAACAAAACGGTCCATCAAATGTACATTCATGTAACTAAGGATTGTACATACGCTTAACTTTTGAGCTTCCTTAGTCATTTTACCATTTTCATAGCCCATTCCTTTATTTCTTCTAGATTCCCGTCCATGATGTTTCCAATACTTTCACATTGCAAATGTTATGTAGTCATTCCACCAATGGCGTGCTAGATTTTTCTAGGTCTTTGATTTTGTTTGTTGCAAACCTTGTAGTTGTCTTCTTGGGTGCCATTGTGTCTATTGATATTTCTAGTTCACAAATAGGTAACTTGGTCTCAGGGGTTCATTTTCTCTAGTTTTATAGATCTTCACGGAATGATGTCTAAGTCTCATCTAGTGTGGTATTTATAGTGAAAATAATTGGAGGGGGCGGAAGCATAGTGGATGGAGGTATTAATTATTGTATTAATGGTGGATTTTACTGTGAAGGATGGTTTGTTGAGGGTTCTTTCAATACATCTCAAATTTTTTGCTCCATATTTCTATGTTCATTATTACTTGATTAGACCGCTGGCCCCTCTTTATGTTGGCATGTGTCGAAGTCATGATGATGTTGGTGGAATGGTCGATAATATTCATGTCTATTATGTCGGTGGTTATATTTTTCAAATGGTAATATGCTGCTTCCTGCCTTAGAATTCATCCTGTGGAAATTGAACCCAAGAGATAGAACAATTACACTCACAAAATTGCTAATCAAACATGCAAAATTAACATCAAAGGAGACTGAAATTGGAGCATAACACTAATCTGTATTGAATAAGCCTTGTGAAGTAATAAGCTCCTGCAATATATAATTATATGATAGATTCGAATGCATAAGGATTCCATTCGAAAAGGTCAAAAAGTAGGCTTACTAAATCTAATCAAATCCCCATTAGGTGCATAAAGCAGTTTCCAAATCCACAAAGATGCTCATGAATTGGCTAAGTCAAGTAAGAAAGCTAATGAGGGATGTAAATACAACTCATACATGCTTTTATTAGGATAAAAGGAGGGAGGATGATGTGGGAAAAAAACAAGTCAACTACAACTAGTCTAGCTTTTCCTTTTGCCTTAATTCTGAATAAAACAGGCAGCTTTTTAGAAAAAGCAGATATGTGCTTTGGAGGATCTGGAATAAAGTAGACATGCTAAATATGGTTTCTAGGAGGTTTCCCAAGTGCTACATGACTCATTTTTAGCAAGTGTTTACTTCTAGGACATGTAGAAGGAAATTAACATAGAGTGGAATCTAGGAGACTAGATAATAAGACAAAAATGATTTAATTAATGTCTAAGGTAGGTAACTATGGGTTGATTATTCTAACACCCCTCCTTAATCCTGAATTTATGATTAAATATCAGAAAACTATAGGGCCTAGAAACAATGCTTAGTCACCCTTTACATACTGCTTGTCCATACAACCAAGGAAAGAGGCAAAAACCTAATGAGAAAATCCTCCCTTAAACATGGACAGGAATTTTTTTTTGGGAAATCTTGTCATCAATCATGCTTCACAGCATGATCAGAAATCCCCAACAATGATTTGAGATTGATGAATGTCTTCTCACAAAAAACTTTGGTGAAGATGTCTACTACTTGTTCTGAAGATGCACAGAAGAGTAGATGAATGGTACCATCATGCACAAGCTGTCTAATGTAGTGCTTATGGATCTCAATGTGTTTGGTTCACTGTATCTGAACTGGATCATTGCAGATTCGAATGGTGCTCTGATTATCATAACAAATAATAGTTGAAAACTCTGATTTGAAGCCGCATTCTCCAAGTATTCCTTGCAACCACAAACATTGATTTGTTGCATTTACAACTCCTCTATACTCTGCTTCTGTAGATGAGAGTGCTATGGCACTCTGCTTCTTGCTTGACCAATTGATTGGTTCTTCTACAAGTATGAACACATATCCTGATGTTGAATTTCAATCTGTGTTGTCACCTACCCAATCACTGTCAGTAAACCCAATCAAATCAAGATCAAATTTTGCTTTGTAAAAGATCCCATGAGTTCTTGTTCCTTGAACAAAGTTAAGGATCCTTTTGGCTGCCCTCTAGTGGATCTCATGAGGCTGATCCATGTATCTTGAAGCCACACTAACTGCATAAGATAGATCAGGTTGAGTGTGTGTAAGATAAAGCAAACACCCAATCAACTGCCTATATAGTGTATTATTTACCATATGAGAAGAACTTGCTTCTTCAAGCTTAACTCCTAAAAGAAAGGGAGTCTTGCTTGTCTTGGAATATTTCATGTTGAACTTGTTCAAAAAATATAAGGCACACTTGGACTGATGTACTTTGATTCCATGTTGGGATTGATCAATTTCAAAACCCAAGAATTGGATCAACAATCCCAAATCTGTCATAGAAAATGCATAGTTCATTGCATCCTTCAAGGAGGCAATCTCTTTCTTTGAAATTCCTGTAATCAGAAGGTCATCCACATACAAGAAAATAATCATCAAATAATCATGAATCAGATTGAAATAAACATTAAGATCAGACTTGCATTGAACAAAACTCAATGACAGCAGAAAGCCATCAATCTTGGCATACCAAGCCCTAGGGGCTTGCTTGAGCCCATACAATGATTTCTTTAACCTGCACACTAAAGATGGATTAGAAACAAACCATTTAGGTTGCTGCATGTAAATATCTTTAGTGAAATCTCCATTTAGGAAATCACACTTCACATCCATGTGATGTACCTCCCACTTCTTCGTAGCTGCAATGGCTAAAGCTAGCCTTATGGAGTCCATCTTTGCCACTGGTGCAAAGGTTTCATTGTAGTCAATACCATGTACTTGTGAGTAGCCCTTGGCTACCAATATTGTCTTATATTTCAAAGGTGAACCATCAGCAGAAAACTTAGTCTTGAAAACCCACTTACATTGAACTAGCTTCCTCCCTGGGGGAAGATCAACCAGTTCCCAAGTGTTGTTCTTCTGGAGTGAGCTGAATTCTTCTTTCATGGCTGTTTTCCATATTGGATCATGTGATGCATCTTAATATGTTTGTGGATCTGATTCAACCATCAGATAGAACTTCTCAACAAATAAAGGATCTTTCATACAAATGGCACTCTCAAACTGAGATCTAGTCCTCCTAGTGTCACTAGGATTTCCAGCTAGTTCCCCAGCTGCATGAATGGTCTTTTCTGCCCATTTTGGTCTTGTAGGACTATCAGGATCTGCAATCAAATCATCGTTATTAGAAATATCAGAATCAGCAAACTCATTAGTCTCTCCACTTACAATCAATGGATCTGGTGGTGAAGAAGACTCTTCAACTTCAACTGCTACTAAAGGCTCTTCTTGGAACTGAACACTTCTTTCAATGAAATATTTGTTAGTGTTCAAGTTGATCAGCTTGTACCCTTTTGAATCTTTATAATACCCAACAAATAGGAACTCTTGGCTTTGGGGCTGCAAAGCCTTTCTTTTTTTAGTTGGAATTCTAGCCCAAGCCTTTGAGCCAAAAATCCTGAAATGGGTCACATCTGGCTTATGCCCACTCCAACCTTCAAAAGGAGTCATACCATCAAGTTGCTTATGAGGCACCCTATTATGGATGTAGGATGCACAGTTTATATCCTCATACCAAAACTTTGGTGCAAAATTCTTAGCCTCCGTCATGCAGGTTGACATCTTCTTTAGTGACCCGTTATTTCTCTCAGCAACACCATTTTGCTATGGTGTGTAAGGGATCGAATGCTACATCTGAATACCTAAATATTTACAATACTGAATGAACTTAGACTTGACATACTCACCACCATTTTCATATCTGAGGATCTTGAGTTTCCTCCCAAACTGGTTTTCAACCAAGGCTTTAAAGACTTTGAAGAGGTAAAAAACTTCAGACTTATGCTTTCAGAAGTAAACCCAACAATACCTGGAAAAGTCGTCTATGAACATTAGTGCATATTTGGCTTGACTCATGGACATATGAGGAAATGTACCAGCAATGTCACTATAAATCAACTCAATAGGTGCAAATGTTCTCTCATGAATAGCTCTCTCAAATTTGTGCTTTGGGTGTTTTCCTAGGATACAACCTTGGCAGACTCCCTTGGAAAACCTGATCTTTGGTAACCGTATGACCTTATCCTTTTTCACTCAAATAAAAAATATACTTGTAGTTAAGATGGCCAAATATTTCATGCCAAATATTGCTTGCCTCATTAGCATGAATCAGAAGAGCAGAGGGGTTTGAGTAGGGTACAAAATGGGAAAATATGTATATCTTCGAAGTGTGATCAACAACAACTTTTGCTATAAATTTACCATTCAAAATCTCAGTGATTTCAACATCATCAGGGGAGAAGATGACCTTCTTTGGAGACCCAGTGTGATTCATCTAATACACTTACAAGAGATTAGAGGCAAGAACTGGAACATACAACACATTATTAAACTTACCACGCTAAGATCAATCCTTCCTTTCCCCAAACTGTCAGTGAGAGAGTCATCTCCCAAAAATATTGGTGGACCTTTCGACATGTCAAGAGAGGAGAATGCCTCTTTTGTCGAAACCATATGTCTAGAAGCTCCAGAGTCTATGATGAAGCTAGGTGATCTTGATGTGCCATCAACCAAGGCATGTACTCTCTCTATGTCCTCTAAATTTGATCATCTTTCCCTCTTCTTTGAGCAATCAGGAAGGGAGATGTTATTATTCTCCAGGAGTTGGGTCAACATGTCAATTTTCTTCTTCATACAAGATCTCTCAGGATGATAGCCCTTACTACAGTATGCGCACTTGCTCATTTCTCCTTTGTTCTTCTTCTTCTGGGAGTTCTTCTTGGAACCTTGGGGCTCCTCTTGAGACTTTTTCTTGTCTCTCTTTTTATCAGGTGGATTTTTAGCTTTTTTCTTGATTTTTGAATCCACCCTTGAATCTACAGCAACCAAAGCTTGGTCTTTGGAAGGTTTGATGGTGCCCATCATCACCAACTTATCTTGTTCCTATGTGAGGGATTCCATGAACTCTGCAAGCTTAGGCATCTTCCAGGCTCGAGATGTCAACTTGGTGGCATGGAAGGTAAAAAAGAACACTGAATAGTCAGGTCCAAGCTTCGAGAGTATGGCCAAAACTAGGTTCTCTTCCTTCTTTTCAATCCCACACTGTTTTAGCTACAAAACAAGGGCTTTAAACTTGGAAAAATAGAGTTGCAAGGATTCGAAGCTACTGGGACTTAAGGAGATCAGCTCATTCTCAATTTGATGTCCTCTCATCTCATATGGCTTACCAAAAATATCTACAAGCTTCTCACACACTTAATTTGGTAATGTCAATCCATCAAGATGGAAGAGGAGGTCTCTTGAAATGCTTAGACACAAAAGACCATAGGCCTCATCCCTCCTGTTGTGCCATTTGATTTTCTCTGCAGCTGCATTGGGCTCTGCCTCAGTTGCCATAGTAACCCTATAGATACCTTTTGCTCTCAACAATATCTCCATCTCAGCTTTCCACTCAAAGAAATTGAATGGAGTCAAGATGATCTTCTGAGATTGGTCCATAGCTCAGAAACTGTGCCCTTCAGTCAGCAGAATATGCTCCCAGTCAAGGTGTCGAACCTGCAATAGCAATATGGAAGGAGATAAATCAATCTACAAAGGCTCTGATACCATGTGGAAATTGAACCCAAGAGATAGAACAATTACACTCACAAAATTGCTAATCAAACATGAAAAATTAACATCAAAGGAGACTGAAATTGGAGCATAACACTAATCTGTATTGAATAAGTGTACAATAGCCAACCTTGTGAAGTAATAGGCTGCTACAATATATAATTACATGATAGATTCTAATGCATAAGGATTCCATTCGAAAAGGTCAAAAAGTAGGCTTACTAAATCTAGTCAAATTCCCCATAGGAGCATAAAACAGTTTCCAAATCCACCAAGATGCTCACGAATTGGCTAAGTCAAGTAGGAAAGAGTGGAATCTAGGAAACTAGCATAGAGTGGAATCTAGGAGACTAGGTAATAAGACATAAATGATTTAATTAATATCTAAGGTAGGTAACTATGGGTTGATTATTCTAACACATCCAAGGTCCTATCATAGTGATATCCTGTAGTGTTTTATTTGTGTTTGAGGTTAGTTTTTTATAGTATTTTTTTTTTTTCAAATTTTTTTTTCAGTTACACAACCTTTTTTTTTAATTTAGTTTTCGTAACGTTTTAGTCGGGTGGCATTGACCAGCCTTCGAAATACACTGCCTTGTAGCATTTTTAGTGAGAATGGTCCATTTGTGTTGATTTCTTCGACAATCTATGGCCCCATCCATTCTATATGTAATTTATTAGGTTTCCTTTTTACTCGACTATTATACAACAATGCAAGGTCTCCAACTGACAATTTTTTATTTTTAATATTTCCATCATGCCAATATTTTTGTTGTCATTTTTGGATCACTTGGTGTTGCATTGCAATTAGTCGATGTTCTTCTAGTTTAGATAGTTGTATTAATCATTATTTTCTAGCATGTTCAAAATCGATGTGCAATATGTCAGCGATTATAGGTGTTTGTTGTCAAAAGTGTAAAGGGAACGCCTGATTCATGTCCATAAACAAGTCAGAATGGTGTTTGATTAGTCGATCGTTTGTACATCATTCTATATTCCCATAAGACAACGGGAATTTTTTCATCTCAATCATCCTTTTCAGTATTACATATTTTTGTTAGGCCTCTAGTCAATTTTTTGTTAAAAGCTTCGATTGCACCATTGGATTGAGGATGACATGTTGTACTCTTTTGATGTTCAATCTTAAACTATTCTATCAAAGATGCAATTGTTTTGTTTATGAAATATGGCCCCTGATCACTAATCAATGTCAATGAAAAACCAAATCTAGTAATAATATTATCATATATAAATTCCGTGGCCACCTCACTTGAGCAGGTTTCGACAGGTTCTACGTTTTCCCACTTAGTGACATATTCAACTGCTGTAATAATATATCGTGCTCCCATTTGTCTAGCCAATATTGGAAATGGTCCTATAAATTCGATCACCTAATTTCAAATTTTATACTTTGGTTTACCGATATTAAGGGAATTTCAGTACTTGATAAAGGCTGACCTAATTGCTGGCATCGATCACACTTTCTTACAAATCTTTGACAACCTTAGTATAATGTCGGCCACCATAATCCTGACTGTTGGATTTTCTTGGCTGTCATGTCAGACTAAAAATGTCCTCCAACTATACCATAGTGTTCTTTGTGCAACATACTTTCTCTTTCTTGGTCAAGAATGCATCGATGAAGTACCTCATCTAAACCGAGTTTATAGAAAATTTCATTTACTATACTGTAAGGTGCAACTTTCATTGCTAGGATTTTCTTCTTTTTATTGCTCATCCCTTCTAGTGCTTATCCGTATTCGAGGAATTGGGAAATTTATGCTAATTCATAAGGTAAAACTTCAATTTGAAAAATATGTGCATCTGGTAGATCATCCTCAATTCCAGTCAGTTCTTCCCCTGTGTCGATTCTTCATAAGTGGTCGAGCCAACATTTTCTTTTCCCGGGAGAACTACAACTTCAAACTAAAATTCCTGAAATAATAATAACCAACGACATATTCTACCATGATGTAATGGTTTATTAACTAAATATTTCAATTCCTGGTGGTCAGTATAATACACAATGGGGTTAGCTAGCAAGTAATGTCTATACTTTTGAAGCACGTATACCATTCTGAGTGCTTCCCTTTCTGTTGTCGAGTAATTTTGTTCGGTTTTATTCAACTTTATACTACTATATACAATTGGATAGTCCATTCCATCATCACCTGCAATGTTAATATCGCTCTGATTACTATGTCGGATGCATCAATATGTACATGAAACTTTACCGACCAATTCGGGACTCGTAGAATAGGTGCTTCAACTATATTTTTCTTTACAATGTCGAAGGATGTATCACAGTCTTTGGTCCATTCATATTCTTGATTTTATTTTAATATTTATTCTAATGGATATGTCATATCAGAATAATGTCGAATGAATTTTCTGTAATACCCTGTATGCCCAAGTAATATTCTTACCTGTTTCAGATTTACTAGAGGTTTACGGTCGAGAATAATTTTGATTTTTGTGAAGTTGACTTTAATACCTTCCTTACAATATTTCCTAGAATGATACCTATTGGATTTGTGAAGATACAATTTTTGATATTGAGGGATAACTGTATCTTTCGGCATCTTTCGAGCATGAGTCTTCCAATCATCAAAGTATACAACCATTATTTTATAGATATATTCTTGCAATGCTTTAACAACTATTCTAGAAAATACAACTGGTGCGTTCTTAACTCCAAATGGCATGAATTTATATGTGAATGACCCAAATTCACATACAAATGTCATTTTCTTCTGCTCTTCTTTAGTAATAAGTACTTGATTATAGCCCAAAAATTCGTTTGTAAATGAGTAGCACTCATGCCCTGCAACTTCTTTAAGAATTTCATCCGCGAAAGGAGTCAGAAATGGGTCCATAAGGGTTAGTTTGTTTAGTTCTCAAAAATCCACACAAATTCTTAGTCGTGTCAGGTCATGTTTCTTTGGTTGAACAACCATTGGGGATTTCCCATTCCAACTAGTCAATAGGATAGATGATTTCGACTGCTAGCATAATGTCGATTTCCTTATATTTATGTGGCAATTTGTATGGTCTTTTTTTCATAGGTTTTTCCTTGGGTTTTATGTCGATTTTCATTTCACCCATATCTTCTACAAGTCCTTTGAGATCCTTATTGTCCTGAGCAAAAACATCTCTAAATTATTTTAGTAAGTTGATGATTTCTGGGGTTTTCTTTTCATTCCAGTAGTCGCCAATCTTTGCAATTTTCGGTCTATCATCATTGGATATCCTGACTTCTTTTGTCTTTATTTTGGATTCCATCCATTTTGGTGCTTTAGTTTCATTAATTTGTATACTGCCCTCTTCAAACTGTGAGAATTCCAGTGGGAAAAATTTTGTTGTCATTCATTCGGGATCATCCTTTGTTTCAACTTTGAATATTATTTTGATTGGTCTTGTCATTTCAGGGTGATTAGATTTCCATTGGAATCTTTTCCCACTTGTAGTTTCTGTTTCTAGTCGAAGTCTTGTCGAGTATGGTATTTTGGCCATCAATTATTATGATAGGAGGCATTCTGTCAGTTATGAATTTATGTCGAGGTACTGTTATCGATCGGCTTTAAGAATGTTTTTATCTTCTTTGATGCTTCGACTAGTAGGTCATATTCAAGTATAAATTTGAAGTCCTTAATGAAATTTTATTTGAATTCATTCCACATGAATTTTTTGCCTCGATATTCTTCCATTTTGTACCATTTATTTGGAAATTCATCTAATGTTGAAGGGAATAGGTGCAGCCAGACTCATTCGTCTTTATACCCTAGTATTTTCCATTCTCTTTCACATATAGTAGTGGGTTTTTTAGGGTCCTGTCCTTGTGTAAAGAATGGTATTTCTGACTTATATTTTAGCTTCTTCCCTCCAAATCTTTCGATAAAATACGTTTAAGCTATTGACCATGATTGTAGTCTCGATTGGTGGGTATCCCACCACCCAACAGTTTTTCCCATAAATGTCTCGACCAGACTTTGAATTCGTCACTCTTCACCTATATTTTTAGAAACTTGTTCTATGTGAAGGACTGGTGTTTCACATTCATTATACCAAAGTGATGGTTGGTTTCATGTTTCCTTTTTTACTGGTGCCAAGGATGGATACTCTCTAATTTTTCATTCAAATATTTTAGGAATTTATAGAAGAAAAAAAATTGACTTTTAGGAATGGCTTGGATGGTCTTGCATTCCCTTGCTTGTAATTCATAATTATTCATCTCCCAATCATATAATTCTGCATCTGAATTATAACCAATAGAATCTGGATTTCCTAGGTGAAGCTCTCCATACCTATTCAGTTCAACATAATCCTCATTATTCTGTATTTGGTATAATTATCGAGCGTCAACATATTCATCTATAGGTTATGTCCATGGTTCTCCCTAATATGGATGAATTGGAACAATCACTTTCTTCCCATTTCCTTTAAGTTTTATTATTTCTTTATCTAATGAAATTGATGCCTTCATTTTTCGACCCCATGGTCGGCCAAAAAAGGTTGGGAAGGAATTGGATCCTTCATTAGGATTTATTATTTTGCAGTGATACCTTTGATAATCGTGTCGACATTATTCCAGACACCAATGGGTTTAATTAATCCTTAATCTTTTAACTTTTAGTATATGCCATATTCATTAAGTTGAGGTTTACCTAGTTGTTCCCATGTGTTCCTGGTCATAATGTTTACCTACGATCCGAAGTCAAGAACGACTTGTCGTACATGGTAACCTTCAATTTCTAGGTCAACTAAAGGTTCAACATCATTTTTATCTTTTTGATTGAGGCTACATATGCTTTTATCCTGATTTTCTACACCAAATTTATTCTTAATATTGTACATTAAATCAATTAATTTTGCAACATAATTATCAATATTTATCAAATTAATTAATTCTTGATAAATCTTATGTCGAGAATCATCAGTTTCTTTTTGTGCAGCTAATTCTTAAAATATATTCGATGCATCATTATATAGTTCTTTTTGTATAGTATGGTTAGGATAATCTTCCTTATTCTTTATTTTTCTTATTTTTGGGTTATCCATGCAAGTTTTTTTGCCTTGTCGAGTAATGATTTGCAAGTTCTTAGTTGGAATAACATCACATTTTTTAATGCTAGACAAGACATTAACAATTTTTTATTATTAATTTTTCCAAGCATGGTAGGGAAATCCTCCAAAGAGTGATCACCTACACCACAACTTGTACAAAATTTAAGATCAGTCTGGTCTTTATATGGACACTCAACATGTCGATGTCCTTCATTTAAGCACATATAGCACTAGATAGGTCGATGTGGTCTGTTCTCGTGATTCCCAAAGTATCGACCTCGAATTGAAAATCCTCCACATTGATTATTATCATACCGACGCTCATATCTTCGTCTGTCATACCTGTGATTATTCTACTCATTCTGGTTGTTGTTTTTATTATTATTAGAATTGTTTTTGTTATGTGCAACAACATTCGTATGGTAAACTACTTGGTAATTTTGTTGATTCTTCAAATTTAAGTGACAGTTTGTTGTCGAGTGACTTTTGACTTCACATATGGCATGCCAGTGAGTTTGCTCATTTTTCATATTATATGGATAGTCCTTTGTCGCATGTAAGTTATCCTCCTGGAATATGTCGCAAAATCACTTTGACTGTATGAACCATATATATTGTCAATGATCATCATGTTGACAGTAGTCTTTTGTATTCCCAGTCGTCGAGCATTTAGTACACTAGAATTCATGTCCTTTGAGGATTATCTCCTGTATTGATTTATGCATAATTTCCAATTGTTCTTCGAGACGCCTATCGATGGGTTTGACAGGGTAATCTTCGTCCATCTCTATTTGTAATTCCTTAGTCAATGCATCTTCATATGTGTTGAAGTTGTCCAGTAGGATATGCATACATACTTTCTGTGAGAGTCCAGCAACAAACCATTAGATCATCAATTGTTCATCTATGTTATATTCCAACTAGCTTAGTAAATGTTTAAATCTATTATCATACTCCCAAACTGTTTCAGTCAATTTCTGGGCTGTAGTTTTCAACTTCTTTGTTGCAAGGTGTTTTGCATTTGATGTTTTGAATAATGAGATAAAATATTCTTTTATTTGGGATTTAGTAGCATTCGATGTTTTCTCCATATACATATTGTACCATGTTAGTGCTCGCTTATGCATAGCACCAACAAACTGGGCCATTTGTCGGTCTTCGTTATTAACAACATTCGCCTCCCAAATCGACTTGCACACGAACCAGTGTCATTTGGGATATTCATCACTCTTGTAAAGGGAAATATGGGTAGACATATGTGTCATATGTTTGGTGTCTATGTCTCCTTCAGGTGGTGGAGGGGGTGGTGGTGGTGGCGGTGGTGGTTTACTTTTTGTAATTTTTTTTTCTTCACATCTATTTTCGACAAAACTTTCATTTTCGTCGGAATATTTTTTTGTAATATTCGGTCCCCTTTTGAATAGAAGTCAATTTATGTCGACTCCTTCTAATGATACCCAAGAAAATTTTTGAGGTTGGGGTATCCTCACTTGTGACTCCAACTGGTCTGATGTGTTCTCTAAAGCTGTGATTGGCTGGGGTTGCTCCTTCATGACCTGAGTAGAGTAGGTGGATACTGTGATTATATGCATAGGGTTGAAAAGTAACCCAATTTCCTTCTTGTGGTCAGTGAATTACAAGATGATCGACATCATTTCCTTCACCATCTAGTCGACTCCATACACCTATTTTGCTATATCATAGTCCTAAATATTCTTGAACAATATCCTCCAATCGGGCACTCTAACTAGGATTTGACGGGGAATGAGGCGTGATAATATGAGGTATGTCTACTTGGAGAGATCTACCATGCTCTATCCACAAGTATTCATCTATTGGTGGCAATTCTTCATCGACGCCCTCTTCCTGGCAGTGATGACCCGACTCTAGCAGATTTCCTTCTTGCTATGTCACTCTATTCATCATTCTTCCTTGTTGGAGCATAGCAACTTTCTCTCTAATCTCTTCTCTTCTCTTTCTCATCTTCTCCAATTCTATTTTTTGTATATCCAGAGTGCTTTTGTGAGTAACAATTTTATTTTTCTCCTTTTTGACCCAAATTTTCATCGTTGGCATCAGTGTTTTCTTCATTGGTCGACTACAAATTTCTATGCTTTACTTTAGAACATCACCAAATACCCCCCATAGCCAACCTGAAAGCTTTTAGAAATCCTGGGTAGAACTGTCTATTTGTTTGAGAATTAATCTGACTCTCTTTCTTGAAACAATTTCTCCCACTTCTTCTTCTTGGCCTCCTAGTTTGTGTTACTTGGTAGAGTTATCAGTAGTGGATGAGGTTTGACAATGTGGCTTGCCCCTCTTTCGATCAAGAACTTAAACAAAAGTGTCAAAAAAAAACATAGGAACTATTCAGTGAAGTTGTTATAGAATATCTATTTGATAGTATCAACAGATACTCTTTCGTCGATTGCTTGCTCCTCACAGAACTTGTCAACAATTTTTTTTAACCACTACGACAAATTTGTGTGGCCTCCCCTTGTTAAATTCTGGAGTAACTGTATATTTATCCCCTACCAGTTTTTCATCTAGTATATTTTTCAGAGACTGAGGTACAGAATCGACAAACTTTTCATGCATTTTAGAGAAGAACTCCTTTGCTTGAGCAATAGCCAGTCCGTTTTTTCTAGTGTAGTTCTGCAGGTAGTTCGTTATCTTATGTTCCCACCAATATTTGATCTCTTGCTCTGATTTCATCTAGTCATAGTCATTTCATCCAGTATATGTACCACCAGAAATAGAACCAATGTTGTAATCGATCAGACTGTAAGGTCTCCAATGATACACATAAAGAATCATATAACAATAACAGAATAAGATACGAGAATGGTATATAGAATGCAGATTATATTACTCAAGAACACATGTGGGTTCATACAATAAATCGAACCGATTATCTATCTGGCTCTACATCATATATATAATTTTACAAAACAATTATAGAAACTACCTGTCAGTTCAACCAACCAACACGACCTATGACGTCGACCTAATAAAAAATTAGTCGACTAGAGAGTCTAGTCGGCTTAGTCGACTAGCTCCTCCAACAGTCGTCGGTGTCGATGATGCATGCCACGGTGTTGAATATGTTGAAGTCAATATTGAAACCGTCGAGGTGTGAAACTTGTTGAAGTCAATATTGAACGTGTCAAATTCAATGTTGGCATCTATCGTCTCTGAGAAACAATTACAACTATTAGGTGGATCAATTTCTTCACCACCTGAATAATATCCCAATTCTTGTTGTATTATAGCAACAATTTTATGCTTCCCTTTGCCACCAGATTTATTTGTTCTTAATTCTATATGTAGCTTCCAACAGTGATCCTCATCATGCCCATCTTTCTTGCAATGAGTTTGTTATTGTAAATTTAACTTTGGAAGATATCATTCATTGTATTACTTGTATTATTATTATTATATTTTTTTGTACGTTTATTGTACCTCCTTTCAAGTATGTTTTCCCTCCAATCCGAGATGTAATTAATATAATTGGTCATCTAAGAGTCAAGGTAAAACCTCAGCTGCAAATCGGGGAAATAGTCCGCAACAGAATAATGTAAAATATATTTTTGTGTCTCTGTAGCATAGGTCGTCCCATTAAGGTCCATAATTCATCCTTGTTGTACCAAAATGTCACCCAATTGAAGAATATAAATAGGGAGGCACCCTCCCTCATTTGGACACACATCAAGTGCAAGCAAGTTTGCTCCTATAGTGAGAAGGAAAAGTTGACCGATGAAGAAGAAGAAGAAGCAGTAGAAGACATATTATCTTTGGATTTTCTATCTTAGTCTGACGTTGTACTAAGTGATAAATCTATACAAAATAAGTTGTTGGTTTTTCTCACGTGTGGTTTCCTATGATAAAATCTTTGTGTCTTTCTTTTGTGTGTTGCTTGTCTATCTTTCAGTGATCCTATTGCCTTAGATTAAATATCTAATATATTTGAATTAAAGTGAAAACTCTAACATGGTATCAGATCCACCCTAAAACAAGGCATTGTTTAGCCATACTGCTACAACTTTAGCTATCAGATATTAGGGTTCCATGCTTGAAAACCCTAAAAGGAAAAACATAGTCAACTTGGAATTTTTTCTATAAATCGTTTTTGGAGAAGTATTAGGAGCTAAATCTTTGGAAGGAAGAATATGAAATATTGATTTACCTTTTTGTGACTTTAGGCCTCATATTCACTATACTTCAAGAGATATGATCCCTCCAAAATAAGGTTGCTGCCTCTTCTAGAATTCAATATTAAACATGTGACCTAGGGAGAACTAATATATCTTGGGATAGGAAGATCCAAATAGAATTTAATAAGATGTTTCAAATAGGGAATGTAATTCATTTATGTGATGTGAGTTTCAAACCCCGAAATTGAAACATTAACACAAGGAAGTCTATACAAGTTTGTTATACTTAAATAGTCAATAAAATGTCATCTTGGGAAACTTAGTGTAAGTTCCATTTGGTAATTCCAATATTGGTCTAATCTATGGGGTTGGAAATAAGATAGATTAGGATACCTTAGGACAAAGTTTCAAATCTTGAGGATATCAAATTTCAGAGATACATCAGAATTAATATGGGACAATTTTGCTTAAGAAATCGAAGAAACTAGGGCATCAAATATTTTGCAGTTATTTCCATAGTTTTGGGAAAATGGGTATAGTACTCATGTCACATTGAGGAGGTGCATATTTTTATCCAATAAAATATGCAATGCACCAAGGTTTAAAAATGAGGGTTTCCCTGTCAAACCCTAGGTCCACTAGAAGCTATTTTTTCCAGAAAGGCTTTGGAGAAACCATCCAGTTGAAGCACTCTCATTGGTAAGCTCTATTCTCTATATTTCCATTTGAGGTTCTGATCTAAAAATGTTGAATCAAACTTATATTAAAGGCAATATTGAAGGAGCTGGAAACTTCTAAGCATGGAAGTATAGAATCTCTCTTATCTTAGAAGAGAATGATTTGAACAAATATATCACTATAGAGATTTGAGAACTAGAGGGAGATGATTCCAATGATAATCACAATAAGAGCATGATAAGAGACAAGAGGATCATTTAATACTCAATCAAAGATCATCTAATCTATCTTGTCTCATCATTGAGGACCTCAAAGTAGACATTTGATGCCTTGATCAAACTATTCACGGGGAATAACATCAACCAAAAGATGACATTGAGAAATAAACTAAAGAATGTGAAGATCCAACTCTCAGAAAACATCCAGTCTTACTTCACAAGGGTTTCTCAAATCAAAGAGAAACTAGATGCCATTGAAGAAAATTTTGAAAAAGGAGAGATTTTCTTGACCACCTTGAATGGTCTCCCAAGATCATGGGACTCATTCATTCAAGGGATATTCACTAGAAAGAAGATTATCAAGTTCAACAAATTGTGGGAGGAATACACTCAAGCAGAGGATTGATTAGTATCAAGAGAAGAGAAGACAAGAGCTGATGATGACCAATCTCTTGTTGCTCATACTAAGAAGGATCAAAGAAAGAAGGAGGATAAATTTCAAAAAACACCTAGAATATTCCAAAAGAATCATAAATAGAAATGTGACTTCTCCAGTATCACATGTTTCACATGTGATGAGAAAGGCCACTTTGCAAAATATTTCTCCAAAAACAAAGGATCCACTAGGATAAATAGAAGAGGCATCATGCTCACATTGTTGAAGAGGGTGAACCAGAAAGGAAAAGAAAGAAATATGATTCCTTAAGTGATGAGGAATATGTACTTTAAGGATTCAACCCATGATGGTGAAGATCATACTTATGAACCCATTTTGAAGAAGAGCTACTTATTCAGATAAGAATGGATACAGTTGTGAATGAAGAAGAAGGGACACTCAGAACATGTACATAGTCCCATGTGATCTATGGCACATAAGACTTTCTCAACATTGTCGATAATGAGAAAGACATACACAGGTCCTCAGAATTAGATTATGTAGTACAGCACACTATCAGAGACTCCAGTAATTAATGTAAGAAGACAAGGATTAAGAGGGATTCCAACAAACAAACAAACAAAGATAAGTGTTTAAATTGTCATTTCATATATATCTAGTTACTTAAATAATATTATTTAGTTGTGATCCTATATTTAGGAAATGTATTATGCATGTTAGAATGTTTGCATTCATGAACAATATACTACTAATATGCATGTGATCGGTAAGTGGCCTATGGTGTTGTACAAAATTCCATTGCTACTTATCTAGAATGAATCCTCTTTGCTAACATATTGAGAGTAGTGCATGCTCTTGATTATGTTCTGGTAGATATGGAAGGAACTAAAAAATTAGCGTATGTGGATGAATGTTGTATCATTGATAGTTGCATGACTCGATGGCATATGTCTTTATGCATAAGAGTTTGTCATTATCAATATGTTTTGAAAAATATGAAATGTTTCTAATCATGCAACTGAGTTTGAGTTGTAGTAAATATCATGTATAATCACCTGCAAGAAAATAAGGATGTTCCAAAGAAAAAGTGACAATGGTACACTTATAGAATATTCACTCCAACAAAGTACATTAAGAGGAACCTGAAACTCCCAGGGTCAGAGACACCATGACAGACGAAAGAGATTCAAAAGAATATGACAATCATTATATGACCAAGCCACATAGACCTATAGATCCACCTCTAAAGGTGAACACATATAAGAGAAGATCGGGAAAGACACGAGAAAAGAAATCCAAGATGCATAGATATACTTCCATCTATAAACAAGCATCCAACAAGAGAGAATGGAAGGATGCTATAATGAAAATATAGGTTCATTATTTCTCTCAGAAAGAGGGAGTTTATTATAGTGAGAAATTTTCTCCATTAACCAAACACACTTCTTCATTGAAGTAGAAGTGCATATTGAACAACTTCCAGAGCTAGGGATTCTCTACAGAGAACCACATGTGTGCAAATTGAAGAAGGATTTGTATGGGATGAGAAGGAACCCATGCAATAGCACATACAATTACTTATCACAATTACTTATTGAGTTAGAGATGAATTGTGTATTTGACGAAAAGTAGGAGCACATCGAGATCCGATATCACTATATATGGGATATGTTGTAGAGAGGAGCAGTGAAGCTCCAGTATGAGGAGACATATGAGCAAACATCTGATGTGCTGAGAAAGATGTTAGCAAGAGTAAAGTTCAAGTACTTCAGAGAGAATCTTGGCGTTATCCATATCGATGTTCCTCAAAATAGGGAGTGATGCGTCATGTCAGGAATATGCAGATGCACCGGGGTTGTATATGCAAGGATGAAGACATAGGTAGTTAGAAAGGATGTAATGCATCTAGGATGCTCCTGGGTAGTATCTCCATGTATGAATATGTTGGTGTTCCATGGGTCATAAAGCATATAGGATGTGCCTAGGCTATATTTTCATGGACGAAGATGTAGGTGGTCCAAAAGGATGCTATTGGGATGCATCTCAATGTACAAAGATGTAAGTTGACCAAGAGAGTCGTCATAAAGCCTCTATAATGTGCTTGGGATGTTTCTACATGAACGAAGATGTATGTGGTATGAAAGGGTACTCATGGGTTGTATCTCCATGTATGAAGATGCAAGTTGACTAAGAGAGTCGTAATAGACTTGGGTTGTACCCACTATGTAGGAGACGTAGATGTTCCTAGGATATACCCACTGGGTGGGAGACATAAGTTGATTGAGAGAGAGACGTAATACATCTGTCTTGTATCCACTTGGTGGAAGAATAAAATGTTCCAGCGTTATATCCACTAGATGGGAGATGCACATTGTCTGGTGGGCATGAGATATGCACCTAGGAAGCTCTCCCTATGGACAATGTTGTGTATGCTCTTGGGATGATCTCCATAGTGTGGAATATGCAGGTTGTATTGAGGAGGTAATGTAGGCATATGAGCTAATGAGATGATCTAGATACAATGGGATGACAGTATGAGACATAGGTTATTGCTTGGGAAATGTAAATTGAGAACCTAGGTTATACCTACTTGATGGCTTTCTAGCATGAAAAGGGTTTGGCTCTATAGAAATTCTAAGGACGTATAGATTCAAGATATGTCACTAGTCAATGGTCAACAATATGATATTTTTTATAGGAGTAATGATGATCCAGTCTTGATGATTCAATGATGATGATACAACAATGATGTACATATATTGTGTCTAGTTGTGATGATAATCGGGTTGAAAGAATACCTTCCTTGTTAAGAGGAAGTGTTGTTGTAAATGTAACTTCAAAAGATATTTTTCATTGTATTAATTGTATTATTATTAGTAGTGTTTTTTGTTGTACTTTTATTGTACTTCCTTTCGGATATTTTTTCCCTTCAATCAGAGATGTCATTAATGTAATGGTAATGTAAGAGTCGAGGTAAAACCTTTATTGTAAGTCGAGGAAATAGTCCCTAAGAGAGTAATGTAAAATATATTTTTGAGTATACCTAGGAGAATTCATCCCAGTAAGGTCCAGAAGTCAGCCTTGTTGGACCAAAAGGTCACCCAACTGAATAATATAAATAGGGAGGCACCCTCCATCATTTGGACACACAACAATTGTGTGCAAGTTCTCTTCTAGAGTGATAAGGACAAGTTCACTAGTGAAGAAGAAGAAGAAGAAGAAGAAGAAAAATGCATCTTATCTTTGAGTTTTCTATCTCGTTCTGACATTGTACTAAGTGATGAATCTAAACAAAAGAATTTGTTGGGTTTTCTCCCTTGTGGTTTTGTAGGATAAAATATTTGTGTCTTTATTTTATGTTGTGCTTGTCTATATTTTAGTGATCCTATTTCATTATATATAATATATAATATATTTGAATTAAAGTGAAAACTCTAACAAAACACAATGGATATTTCCTTCATTTTTCTTCGTTGCAGTTGGCCTCTTAACCTTTCCTTTTCCTTTGAAATGCTTGGATGGCAGATATTTGTGTGCACTCTTTCCCCTACTTTCAAGGTGAGTTGCTTGCACATGAATTGATTCATACAAACTAGTAGGATTCAATAAAAACAAAGTATGGAAAATATAATTGTGAAGTGCACCAATATATTTCAACAGAGAGCTAGAAGAGACCAAAGAAACATTCAAATCAATTGCTTTCTTCCTAAAGGCTTCTATGAAACTTTGAACACTATGACCCTTTCCTTATAGAAATTTTTTCCTTTCCATCATAGATTTTTGAACATGACCCAATGGGTAAAATTGCTTTCTCAATGCAAAATTAAATTCAAACCTTGAAGAAAGGAGTTTACAATTATTCTTTCTATCTTTCTGAAGTTTTCTTTCCCACGATAAAAGGGTTGTGCCTTCCAACCAAACAGAATCCAACTGGATCTTCACCTCTTCTTATTTTATTTATGGTACATATAAATAAACGGCAATCTATCTAGCCAAATTGTTTAGCTTATGTGCTTTGGATTCTCCATTAAACATGAGAAAATCAAATTTTACATCTAGCTTTAATAAAGGATTTTTTAAAATAATTTTTCTGCTAAAAACTAGAATGATGAGAAAATGAGGAAGAATAAGAGCTTTAACTTGAAAATGGAGATGGGAGTTCAGTAGGATCTTCCCCATTTTCATGGCTCATTGAAGCATCATCTTCTACTTTTGCTTCCTTCTTCTTTTCCTCCTTTGTTACTCTCTCCTCATAATATGCAAATAAATTGTCTACCTTGTTCGAAATCCTGTAGAAAACTTTATGAAAATTCTTCTCAAACTCTACACAAATTTCTTCATATTAATTTTTTCTTCTTCGATGTGCACGTCCAATCTCTGGGTTGAAAGTAATAATTTTTTCGTCACCTAGGTTGATATTGGCCCTAGTAAGCATACACACTTACAATTCAAGTCAAAGAACAATGCTTTAATACCAACACGATTTAGAATCTTTTATTTAATGACTATCCATTAATTGCATAAAAATATCATGAACTTAAACATATGTGCACCATACATGAAGAAGCATACAATGAAGATAAAGCACCATACAAGAAAACATATGACATGACAATGGATTTCATCCAAAGATAGACTGCATCTCCAAAGCCACTTCTCAATTTAGAGGCATTTTAATTATCTCAAAAAATTATCGGTTAAAATACATACAATACCTCAATTCTGGTTGTGCCTAAAATTATGTTGGTCATATCGAAATCCAGACTGCATCAGTGGACTCTTCTCGAAAAACCGCATAAATTGACTATAAACTTGATATAGTTCTATCACCATCACTCTTGCATCGCCTAGAGAATTGAATCTCAAAACTCATACCCACAATTGTCCATACATGCCATTATTAACAAGGTCATACCACAAAGAATGTGCCAATATATCCCCCCACCAGATCCTCCCCCTAGCACTAGTGACTTTTCAAGTTTATATCAAGGTTTGTTCAGCAGACTTACCTACGTGGCCAATTGGTGAGGTGGTTAGTGAATCTAGGTTAAGACATTGGTTTGGACAAAAAATCTACGACTCAAAAATTGTGGAACCCTATTTTGGTTGTAATTTGTTGTAAATGTGGCATATTATGTAATTACTGGATGGATAGGAATACCCCTCTTTGTGTATCTTTGTCAGTCTATGGATGGATAGGAATACCCCTCTTTGTGTATCTTTGTCAGTCTATGGATGGATAGGAATACCCCTCTTTAGTTGAAATAATAGGTGGGAATTTTTCTCATAAGTGACCTGATTTTACATGGCATCAAGATACACATATCCACTATTACATGACCCGTTTTTTACATAGGCATCCCCTTTAAAACATCCATGGAGAAAATTTCTCAAGGATGAGAAGAAATAGGGGGAGATGATTATAGCCCCAATTTTCCATTAGTGGGATTACAAAATCACAAGACACACCCCTTTACATTCATGGTTACAATCATTTTCATTTGAGATAAGCATATTAAAATTCTCTCTACCCCAAAATTCCAAGTACATGAGAATTGTAAGCTTCTCCAATTGCATTCACTTTTCCAAATGTAGGAATACATAGTTTACCCAAATGGTATAGTAGTTTTCCCTATTAAATATCTTCACATGTAAACCACGGATTAACCTCTCATATGCACTTATGAAAACTTAATCAATGGCATATTTTTCAACATAACTGACATGAGCTAAGGAAGCATTATTGAAAACATTAGATGAAAAAATAAGAGGTCTACAAAGCATATATTCTCTCAAGGAATCAATCTTGAATAATTGTTTAGGGTCTAGCAAGGTTAATACTAATGCTAGACTGATCTTGATCACTTTCATGATGTCAAAATATTCTTTTTTCTTTCCCCCTGATTGAGAGGCTTGTCCCATCTCAAGCACTTCCTTATTATGATCAAGAGAATCATTAGACTTAAGAGGATCTTTTTCTTTTACAATCGTAAGCACAAGAAAATTGCTAGCATTGATAATTCTCTTTAGGTTCTATACACTAAGTGGTGAGTTATCTTCCATGCTATGAGCTCTAACAATATATTCAACTCCATGTTTTTTGATATGGTATTTTTTCTCCTTTTCGAAGAAGATAGCATGTCTATCATAAACATAAGGACTCCCATGTACTATACCACATACATACAAAGGAACTGCATCCAAATCAATCTCATCCATCAACTTAGAAGCAATTTCAAACCTCAATCTACACTATCGGTTAACTTGAAGTTTTGCATTGTCATGCACCTAACCCAAAGGGTAATGTTTTTGGTCAGGTATTTTGGTTAGTCCCAATTTATTCACAATATCCTTAGATATTAAATTAACTTGTGAGTTTAAATCAAATAGATTTTCCACTTTCATTTTCTTTGTCACTGCTTTTATGTGGAACAATTCACTTCTTCTTCTATCATTTTGAACACATAGAGTTGTAGAACTTGAACTAGCATGAAAGGAATTGTTACCTTGTACTCTAAATGTTGTTATCATTTTTTCATCACTTGAATTAGATCACAAGTCTTGTTGTACTGTAGAAATAGTTGTATGCTTCCCTTTTCCAACAAATTTCTTTGGTCTTAATTATGGATGTAAATTCCAACAATGCTCCTCATCATGCCCATCTTTCTCGTAATGAGCACAATGGATATTTCCTTCCTTATTCTCCATCATGATTGTCCTCTTATCCTTTCCTTTACATTTGAAATGCTCTTCTGAATGATTGGATGGAATTTCTTTGTGTACACTCTTTTACCTACTTTCAAGGTGAGATGATTACACACTTGCTTCATCCAAACTAGTAGGATTCAACAACAACAAAGTATGAAAAATATAGTTGTGAAGTGTACCAATATATTTCAACAGAGTGTCATAATAGTCCAAATAAACATTTAATTCAAGTGCTTTATTCCTAAACTCTCCTGTGAAACTTTGAACACTCTGACCTTTTCCTTGTTAAAATTTTTTTCCATTCCATCATAGCATTTTGAACATGACCCAATGGATAAAGTTTCTTTCTCAATGCAGAAGTAAATTTAGACCATGAAGAAAGGAGTTTACCATTATTATTTCTACCTTTATAAATTTTTCTTTCCCACCATACAAGGGTTGTTCCTTATATCCGAAGAGAATCCAACTAGACATTCACCTCTTCTTCTTTCATATTTTATACATGGAAATCAAATTTGATATGTCTGGTCCAATTGTTTAGCTTATCTACATTGGATTCTCCATTAAACATGGGAAAATTAAATTTTACATCCAACTTTAATAATGATTTTTTAAAAGCATTTTTTTATGAAAACTAGAACGATGAGAAGATTAGGAAGAAAAATAGCTTGAACTTGAAGATGGATATGTGGGTTCAAGAGGGTCATCCCCATTTCTGTGTTCATTGAATGATCATATTCTACTTTTGTTGCATTCTTCTTTTCCTCCTTTTAAACTCTCTCCTCATAATTTGTAAACAATTTGTCTACCTTGTTTGAAATCTAGTAGAAAACTTTCTGAAAATTCTTCTCAAACTCTACACAAATTTCTTCATCTTCCATCTTTCTTCTTCAATGTACACATACAATCTCTGGGTTGAAAGGATCAAGTTTTCCTTCACCTACTTTGATCTCGGCCCTAGTAAGAATCCACACTTGCAATTCAAGTCAAAGAACATCGCTCTGAAACAAACATGATTCGGTTTAATTTATTTGATCATTATCCATGAATTGCATTAAAAGAGCATGAACTTAAACATGTGTACCATACATGAAGAAGTTGTTTGAATTATTGAACCATTGATCTACAGGTAATGAGTTCAATTGAAAGGTAGAATTTTCAGTGGAATAGTAAGAACAATATACACTAAACAAGACAAATTTCATATAAAATTGATAAGAATTGATCAGTAAATTACACCATTAATCTTCATTCATCCCAGCAGTATACAACAGTGTTAAATAAAGGAGAATTTGAATCATGTGGATAATATTCGAATCTACCAACTCAATCCCGACTGACTGGCTAGCTAGAAGTGTCTAAATCACTATCGGAGCTCATTAGTCTAACTCCACATGTCTAATTCAGTCTATCAATCAATTAAACTAGTTAAACTGATGAGGTAGGTGAGAAATGGTGCCTACTCCCATGCATCCATGCTATATTGGCACTAACTTAATTGAAATACATCTAACTGAATGTAACTGGATTTTAACTTACCATAACTACCTACCTACCACAACCAACTGATGGAGGTTGTTGGTGGCACTCGGAGTGGCTCCTAAAATGTATGGATTGGCATCGGTGGCAACAAATGGAACACCAAATGGCATTGGTGGAACCAATGGAACTAGTGGCACCAGTGGCACCAATATCATGGTGGCACCAAACTCAAGTAAAATAATTCTAAGTTAGGCAAAATGATCTAATAGACTATATATGGACAATGGAGGATTATATAATCCTAATAGAAGCATACACATGAAGATAAAGCACCATACAAGAAGACAAAAAACATGATAATAGAGTTTGTCCAAATATGCACTACGTATTTGAACCCACTTCTCAATGGAGAGGCATTTTCATTATCTCAACAAATTATATGGAAAAATGCATGCAATACCTCAATTCTAGCTATGGCTGAAAATTCTGCTGGTCAAATCCACATTTTGATTGCACCAATGGAATCATCTCAAAAAGCCATGAAAATTTACTATAAACTTGATATAGTTTTATCACCATCACTCCTGCATCACCTGGAGAATTTAGTCTCAAAATTTGTGCCCACAATAGTCCGTAAAGGCCATTAATGATAGCACCACACCTCAAAAAACATGATAATACATGCCCCTAGTGGATCCTCCCTGTAGCACTAGTATCTTTGAAATGTTATATAAAGGTTTGTTAGGAAGACTTACAAACATGTACAATTGGTGAATTGGTTGGAAGAGCTATGTTAAGACATTGATTTTGGTAGAGATCAAGGGTCCAAATCTCGTGGACCCCCATTTTGGTTGTAATTCATTGTAAATGTGTCATATTATGTAACCGTTGGAATTCACATATGGTTGGAAAATTATATATGGAGTTTGTTGGTGCATTTGTTGCATTGTATAATATATATATCATACATGTAGTGGATATGTTTTAAATATACAATGTGGTTCTTGGGAGGGAGATCCGAGGTCAAACCAACAATTTCCCTTGACACATTTTTTTGGTAAACTCCACCACATTCAACATTAAATAATGTACCCACCATTCATACAAAAGAACATGTGCCATTGTGTAGTGGTAATCCATTGGAATTGGTGGTTGGAGGTCGCAAGTTCGACTCCCATCGCCTCCATATATTTGGTAAACGAATTTCATATGGGTTAATGGGGTTTCCAAGTGGTGGCCCCTCATTGGTCTACTTGTGCCAACTTGGATTCCATGTGTCATAGAAATACTGGAAAATCGGGTTGCCACTTGGCTACCCCTCATTGGTCCACTTGTGTCACCTTGGATTCCATGTGTCGCTGAAATACGGGTCCACCTTAGTGCCACTAGACTCCAACTCAAATGTGTTAAGTCACCTTGACCTTCCATGTGTTATTATGGAGGGATGCCAGGTTGGCATAATATAGGCCATGTGTCTCCCTTTCAATGGTGCCATGTGGCACCCTTTCTTCCAATCTGCACCTTAAAGTATTACTCTACTAAAACTTTAGAAGCTAGTAACTTCCTCATCTGAAGTTCGATTGAGGTGAAACGAACGTTGTTGGAATCGTCTCAGTGAACTCTTCACAATGGTCTTATTTTTGTTGAGATTTGAGGACTTCAAAATTTTGTCCTTTTAAGATTCTCCTGAATGAGTTGGTCATTTTTTGTTAGATACGATCCAATAGGATCACCTTGATAGTTGTGTTATCAACCCAAATGGCACTTCTCCATATGAATGCCGACATTCTTTATGTTGGTACACAAAAGGACATAATAGGATTGAAGTTTTCCAAAACACTATGGATGGGCATGACTTGGGATGCATTTACCCTTAAATCAGCGTGCTATATAATTTTTCTAAGTGTTGAGTTGCGTACGCGACTATCTCCATTGCAACTCACGTACTGTACGTGACTATCTGCATTGCAACCCACGTACATCAACGTATGCAGGTTTCTTTTGAGCAACTCGCGTGTCATACACGGGTTTCCTATATCAATAGTCACGTACACCTTAGTTTGACCTTAAAAAATATAAAATGTGATTAATTGAGATTAGATGGGCCCTAATCCTTAACTATCCCAACTGTTTCAACCACCCTAACCTTCGAAATCACTCTATTTACCGAAGTATAAATAGAGGCCTTAGGGAGGTTATTAAGGAATCAAGATTAGAGAGCAAAGTTATGCTGGTGGTATATCTTTAGAAGTATTGGAGCAGCATAAATCAGAGTCCTTTGGTTGCAGAGGAGTCCTTGTCTTAGAAGCTGGGTTGTACTCTTATCTCAGTCACTGATTGTTAATAAAGAGAATTCTTCTTCGAACATTGTGTTGAGTCTATTTCATGTATTGTGTTTAATGAATGTATTTGATTATATATTTGATATATTGTTTATTTGACCTCTTATATATACATGCATGAGATATTACTTGGAGAATTTGCTCTTTATAGGTGAAAGAGTTGCATCCCTGGAAGCTTTGGAGAGAAGAGGAGCGGGAGAAGATCAAGCTTGGATCAACCGTCGGTAATCGGGTAAGTCAAGACTTTATTCCTATTCCCTTTCTATTCTCTGGTAAATTTGATTGTCTGTAAGGTTAGTAGTAAGTTGGTAACCCCAGACCCTAGGTTACAAGGATGTTTAATCCTGAACAACAGAACTGGCGACTCCGTTGGGGAGTCCAGGCTATTGTGGGTTAGTCCTGTAGATACTTGCCCAGTCTTTGCTCTGATTCAGTGTATGGTTTTATATCTTGGCTTTGATTTGCGGTAGTGTTTTAGAGACCTATATTGTTTTTTCTTTTTGAAATTTTTTTTTTGCGTACTCGGGTTGTTGTGCTACACAGTCGTGTACAACAACTTGTATACGCAGGATGCTCCATAGGACAGTTGCGTATAGTACGTGGGTTTCTCTATTAGACAGTCGCATACATCTTTTAGCAACAATTTTTTTGGGGTAGAGTTACTTGTCCCTATCTTATTTGGATTTTTCTCTGCTTTGGGGTCTTCTATTGTTGGCATCTTGTTGTAGGTCTGAAAGTACTACACACCATACTTTGTGCTTTTCAGTAAGCCCTTTTTGTTGTTTGAGTCTTCTTTCATTTAGCAATTTGAAGTGGATTATCCTGTTTGGGTGATAGGTTCAGTACTATGTATCTGAATCAGTGATCAGGATTTTAGATACCTTGTACTCTGTACTACTTTCAAGTACTTTCAGTTTGTCACTTTCCCTTTAGTGATTTCAGTGGATTTCATTTATTCTTTCTTTCGAAGCTAGGTGCTTTCCAAGTCTCCTCCTTAGGTGGTTGAATTTGGTTCTTACAAGTCTGATATACTTCATATTTCTTGCTTTATGGTCGGATTATTCAAGCATACTCAAGAATTTTTGCATTTTAGGTGCATAGTAATTTTTGAAGAGTTTGAAAAGTGAAGAAAAAACATTGCAAACATTTCATTTTAATTGCATATTGTAGTTTTATTTTTAGTATTTTCGAATACAATCTCAAAAATTAATAAAAATAAGTCTTAGTCTTCTCATACTTAGTTGTAATTTCATTAGTTCATATCTGTAAAAATAAAAAGAAGCTTGATTTAAGTAGTTATAATATGTTTTGGAAATCATTTTATACACCTTTTTACTTTTATTATCGAGTCTATAATATCATAGTCATTCACGCCACTTACCCTCTGACTAAGAACAACCCTTAAAACTCAGACTTGTGAAATAGGAAGTGTAAACTCCCCACAAGTACTTAAACTCATATGTAGTTGGCCAATCGATAGGTAAATCCTTCACTGTGTTGATAGTATCTGGGAAGCTCCTCTCAAACGGGAGTTAAGCACGAGGCCGCGTGGAGGCTTGGACTGAGGAGATAACCCTCTGATTCCTTGTCAAAACATAGACCAAGGTTTTTGTGCATCTGGGGATTCTATCCTAGACAGAGTTTCGGGATTTGCTACCCTTCCCATGCATACGAATCAGGCTTGCGACTGTCCCCCCAGACTATTGATATAGTTAAGGTAGCCTTTAGTCTCTTTGACATCTAGGGTTTATACACAGGTAAACCGGAAGGGTATTTTTTGTTCACCTTGGACGGGCTTGGAAGGTAACCCTTGTTGAAAGTGTAGGAGGGATGTTGGTGATTCCTTCTCTTATGCCTAAGAACCTCTTTAAGGATGCCAAGAAACTATCTCTCATATTTCTTCAGGAAAGCATATCTTATATCCCTTGTGATTGTTGAGACTTTAGGAAATTTTGTAGTGATTTCTCTATGGTTTGTCTATGTTTAGCCAACCTTAGGGTGTGAAGAGTCAAATTTACAATAGTGGAGGACAAATCTGTCAAAAGGTCACGAAGGTTGCAAAACCTTTATCTGCTTATCACATTGGAAACTCCAACTCCCCCGCAAAGGCGAAGATTAGACACAGATGGTTCTTTCGAACCCATAGGAGTTAGTGAAGTTCAGGGTGAACCAGAACTTAGGGAAAATTATTTTGATTTAACTACAGTTGAGATAGAAGACTTGCAGGCTGACAAGTTTTCAAGGAACTTTAATTCACCTCTAAGTGACTTAAACGATACTGTGATCATTCAGGTTCATCCTTTCAATTCACCCGTGATTGGTGTCCCTCTGGGTAGACTAATGTCTACTGCAGGAGAAAGTTCTTCTACTTCCACCTCAGTTGCTTCAGCTGAAGGGATGCCACCTTCCCCGGTAGGTGCCCCTAGAACAAGTATACCTACTACACCTTTAACTCCAGCTAGCCGAGTGGTTCAACCACCGGCTCCCACAAGTTTAGCAGGTACTTCTGGTGGTATGTTCACTGGGATTCCTAGTGTACCTTCATTTCCTACTTCCTTCGCACACAGTGCTCAAATTGGTCCTATAGGATCCTCGACATTTGTCTAGGGTATTCCTTGGAATGGGGGGCACATTCCCCCATCCACTCCATATGTAGGTCCAACACCCACATATGTAGGGGTGTAGTTTGGAAACCCTAATCCTTATGGTCAAGGTTTTCAAACTCTGGTTTCATCTCCTTTCACGAGCTCCCCTTTCTTGCTTTTTAGCAGAGGGATACCTGCTCCTGTGTTCTAAACCCTTGCTTTGACTAAGGTAGCTAGAACCTCATACACTACACCACACATAAAAAATCCATTGGCTTATGGATGGAATCCTTTCCAAAGCATCCCAACCACTTAGCAACCGGCAGCAGGGGGAAACCCCGCCTTCACATATGGGAACATGGGGGCAAATCCCTCTAATCCCCAAGCTGGTACTTTTAATGATCCTCTGTTAGACCCAAGCTCCCTTTCCTGGCAACGTTAAATTTGCCAAATTTTTCGAAACTAATGAATGACCCAGTGAGACATAACTCCTCTTGGCCACCTGTTCCTACCAAGCTGCCCTTGGATATCCCAAAATTCAAAGGAAAAGTTGGTGATGATCCAGGAGCTCATGTCACCACTTTCCATTTGTGGTGCTCTTCCAACTCACTGAATGGCGATACAGTTCGGTTGAGGCTATTCCAAAGAACTCTAACAAGTACTGTAGCAAAATGGTATATTGAACTGCCTTCCGCTGCATTTGTTAGTTTTTGGGACTTGGCTAATGTATTCCTTAGTCACTTCCAACTTCCTATCCGATATGATTTTAGGACAGACTTGTTGTCTACCTTTTGGCAGGACAAGGCCACTCATATTTCGGATCACATCCAAGAGTGGAGAAGATGGAAGAGCCTTATCAAAGCTACTATTCCTCCCAAATTTTTATTAGAATGGTTCCTTAAATCCCTATTGCCATATATATCTAAGGATGTATCTACTTCGGGAGTGACCAATGAGGAAGAGGCTATCCTCAGGGCCCAGCAGCTAGATTTGATATATTCTCAGTTTGGGATTTTATATGAGATCATCCTCGATGCACCAAGGCCAACACATAATGTAGAGAAACCTAAGCTTGGAACCCATGCTGATGGTGTGGTTGGTTCTGTGAAATCTCTCATGGTAGAGTCTTTAGCTAAACAGATCCATGAGTTGTCTGTCAAACATTCTACAGCGGAGGAATCAAAGGCTGCCCCATCACCTTTGAATGCAAATGTTTTTGCACAATCCTCTCAGAAGGGAAATTAGCAGCCTGGTGGGAAAAAGAAGAAAGGAAAAAAAGGTTAGGGAAACCAAAACAAGCAAAAACAAACAATGTTGATGGGGGAAAAAAAGAAAAGAAGAAGGTGAAATTCCCATGTAAGTTATGCCATGAAGATCACTTGACCCATGAATGTCCCCTTATGGAACAAGCTCAGAAGCTATTAAAAGGCCAACAACCAGCTGTCCTGAAGGATCCTTTTCCCCAAGGACAGAATTCTGCTTCAGCTTCAAATGCAGCAGGGGGCACCCCAAATGCTCCTAACACTAATTATATCAACATGGTTCGATCCCAGACTTTACTCCAGACTAGGAACAAGAACTATGAAACAGAGGCTTCAGAGAAGGGTAAGTCGATAGGTGAAACTTCCAACCCTCTCACAATTGAGAAACCTGTCAAACCTATGCCTAAGATACCGAAAGGTGTCTTCAAGAAAACATTGCACAATCCCAAAGCTAGGGCTGCAACAAACTACTCTGTAGTTGAAGATTTAGCCCAAACTCCTTGTGCGATGTCAGCTTTAGAGGTGTTATAGAGTTGTCCCGCCCAACGAGATGCACTCTTGGCAGCCTTAGGTCGTATGGACTCATCAAGCCTCATGGTGAAGTTTAATTTGTCTGATGTCAAAATTCACCTGCCATATCATGTAGCCTTATCAATAGATGTCATCCATGGCGGAAAAACCATTGGAAGGGTAGTTGTCGACGAGGGTGCTTCTACATGTGTCATGTCCCTGTCTTGCTGGAAAGCTCTTGGATCTCCATAGATAGTTCCATCGAAGACCCTACTTACTGCTTTTGACAAAAGGTCATTTCTTCCACATGGTATCCTATCGGCTTTCAAAATTAAGTTGGCAGGGAAAGCAATGTCTGTTGAGGTAGAGGTGATTGATGCACCTTTGGATTATAACTTGCTCTTGGGGAGAAGTTGGACATACGCCATGTCAACTATTGCATCGGCCATATTTTGGGTATTAGTGTTTCCACATGAAGGGAAGTTGGTTACTATAGACCAACTCAGTTTTACTCGAAAAGGTCGCATGGAAACTAATGAGTCTATAGTGCCATTGGTTGATCAATTTAAACCTACTTTAGAGAGCTTAGGGGCTGGAATGTATGCATCATTGATGGGCACATTCGATATTCTAGCTCTGATTAATTATCTAGATTCTACTAGTGTAGGGAAGTCTATAACAACGGTTGTTGATAGAGCAGATCCCTGGGTTCTTCCTTCCCACCATGAACCTGAAGTGCACTTATCGATAGTGGAAGTAGCTTATCAAGCTATCGTTCATACCACTATTGATCCCATTTCGGTGCCTCTCACAGTCTCAGAGGAGCCGGAAGAAGCCTATCTGCCCGCTTGGGCAGTGAATTCTTTGCATTCTAGATACTGCTTAGATATGGTTTTGCCTTCGGATGAATCCATTCTAGAAGCCATGTGAAGACAAGATAAGATCTGTGAATATCTTCACCATTGATCCTATTTTCTTCCAGAGTTAAGCAGGATCAAGAACCAGGAGTTCCATATGAGACTGGAAGGTGATGTCGATACACCTATTAATCCCTTACCAAGGGAAGTAATATTTGTTGAGGGGAATATGGCAAACATTTCTGCTATGATTCCTATCAACATCTCTGCAAACCCAAACATTGTGGAAAATGTACACATCGACGTGAACTGCTCTCTGGAGGAGATTGTGATCTATACAACATTGTTTAAGGAATTCCACGACGTATTTTCCTGGTCATATGAGGAGATGCCATGCATAGATCCATCAATAGTCAAGCATGAAATCCAAACTTACCCTTATGCTAGACCCGTACGACTGTGAGAAAACCCAACTATCCTTGAGAACTGAAAAGTGCCACATGATGATGAGCGAGGATGTATTTCTGGGGAACTTTATCTCTGCTGATGGCATCCAGGTAGATCCCTCCAAAATCAGGGCAGTTGAAAATATACCCACTCTTGGAACATAGAAAGAGGTACGTAGCTTCTTAGGGCATGCTGGTTATTATAGAATATTTATAGAAAAAATTTCCAACCTTTCTTCTCCTTTGTTTTCTTTATTAATAAAGGATGTGCAATTTATTTGGAATGATGCATGCCAGACAACGTTTTTTAAACTTAAGGAGAAGCTGTCTACAGCTCCCATCTTAAGGGGGCCCAATTGGGCCCTACCTTTTTCACATTTCTTCAGATGCCTCTGACACTGCCAATGGAGCAGTATTAGGACAACAGGATGGTCAAGCACCTTATGCAGTCTATTACATTAGAAAAAACTTGGCCCCTATTGAACTTAATTATGCTGTTAGAGAAGGATTTTTTAGCCATTGTCTACTCCATTAACAAATTTAGACACTACATCACAAGATATCCCACCTTTGTACACACTAACCACTCAGCCATCAAGTATCTAATGAATAAACCTGTTACAACTGCTAGGATAACTATATGGCTGTTATTATTACAGGAATTTGATATTACTATTATAGACAGACCTGGAAAAGAAAATGTTGTTGCTGATTTATTATCTCGTTTTAGTAATAGTGATGATAATTTTCCTATTGAGGACTCTTTTCTAGATGAACACTTATTTGTAGTTTCAACTCATTCCCCTTGGTATGAAGATGTCACTAACTACTTGGCTGCAGGGAAGCTTCCGACACATTTGTCAAAAAAAGAGAAGAGGAAAATCATTCAACAAAGTGCCAGGTATTGTTGGATAGGTGGTCATCTCTTCTACACAGGACCTAATCTTGAGATCAGGAGATGTGTAAGAGAAGATGAAATATTCCATATTCTGAAGGCCTGCCATGACGAGCCAAGTGGGGGAAATTTTGCAGATAGGAGGACAGGTCATAAGAAACTGAGAATGGGCTATTATTGGCCAACAATTTTTCATGGATGTGAAAAAGTATGTCTAGTCTTGTGACAGCTTCCAGAGGATGGGCCAACCTAACATATTGGATCAAATGCCTCTTCAACCATAGTTGGTGGTTGAACCTTTTGATAGATGGGCCTTAGATTTTGTTGGCCCTATTAACCCTCATTCCAGGCAGAAATCCTACATCTTAGTATGTACTGACTACATGACAAAATGGGTAGAATCTGTGGCTTTGGTGAAAGCCAATGACTATGCTGTAATCGATTTCCTGTATGGAGAAATATTTACTCATTTTGGAGTACCCAAGGAAGTGGTTACAGATGGAGGACCTTACTTTGTGTCACATAAATTTGAAGCTTTGCTACAGAAGTACCATATCCAGCATCGGATAGCTTCACCATACTATCCCCGGGCCAATGGCCAAGTGGAAATTACTAAGAAAGTTATTGAAGCTATCCTTACCAAAATAGTCAAGAGCCATCGCAAAGACTGGGCTGATAGACTTCCGGAAGCATTGTGGGCATATCGTACTACTTGGTGCAATACTACAGGTTTCTCTCCTTATGACTTGGTGTATGGAAAAAGCGTTGTCTTCCACATCGAATTCGAAATCAAGACCTTGAAGACATATATGGAGGTAAACTTAGATGTGAATGAAGCATAGAAGAGTAGATTGAATCAATTGAATGAACTTGATGAGAAACGTTTAGCTGCTATGGATCAAACAATATTATTTCAGCAACAGAGATCCAACTGCCATGAATAAAAAAGAGAGTCTTCTGCGAAGGAGACCGGGAATTATTATAAGATTCAAGATTCAAAAGGGACTTCAAAGGTAATTTACGTAAAACATGGTTGGGCCCATATATGATAGACAGAGTATTTGACAACGGTACAGTCCGCCTGGTCAACATTGATGAGAATCACGCACCATTATTTGCTAATGGTCACAGGCTATGACTCTACCACAAGCCCATTTCAAAGGACGTGTTCACTTCATAGATTGCAGCTGATCTGGAATACCAGTTAGAACAAGGGCAGGAATCTTTCTCTGCCCCTATCAATATTTAGACAATCACTATGATTCCCACACAAATTTTTGTACATAAATAAATTGATATTAGAGGAAATTTCAACTCAAAATGGGCCTCCTAAAATGAACTAATAAAATAATAGTTAAAATAATAAAATAATATTTATTAATTTTGGAGGAAGAAAAGAAAAAAACTACTTTTTTGTTTGTATTTTTGCATATCTCCGTGTGTTTTTACTCAAATTTTGATCGGGAGAGCTCGTTGGATGCGGAATTAAATTCCGCATCCAACGAGTACCCACTCGGCATACTTTTGACGGGCCCCGCTATCCCAAAAACAAGAAATACCTGAAAAAACGAAATGGCATACTTTTGACGGGCCCCGCTATCCCAAAAACAAGAAATACCTGAAAAAATGAAATGATGATGTCATCATTTCATTTTTTCAGGTATTTTTTGTTTTTGGGATAGCGGGGCCCGTCAAAAGTATGCCGAGTGGGTACTCGTTGGATGCGGAATTTAATTCTGCATCCAACAACCTCTCCCGATCGAAATTTGAGTAAAAACACACGGAGATACGTCAAAAATACAAACAAAAAAAATAGTTTTTTTTATGATACCTATCCCCAAATTTATATTAAAAAGGTGTTTAAGACCTATACGGTATTTCAAATTTAAAGCAATTTCATTGGCTAACACATGATGACATGGAATTTGAATAAAAGTTAAAAGGCCCATTTTGAGTTGAAATTTCCTCTAATGGTTTTTGTTTTTACTTTTCCTTTGTGCTTGTTCCATTTTTTTAAGAATATGTGTAGGGATGTACCTGAGGAGCAATGGTCATGATTGGGCCTAACGACTGTGGGCGACCTTTTTCAACTTCCTGCTTCAGAAGGAAACTCCTTAAATAAAAATAAACAATGAATAGTCAGTCGCAGCTGCAATTCCTATAAAAAATTGCCCTTTTTTCCGTTTTGTGCAGCTGTAACATTGTAAAACCTTGCCTATTTTTCTATTTATTTGCAGCTGCAACACCGTAAAAAAATTCCTTTTTCCATTTCACGCAGCTGCAACACCGTAAAACCTTTCCTATTTTTTCGTTTATTTGCAACAGTAACACCGTAAAAAAATTGCCCTTTTTCCGTTCCGCGCAGCTGTAACACCATAAAACCTTGCCTATTTTTCTATTTATTTGCAGCTGCAACACCGTAAAATAACACCCTTTTCCCATTTCGCACAACTACAACTCCGTAAAATATTGCCAATTTTTTCGTCCCATGCAGCTGTGACTCTGTTTAAATTTTTCCCATTTTTACCTTTTTTAGCGGCTGCGACTTCGCCAAACTGGCTGATTTTTCTATGGCTCACAGATACGACTCTGCCAAATTGGCTGATTTTTCTATGGCTCATGGCTGCGACTCCCCCAATATTGGTAGATCTTTCTACAATTTTTTGGTCGCGACTACTCCAGATCTAGCCAGAATTCCCGTTGCCGGTAATTCCGACTTACTTCATAGCTTTCATTATGTTCCTGTCAATATTGATAAGTCTGCCAGGAGAAAAGATCATGACAGCACGCCTGCAATAATGTTTAAATTTAAATGGTTGCATTTCACACGCTTTGTTATTCTCAAAGGTCACAGTTCATAGCATATTTACGAAGGTATGGTTCTCATTATCTACTTGATTAAACGTTAACTAGATTTGACAGAATTAATCATGCCTACCTTTTTACGCCCATCATTACACCTGCATACCGTTAATTGTCAACTCACACGAATTAATGGCTATTCAATATTATCCTATAACTGCCACCCTTTCTTAATTTGGGACAAATTTTACCAAGAATTCCATGCTCATGATTGTCTTAACTTTCGGAATTTACCCAACTACAATCTCAGTTGTTCACACATACTCTGTGCTTTATCCTCCATTATTGGGACCTGCAATTTGTTGGGATGATAAAGAATTCAAAAGGCAAATGAACATGGGTATCCTAGCTCGGCATGAACCTCCAAATACACAAGAATTGAGGAGAAATGTTGAAGTTTTCGCTATTTTTGAAGCTGTGAGCTGGACTGAATTTTTTCGATGCCTGGATGGGTTCCATCGAGAGACATCTCTATAATTCGCTTTGAATATTATAGAAACCCACTCAGAGGTTACGGGGTTACATATAGAATTTTTTGAACCGATAGTGGCTGAAGTCACTGGCCTTCCTCAGGTAGGAAGAGCCTGGTTTGGTCGAAGAACTCCCAATGCTGCTGCAGTACAGGATTTTCTGATAGTGGGGGAACAAATTCATCCGTCAAGGTGAGGGATAGCATTACAATCACTGCCTCAGCCGTGGGATCAAGTAGTAGCCTTCCTCAAAAAGTATATCACCTACGAATGTAGGTATCAGACTGTTTATTATTCTGAACTTCCTCTATCATCTCATTTACGCCATAGGGCCTTACTTAATATTCCATTTTATCTATTTAAAGACCTACACCATATGGTGGGGTTTGTCAGAACAACCAAGCATCCAAACTCCTCCCTTACCCATCATGACCTAGTCAAATTAATAATCTTAAGGGCCTTAGCTCAAAGTAACCAAACCTGGGAACAATTCACAGGTCAAACTCAAATAAACCAGGAACTCATCCTTTTGGCTAGTGTTCCAATAGAACAAGAAGTGGAAGTACCTGTACTCTTGGGGGATTTTCAAATCCAAGAGGAGCATGCAAATGTATAGTTGGGGGGAGATGAAGAACAACAAGGGGACCGAAGTCCCTCCAATTTATTTAGGGGGGGAAGATGAGACTGGATCGGATGATCAGTCAGATGACCAAGTAGAGGAATTGGAGGAAAATGTAAGAGAAAACCCTATGGAAAGATTAAATAATGTGGGAGCTTTGGCAGCAAAGGCTGAAGCTGGAGCAGCATTGGATGCTGCAACAACTAAAGTCGAGGTTGTTAGAGCCATGATAACAGAAGAAAATGTAGAGGTACTAACCATTGAATCTTCCCTTGAATGGGGGGGAACTCTAATTGAAGTGAAAAGGAGGATGCTGAGATAAGAAACATCCCTTCCACATCATCTACAAATATGGAGATTCCTGCACCACAAAAGAAAAGAATAAGATCAAAAGAGGAGGTGCAGGCACCACTGCCAATAAGAAGAAAAAGAACCAGTTCGGTTACAACAGCTGAAACAGCACGGGCAAGATGGGAAAACCTAGAAGCACAGATTGAATTCCCCATTTTGAGACCCAAAGCAAATGATGCCCCATAGGAACTAGTTGCAGAGGGACCTCAAATCAAGGGACTTTTGCATGAAAATGGTCTACTGAAGGAAGAAGTATAGACGCTTCGGAGAGAACTAGAAAACTGGAAGGAGGCATGCAAGAAGCAAGTAGAAAGGAAGCGGTACACACTGGTTGAAGCTGTAGACCAATTAGAAGGATCACCTCCTGCTCAGGATGGTGAGGAGGTAGAGAAAATGGTCTGCCTTGTGTGTGGGGATATCATTAAATAGTCAAGATACAAATTCATAGTTTGTTCCTTTGTGACAAAACAACCCATACCAGTAGTTGTGGTAGAACAAGGACAAGAAGCACCTAAGGTGGAAGTGAGGGATGCAGAAGAAATGATCCCTGGTACAAAAAAAGGGGAAAATGAACAATTACAGTCACAACCGGCAGAAGAAATAGGAATGCTCTTGGGACAATCTGATGGGAAGGATAGTGAAGCTCCCCAAGATCAACCTCAGCAACTGGAAGAAGTAGATAGACATGGTGTTGATACACAAGAACCAACATCCTTGAACATTCTTGTTGAAGTTGCCACCCAAATTAAGGCAGATGAACCGGAGACTGAAAATATTCCTGATCTTAATGAAGAATTCTATGTTGTGACTCCTGAACCATCTCGGGGGACAGAATTAATAGAGATAGAACCTAAACAACAGAATAATGATGAAGTTGACCAAGATGTTGTCACACAAGAACCAACATCTTCAGAAATTTTTGCTGAGACTCTCATGCAACAAGAAGAAATCAATCCTGAGGTGGACAAAATTCCTGATCTAGATCTAGGAGAGGATGAACAAATGCAATCACAGTATTCAAGGGATACTAAAATTATTTATTGCAGAGGACATGGGAGTAACTCAAGAACAACCCTAGCAGCATGAAGAAATAGAAGGGCAGGGCTCTAATACACAATAACCAGTAGCCTTGCATCTCCTTCTCAAAGTTGCAGCTGAAAATCAGGCAGATGTGGAGATTGAAATTCAGGAATAGGTTGTCACACAAGAACCAACACCTTCACAATTGGCTGTTGAGGTTGCTAGAGGATAATTTCAAGAAGAGGGTGTTGTTACACAAGAACCAGCATCCCCAGAAGTTATTTCAGAGACACCTATACAAGTTGAGGTTGCTATAGGATAATTTCAAGGAGAGGATGTTGTTACACAAGAACCAGCATCCCCGAAAGTTATTGTAGGAGTACCCATGCAGGTAGTGCAGAATGTTCAAGATGAAGCATCAGATGGAAAGGTTTGGACTCAACTTTCACAAAATTTTGTCAATCTGGATTCTGATAATGAAGATGAAGGGATCTAGAGGCTAACCAAAGAGCTCTCACTCCTAAGAATAGAAGTGAGGAAGTGGAAGAGTCAGGTGGAGAGGTATCAAGAAGGAATGGTTCCCCTTGATGAACATAGGAAGACCATCGGGGAATTGAGGGAAAGATGGGTAGAAGAACTAATGTTCTAGAAATTTCACTAGGAAGAGATACATGAAGAACTAAAGAATCTGAAAAAGTTCAAATCCATGCAGGTGGAGAAAGACCAGCTGTGCACTCTCTCCTAGGAACTGCTAAGTACCAGAGCACCATCCTCCTCTTACCCTGTGTTCTTATTTGAACAGCTCATTTGGTTTAAAATGAAGGCTGTAAAGGAAGGGAGGCCTTATGAAATAGAAACCTTAGCTAAATTTATGGAAACATTTCTGGAAAGTGATTTTGTTGAGTAGAACTTGCTTTGTGAGCTTTATTTACATGAGCTGGCGTGTCCCTTGGACCTCCATTCGCATCATGCCCCTTTCTTAGGTGATGTTCAATTGAGGGATTTTGCCTCCTTTGTTAGCAATCATGTTTAGTGGGAAAGATCCTTCCAAAAATTTTCTCATAATGATTCCCACTCTAACCTTTGGGTTTGAAGTGAACCTCAATCCCCTCGTCTTCTCCTTGCTCTGCAGCAGCATAGGCTCACATGTCCCATCAAAACTCAGCAGATGGTGGGACTTCAAGAAAAGGTTATCTCTACCTGTGTCATCCAGATTTCCAAGCATCAGCAATTGGATTTGGAAGGAAGCCAGCATAGATGGCAAGTTTCCTCTTCAACCTTGAAGAATAGAGACCCCTACTATTACAGGAATTTTAAACATGCACTTTCCAGGGTTGAGGGATATGTGGGTTGTATAAAGGAATGTGGAGTTAATTGGCTGGTACTCAAATTCAAATTCCCTCTCATCTGGTGGCCAACAAAACCATATAGGGAAGATTTCTCATTGACAAAGGCATAAGAGGAGAGGTGTTGGAGATATTGGGTTGTCTATAATGGATTTTTGGAAGAACATGGATCACCTGAACTCCCTTATAACTTTTCCTCTCTCCATGAACAAAGCACGATGTTAGATTCAGATTCAGACTAATGGAGGTTGTTTCATAGGGACATGCAGTAGGAAAGTTGGGGGGAGACGTTGGGCCTAGAAATGACCCCTTTTTTACCACATTTACCTACCCCTTTTTGCCTTATCTTACTCAATTATATGCACCAAACAGATGTTTTCCTTCACTTGATCCCTCAATCCATATAGGTATGGTTAATTATTATTTTATCTTATTAATAGTTATGATTGTTGTGATCAGGACTCTATATCTTGGATTATGCTAACATATGGTGATTTTATAGAGATAGTTCAAGATGTAAAGGATACAGGTGTAGCAGGCTGAACGAGTCAAGAGAGAGATGGACATTCATTGTTAAGTTGATCGCTACCGATTCCATCTCTATACAAGGGACACAGTCAAAGGTTACTATTCCACACAAGCTATACAAGGGTGGTTGCAACAGACTCAGATGCAACAACACGTCGCTGCTCGAGGGTAGCTGCAACTGACGAAGCATCTTCTAGATTGATCCTGTTAGCTCATTGTTGACTCGAGTAATAGACTTCCTATATTTTCTGCTTCTATCTTTCCCACAACTATAACAGCGTATCGTAAATGGGGTAGCATAAAGATCAGAGATCTTCATGGCTTCCTGATATCAGTAGGTAGAAGTTACGATTGTGAATGTATAAATATTGGAAACTATTCCAAGCCAGGGGTTAGAACATTATTAATCTTATTATATAAGCTGTGACAACAACTGTTTCATCCTACCGTTTAATACAAGGAGTGTGATTCTTCAGATCTCGGCGTTTAACTTGTGTTAGCTTTTGGCGTCTCTGTTCAAAGGTTGGGCCCACCTTCCTGTAGAGATTGCCAAGTTAATTAGGAAATTAATTTATTCTATTGTGTGGTGTGAATGTTGCGGTAATTACATTCTTTTACAGTAGCTGCAACAGTAATGAACTTATTGTGTGCTTCCTTGAATGATCTGTATTTACATTTCCTGTAAGCTGCAGCGGTGTGGTGTGACAGTCAACTGTGTAGGTTAATTCCCATTTATGCAATTGTGTGGTAGTTGTAACAGTCAGGTTCATCCCCAGTTTCTTTCCATTTACTTGTCTTCCTTGGATTGTGTTAATTTAGTCAGATTGCAGTCATACTTGTTCATTCAATTCCTGTATTCTCAATTCTTAAATTAAAGATTGAAGTAACTAGTTTTGATGGATCTTTATGTAGTCTAGTAAATTAGGATTTAACTTTCTGCAAAATTAAGTCTAGATGGTTATTTCATGTTCTGTCCATCCCTGGATTGGAGTTGTAGGAAGGTCAATATAATTCTGAATCGGAAGAGTTTGACTGAACAGATAAGTAGGGAAATTTATTCAGAGTATCAGCTACTTAGTGTTTAAGCATATACAGTGCATATTATCTTTGAAATAAAAGACTTCCCTGGGTTGACAATTTATATTGAGCCTTATGCATGTTATGTTTTAATTAACTATCATATAGAGGTCCCAACACTAAAGTTATCCAAATCATCCATAAACCCAATTCAAGTCGAATTGGTGTGGTTTCTCATGCTTTGCCATGTGGCCTCTCTCTTCCTCTTCCATCTTCCCCCAAATTCGAATAGGAGCCTCTTGGCCTTCTCCAACTCCCATGAACGCCTTCTAAGTCACTCTATTTAAGCCTGACATGTCATATATGTAATATTTCATCCTTTATATATGACTTGTTTCATAACTATCATAGAATATCCATCATTGGTGACATAGATGTCATAAATGTAAGGGGAATATAGCCAACTGTCCATGAAACTCCCATTTGGCTCTTCCTCTCCCATGTAAGTTACAATTCATCCAAAATTCGACCAATGAAGTATATGGAAAAGTATATTAACATTATAATCCATCCAAAAGCATTATGATTCCCATAGATTCGAGATTGCAAGAGGGGGATTGCATGTGGCACCAATTTTCTAGCTTGTGTGGGCCCCATAGTCTCCATGTGTCTCCATGCTCCATTTCCACTTCAATTTTCTCTTGTATTTATTTAATAATATACATTATTAAATATTTATCCCTTTCTAATGTCTAAACATCATTTATTATCCCCCTTATTCCAAATCTCAAAGCTTCCACCCCCAACCTAGGAAACTAGTGATTTTCCTCCTTGTCAATTATTTGACTTTTAGCATCCATTTGACAAATTTCATGAATATGGAAAATGTGATTTGGCCATTGTGACCCAATGCAAAATTTGGTACATTACAAATCCTCCCTTCCCAATATCGCTTGTCCTCAAGCAATTTCAAACATGGTTGTTGAAGAACCTGCTTTCTATATGATTCTTTGAAGTTGTCGCTGAGCTGCCCACTTTGAGTCTTTGAGATTCCATGAATATTTTAGAGAGGAACCACCATTATTTATTCTACACTAATATGATTAACATCACCTTATTAATTTCGGAATTCATCTCCCATACTTCTTGTTTCCCGAAGAATTTGGAATCAATGGGACTAAAAACTATCCCAGGGTCCCATTGCTTGCATTGCACTCCAACAATTAAGAGTGCTCTCCAAGTCATACTATTATGAAAGAGAATTATTGGATCCCATTTTCTTTTATGCATGATTCCAAACATCATGAGCACATAATATATATCATCAAAGTACATAACAACATAATAAAAATACACATCAAGGAGGTTCCTCGTCAAAAAATCATGAAAATGCTTATACCTCCAAGTGAGTAAACTACCATTTTCCAAGTGCATACATGCTTCAAGTGACTAGTCAAATTTTCTCCAATGACATAGGTGAGGATCCCATGTCCTATAATTCTACTCCCAAATAATGTAATATGCATCAAAATAATAATCATCCATTTGTTCTTTCATCCAAGAAGTGAATGAAGAACCTCCAACAAAATATGAACCAAATAAGGAGAAAATAAAACATGAAGACTTCAAGTGGCTCAAAGAAGTCTCATCAATACATCCATGAATGAGAGAATGATAAATATATAACAAAGTATGTGGATGGCAACAAAAATGTTCTCCAAGCATAAATCTATTCACCCCAGTGTTGGATGAAGTTCCTCCAACCTCAAATGAACCAAGTGTTGAGAAAGAAAAACCATAAGTCTTCAAGTGACTCAAATGCATATCATAGGTGAATCCATGTAGATGTGAATCATCATAAAGTAAAATAGGATGCTTCTACAAATGTGAATAATAGTGTTCTCCAACCATGTCATCATAGAAAGTAAATATAGGAGTTCCATACTCCTCATGTAGCACCATCAAAAAGAACCCTTTCACCCATACTTCATTGAGACTAATGCTGCAAAACATGGAATTGTAGGATGTAGGAGAATGAACTAACTCACCCAAATGATAAAAAATTGCATAAGTTTCAACATGGTAAGGATCTATATGGGTAGTATCATGCAACTCCTTCAAAAGTGTGAAACCTTTGTCATAGGTTGGTTCCAATATAGAGGAATCATGCTCTCCTTTAAATATTGCATAACCTTCATCAAGAGATAATTCAAGTTCCTCTTCCACCACATAAAGTGTTTTAATCTCTTCAATTTCAACTTCAAACACATCAAGCACATTCAAATTTCCACATTTCACATGATCCTCCATGTCATGAGAATCCTCCAAACAATCTACCTTTGACAATCTAAAACATTGGAGGGAAAACAAGCATCTTGCAACTTTTCAAGAAGTTGCTCATTTTGAATTGTGAGCTTAATATTATCCTCATTATTCTTCAAGTATGCATCATGTAACAATTCATTAAGCTCAAAAAAATGGTTTCTATCTAAAATAAAAGACATGAAATCACCTTTGATGTGGCACATTGCTCTTTGAATATTCTCCATGCCTTCAAGGAAGGATGTTTACTCCAATGAAGTAGCTCTCCAACAAGAATATGACACTAATGCTTGAGTTTCATGGAGTATCTTAAGGGATTCTTGGATATCCCTTTCACTCATCTTCAAGGATCCTTCAGTGAAGGATGGTTCATGGGAGTGAACCTCCTCTTCTTCTTCATTCTGGATTTGATCAACTCCTTGAAGCTCAAGTGGCGATGGGGAAGTTGATCTTGGTTCTTCATTTTCTGCTACAAGGTCTTCATATTTATGCTCATGAGAAATTTGGATTGCAGCAACATTTTCAAATCTGATCTCTATGTCACAAACATAGACTTGTGAGCACCCATCACTAGGTACTCCTTCATAGTTCAAACATCCATCTGTAGATTCCCTTTGGTCCATGTCCATAGTAGAATTTGTTTCAGAATGATATTCAATAGTTTCAAGGTACTATTCTTCCTTCTCATGTTATTTTTCCTCATCTTTTTCAAATTCATTTGGGAGTGACTTTTGATCCTCTTGATGTAATGCTTTTTCTTCTTCACCACCCACAGAAATTTGTAGCTCGTTGTTCTCCTCCCTACTTGTGCATTGATGATTATTCCGTAATGAGTTATTATTTGAATTATTTTTCATAAATTCCTTCAACCAATAATTAATGTCTTCAAAATAAATGGTCTTATGTGTCTCTTCATGATGGAAACTTCTATTGCCCATAAATTGGCTAGCCATCAATTTGAATGCTTGCTTAACCTGCCTGGTCATATCATCACCACGTGACTTAATGAATATTCAATTCGTATACACCATCCATAACTTCAATAGGTTTAAATATCATGCTCTTATACCACTTTTAATGACCCTTTTTTAAATTTTTACCAAAATGCCCAATTTTCCAATTTTTTCACAATTTTGGCTCTCTACTAGTTTAGTGTCTTGGTCTCCAAATCAACCCAATTGCTTCCAAATATTCAGATAAGGTTTATGAATGATATTATAACTTAATTATTATTTTCATTTATGTATTATGTCCCTCCAAACACTTCTTCAAGTCTTTACTAAATTCTGAACAAGATAGAGGATTTTATTGGCAATTTTGGGCTCAAATCCCCCCTGGGTAAGTGGTCGAAATGGATTCCCAAATGTGTAGAAAACCACTTGAATTATTAAATTGAAGCATGGGATGTGTATAATACATTATAAAATACTCATATGCATAACCAATCGACCTCCCATGGTTTTTATCACTTCTTTCAATTAGATATAAAAAACTAGTTTTGGACCCTTGGGGAAATGCGGTGTAGTTTGCTCCAATTGCTATGAAATTAGACCCAATGGCCACAAATTCTCAGTGAATGAACATGAAACACATAATATATTTTAATTACAGTCCATCCATTCATAAATAATCAATATTTTATACATCCATTCGAATCCATAAAGATTACAAGAGTTTACAACAAGGTAGTGGGGAAATGGCACTGTTTCTTCATTATTGAGCAATAATACATGAGATTTATTGGCATTTATACCTGAGATATTTCTTAACTTAAGTAAAAAATATTTTACATCAGAATACAAAATACTGGAGCAAGAGAAGCTCCCTCAAATAGATGAATAGCTCACCAAGTGCGCCTCAGTCCATGGAGCTGAAATATGGTGAAAAAACTTGAGATGAAAGGAAGAACAAGCTGAACGTTGATGTGTCCATGATATGTTTTATATTGAACCTGTAAATAAGACTCCATTTAATCTCTTTGAAAGACCTTAGTGGCCTCTCCAAACATCAACTAGGATGGGAATCTTTCACCCTCAAAATTGGTTAAGGCATGAACTAGTCACCCACTAGTTCTCTCTCTTCACAATAACATTTTTCACAAATGATCAAAATAAATTCTCTTGGTTTATTCCTGTATTTTATAAAAATACTTAGCCTTCTAAGTTTCCCCAAATAATCCATAAACCCAAGCCAAGTCGAATTGGTGTGGTTGCGCATGCTTTGCCATGTGGCCTCTCTTTTCCTCTTCCATCTTCCCCCAAATTCAAATAGGAGCCTCTTGGCCTTATCCAATTCCCATGAGCATACTTTAAGATGCTCTATTCAGGCCTGAAATTTCATATATGTCATATCTCATCCTTCATATCTGACTTGTGTCATAACTGTCATAGAATCTCCATCATTGGTGTCATAGATGTCATAAATGTAAGGGGAATCTAGCCAAGTGTCCATGAAACTCCCATTTGCATCTTCCTCTCCCGTGTAAGTTACAATTCATCCCAAATTATTCCTATGAAGTATATGTACAAGTATATTAACCTTATAATCCATCTAAAAACATTAGGCTTCCCATAGATTCGATATTGGAAGAGGAGGATGCCATGTGGCACCAATTTTCTAGCTTGTGTGGGCCCCATAGTCTCCATGTGTCTCCATGCTCCATTGCCACTTCAATTTTCTCTTGTATTTATTTAATAATCTACATTATTAAATATTTATACCCTTCTAATGTATAAACATCATTTATTATCCCCCTTATTCCAAATCTCAAAGCTTCCACCCCCAACCTAGGAAACTAGTTATTTTCCTCGGCAATTATTTGAATTTTAGCATCCATTTGACAAATTTCATGAATATGGAAAATGTGATTTGGCCACTGTGAACCAATGCAAAATTCAGGACATTACAATGTTATCCCTCATTGCATCGAGCATCAATCAAATAAGATCGAGGAGACCGTGGATACCATGATATCCCTCATTATTTTGATCATCTAGTAGAGGATACTGAGGAGACCATGATATTCCTCATTCCATTGAGAATCGAGTATAGAATACCAAGTATAACATTCTATGCCTAATTCCATCAAGCATCGAGAAAAGGATGCCGAGGATATTTTGCTAGCCCTCATTTCGTCAAGAATCAAGCAGAGGAGACTATGATATCCCTCATTTCATCGAGCATCAAGCAGATGATACCAAGGAGACCGTGTTATCCCTCATTATATTGAGCATCAAGCAAAGGAGACAATGCTAACCCTCATTCCATCAATCATTTAGCAGAAGAGAACATGTTAGCCTCATAATGTCAGGAAATTTGGTAATTTCATTTTTTTGTTTAAATTTACCTTATTCATTTATCTGTGGTTATTACTAGAAGGTTTTCAAATCTTAATAAGATTCTTGTCTTCATTCATTTTTTTCCTTATATTCCCCTTTTCAAATCTTGATAGGAAGCTTACATTCTTTCCCGTTCTCCTTGAGTCATGGATTTAGTAAATAGGGATGATGCTTGACTGGTTTAGTATCCTTGCACAATTAAATGTTCATTTCACCTAGCTCTACCTTGATTCTTTTTATTTCTGCAAAATTATGTAGAAATAAGTATTTATATTCTGGTAACAAAGAATAAATTTATGCCATTGTATACTTGTCCTAGTAGTCTATCATTGAAGCAATCTTTAACTACTCATCACTCATTAATTTTACATAGTTTCAAAGGATAATTATAGGATTTGTCTACATTATATGTATTGTCACCTTTAACTTCTCAGGACCCTTCAAACTATTGAAATTGCAAGTTCTAGGGTTCCTTTGGATCTCTCCTTTCCTCATCCCTCTTATCTACATTTATGTAGAACATCAAATCATCCATATTCTCTCTAATAAGTTAATGGAATCCAACTTAATGTGTTTGGGACAAATAATAGTAGAGGGTATAATTCACAATTGATCATTAAAGAACAATTTCCTAATTTCTCTTATGGATGCATTTTTTTCAAGGATTTTATTAGTGTAGGAAAACACAACACATAAGCACTTCTATGTATATCCATAGGCCACTTGGTTTCCTCCCATACCACAAAAGTAACATATATTAGAGTGCCAAGAATTATCAGCCTCATGGTTTTTGTTTTTAGAACATAAACATACCAAGTATATCTAGAAACACATCTTTGGTTTGTGCTTGTGCTTTTTATCTTGTTTTCTTGATCCCCCAAGTGTGGATGTATATTTGCATGGAAAAAACATGACTTTTCTACCCTCATTCAAAATTCTATAAGTAGATTAGAATGTTATATTGTCCACTCCATTTTTAGGTGTCTGTTCTTCAATTGAAATGGATTTTTCTTTAGTTCATCTTTCGTTGACAAAGGTTATCTTGGTGGTTCTATCTTGAGCTGAGATTGAATCAATCACTTTCTCTTGTTCATCAGAACCTATACCTTCATTCTTGTCCCTATGATAATCTATAATAATGTTTACAATCCCTTGGATTTTCTTGCATAGCCCTTGGCCATTATAGCACATTTTCCTCATGATATTGGAACGATGCCTCCAATAGGATTTTCAAAAGAACCAAAGGGTTATTGAGGAAGTTTTTGGGAGGTTATCTTCAGTAACATTCTTTTCTTGATCATGTTGTCATATTTTATAATAGGAATGTGAATTGTTTTTGTTTATGTGGTCTCTTGGACAACTGAAAGTAACTTGGATAATGTCTCAAGATCCTTTTCAATTATTCCAATTTCTCTCTTTTCAATTCCTTACCCATATTGGGTATGATTCTCCTTAAAGATGTAACATTTGATTCAAAGCCACAAATTCAATCAATCTAATATCAATGTTATACATATCTTGGAATGATATCAGGGAATGGTATCCCACACATTTCACCAACACATATCTTGGCCATACTCCAAATTTTGTTCTCTATTCAGAACAATCAACGAAAACCAAACTTCTACATATGAATGCATTATTCTAGAATAAAGAGATATGTGTAATTCTAGTTTAAATATTTGTTTTTTTTCTTATGGTGGTCAAACCAATTCCTGGAAAAATATCAAGCCACTCTATTTTGAGAAACATTTGATTACTGCACTATTTATCATAAAATTCAATATCAACATTCCATTAATATATTTCTATATGTATTCAAGCTCTATTAACATCACACAATGCATTTGATAATATTTAATGGTGCCTACACACCACTCTTGGTTTTTAACCCGCACACACAAGACTTTAAACAACACCACCTCCGATACTAAATGTGTTTGGTGGGGATTTTATTAGGTTCAATAAAATGTTATAAAGGGTGTTCCATGCAATCTAATTTTAGATATTTAATGGGTTCTTACTCAGTAATGATATTTCTAATTGCTTCATCCTAGGGACAACTTTAAAAATTCAATCATGTTTCTTCTTCCAAGTTCCTAATGCTTATGCAACTTCCCTTTCCTTAATTTCCTATCCATATTTCTTGGTTGTGGTAGTCTAGTATGCATCGATGCCTAGGCTGACAAATAGAATGAAAAATGTAAACATATCACCAAATTTGTCATTGTTTTATATTTTGTAAACAATCACTACATGAACAAGAACATAAACATAAGTAACTAGATGCATCACATAGTATCTAAAAAATGAACAACTAATTACAATAATAATCCTACAATTATAGACAAACAATTCCAAAGGAAACCAAACAAATATATGCTACTTTAACAGTAGAAAAGTCTACAAAATAGAAAAACATTCTCAAAGTAATTTTGAAGCTCAATAGACTCACCAAATCCATTATAAAAAACAATCTCAACATAAATCAACATCTGCAATCATGAGGATCAAACAATAAAAAATGTGCCAAATTGATACCCAGCATCCCTTGTGCAACCATTTCAACTACTCACAAATAACAACATGGATGTTTGTCCAATTGTATGCTACATGTCCATGTCTTATCACACCCTAGTCCTCTAGTCATTTTGGTTGCATTATGAATTCCTAATTTTGTACCTCTTATCCAAATCGTAGCTCTTGTATCTCATTGTTAATAGTAAGAAGAGGAAGAGAAGGATTAATCTTCTTGTGTGGTGTAGTGACCCTAGCAGTCCAAGAGAATTTACTCCCTACAATTGTAACAGGATTTAAATATGGAAAGTAAACCTTATAGTAGGTCGAGAACCATAAAAAATGGCATCAAACTTGAGAATGACTTTGAAGATAGATTCAAAACCTTAAGGGAAAAACAATTGAGCTTGAATTGAGTGTGATTGTGATCATAGGATTTTGTATCAATTTTACTGCCTACAAGGAACATCATGGTGTCACATACTTTGGTTTATCTAATCAAGTACATAATCTAGTTTTGTGCATTGCATATTGAAAATATTATTTCGTGTATCAAGAGAGATCTTCATACATTTCCTACCAGCATATCAGAAGTCAAGATAGAAATATGGAGATCCATAATGAGTAATTTTTACTGAATTCCTACATTGTGGATGTTCTGCATTATGACCTTTATGCTGATTCATCACACATTTTGGTTGTTCTTATCAACCATGGTGATTGGATAGAAAATTCAAAATAATAGCAAAGATGATCCTAAATTATCAATGCATGAGCACTTTGATAATTCCTAGACATGTCCAGTCCACAAATGAAATGTGTGTAAGCCTCCTTATAACCTACTATCCTTTTAACTATGTCTGAAAAACCAAAATAAAAAAGATTTGATTGTAGATATGATAACTATGAGAGACACATTGCATCATTCCAAATTAACCACTATTCAGTCACAATTATGAGTGGTGCAACCATCCATTCAGTGTAAAGGATTTTGATGATGTGCTCATTATTCATATGTGTGAGGATGAAGAATATGATAGGCCACAAGGGTGCCTCTATGGGGAAGATGATTGTGTATGCTTTAATTATGATGAATAGGAGGTTTCAACTATTTATTTGTGTTTTATGCTTGTGTGCTATGGTAAGTCCATGTATGAATTTGTACTTGCAAGAAAAACAAAACATTTTGTGGATAAGGTTCACTTTTTCCTCTCTTATTGAATGCATAAGGTTCAACATTATACAAAATTTTATAGTGTTTGGAAGATTGAATTTGTCGATGGATGTTGATACTCCAATATTTTTACTTGAACTCACTTTGAAACCTCATAGACATTATGTAATCCCATGTCATTTATCAATGTTGAATCATCAGAGTCAAGTTTTTTCATGTTGGGTTGTGGTGGTTTGCAGTGTTTAAATATTCCAAAGAGTATGTTAATGGTTGTGATGTGTTCCAATGGGTGGAAAATCCTTATAGAAGGGATGAATTTCCATTTCATATTCATGTTAAGCCATTCCAAAAATAGGTAGTGTATTTTATCCTCCCTATAAACCCCCTAACTAAGAACTCTAAGGATTAATTCATTATAATTGGAACTAGTTATATTACTAGAATATGAAATGGACTCAAAGAACCATCCTTAGTGTACCGGTCCTTGAAATTTTGATCATATACCACTCATAGGATGAAAATACATCAGGGATAAGGGACCTTTGTAGGTTTACAACAGTCACTTACAAATTTCCTATTATCATGGTTTACTTTCTCATAATGTCCCTTATAGTGATCTCCATTACTTAGGGCACTCTTCAAATTATCAACTTCCTAAAATAAGTTGCACTTAAAAGTTCAACTGATTTGCCTCTATGTGCTATGAATATGGATTTCTAGCATGTGCCATTATGTTAAAATAAAATGCCAATAGGAAAGAAAGATGTAGCGGTATATTGTGAAAACATGGCATGCATTTTCCTTACCTTTCTGATTATTAATCAGGCGTTGAAGTGATTGTACACATAAGTTAGTCACTTCACACCATTGAAGATCTCTATCTCTCTCTCTCTCTCAACTAAAACCTAGATCTTTTCAAGACCTTTTCTTGCATGTAAGGTTTATCTGGCTGACATGAGCATTGTTGTTGAGTGTTAGGCTATTTAGACGGTAATTAGGAACCCATATATCAAAACAAACACACACACACGCATGCGCACGTGCACACACACACACATGCATATTCCATTTTATTTTCCTAATTTGCATACCCAACACATTGTCTAAAAGTCTCTCTAACACCCCCATCTTTATCTTCTCTCAATTCTACATGCAACTAGAGCCTTTATATGCTAGAAAATATAAACAGTCCTATAATGCTTAGACTCCTTGACCCTAAAGTAATCAGTATCAAGAATGATTTTCTTAATTGCTACATCTGCCTCATCACTTCAGGTTATGCCTCTCTTCTTATTAACCCTATCTCTTATATAACACTTGTGTGGTTGTAACTAAGTTTTATATTGGCTTCTCGCTTGCTGATCTTTATGCAGTATGAGTTGTTGGTATTTGACTTGGTGCTGATTTTGATATTCTTTTCTCTAAGTAACAAGTCTCCATGGTTGGACCAATTGCATTAGTTAGAATAATTTAATCATTTTCCTATTGTTTTTTATAATTCATGTTGCCAATGTGACTAGAAATAGAAATGGTGAGGAGCCTATGATTGAAGGTCATGTTCTAGGTTATTGTAGTGCAACGATTATATCTTGTTCGTATTATTTTATTGGATTTTGTATTAATGTTGAGTATGATAATAGAGAAGATGAATCTTCATATGGCCTTCTTGATGATGATCCTACACTCATGAATCATGATGATGTTTTTGGATCTGCATTTGGCTTAAGCTACATATTTGTGGCAATGTTTAATGATTGTCCAACCTTTTTCTAATTAAACTAATACTTTTATCTTTTCTTCTATATATTGACTACATTTTTTTCTCTAGACCCTTTATATGAATTGAAGTTGTATTCTTGAGACCGATTTTCTCTTCTTGCTTGGCATCAAGAACTTTAGTTTCATATTAACTTGATATTGAATCACCCCGAACTGGGTGTCATCTACACATGGTTGGATGAACAATACCTCATCCATGTTTTGTCCTTCAAGGGAGGGTATTTTTGTCTATATTTAGAAAGTATGACAGTTCATAGAGTCAGACTAAATATATGGAGTCACAGATAGAAATTTAATTCATGTAATGCCTCTGTTTATATACAATTAATGAAATACTTAAAAATAAAAATGATCTTGAATCTAAGGCATTTGGATAGATGGATTATTAGCATGTGCCCCTATGTTGAAATAATAAAATAGAAATAGGAAAAAAATATTTAGTGGCAGATTGCAAAAACATTGTTCTCTTGAAACAATGGAGATATAATATTTGATGGTTGCAAATTTGTTAGATGGAATTCAGATTTTTCCATGGGCCAATGGATTGATTTCAATCCAAATTATTGTTTGCAATCTTTGCATATGATACAAATTTCTTGTCAATCTTGTTGTTGGATAATCAATTATATGCTTTCTTGCAATGTGAACCTTTAGCCTGAGTTGTTTTCTCGTAGTTGCTAGTTGTTAAATGTATGTTTTATGCACTATATGGATTTGATGATTTATGCCTAGGAGTGTGCAGATGCAATTACTTACATAGGTTCTATGCAGTCTTTAAAATGTATGCATGATATGGATAGCAAATACAAACATATCATTTTCACATTTTTGGTGTGTGAATTCACAAATGCAAGATGCATTGTGCCTTGTTTTCCTTGATCATCCGATCTATAATATTGCATGTAAAGGTCTATGTCAACTTGGGTCAGTATAATTTTAGGATTGTGTCTATTTCCTTATATGCAAATTGGGGTCCATAACAATAAACAAAAATGAACAATTGCTTATATTTCTAGACTAGCAAGCACATCAAAAACATTCCATGGGAAGTTGGAAATTAAGTCATGTATTTAGAGTTTAAATACACTTGAAAGAAAGAAAGAAAGAACATTCTGTAGGTGTTTTGGGCTTGAATGTTTTTATACAATTGCAATGATAGTTTTCAATTCTATGGTCCTTCCTACATTTCCTTTATCCATTTCTTTTGCAGTTGTTCTTATGTGGTTTTTTATCCATTGCTTCTCCCACCTGTGTTTATCTTATGAACTACTTGGTAATGATATCCTTGTAAATAAACTAGTTAACAATGATGCTTTAAATCAATTGTTCCAAATTGTGCAAAACAAATTAGTCAAAAGAGATTGTGAAAAATGATTATCCAATAAGATACATAGAGAACAACATAATTAGCAAGAATTTCTAGATCTTTTCACATAGCAATTAGTGAAAGGAACTATTATTGTACGTTGACATAAATTGCTTTATAACAAAAATTAGCTAATTGTACTTAATATAGTGTGCTTTAACCTGGTCTGCCAATGCTAGTTAGAATAGAAAACTGATCCATCGGACCTCAACTTGAGTGCATTAAAATTTTGTTGTAAAAGAATGCGATCAACAGGTTAATTAATGGAACAGCATTACAGAAATTAAATATTTAAACAGAAATGAAAGGCAAAACTGATAAACAGATGTGGGAAAAACAAGCACAGAATCATAGCGTCACAAACAGAAGTTGATAACGGAGTTCACCCCCTCCACTGGGCTACGTCCCCGGGTCCCTCTCCAATGGGTACCGATCCAATTAATCTTTTTTAAAATGGTACAAAATGGTTCTGGAAACAACTTCAGCAACTGTAAATAGAATGCTGTACAAAATCTTTAAGACCTCTCTTCTATAAATTACATTTAGCCTTCAAAAGGCAAAGAAAGCTAAAATATAACAGAGAAAGTCGACTTCCACATCATTTCAACACTTTACGGCAAATTCTCCAAGCTTCTCATAATAGAGAAACGATGCGCTGCCTTATAAATGAGCTGAATCCTCCCTCCTCCTTTACTACGTCTAGAATCCCCTATTTAAGCATTTAGTAGGAGGGATAAGTAACCGATTCGATTCCATCATCTCAGCTGTTATTATTATTTTTTCATTATTGTTACAATCATATGCTAAGCTGAACCATGCAATTCGGCCAAGTCACTGCACAAGCATTATGTTACCACGACCTTCCATATCCCCGAAACGTTTCAACTAAATCCACGCACATGTTGACTCACAACACGTTGCAATGACCGTTACGCACATATGTTGCACCATACCATAGCGTCACACGTAGCGTAACCATTTGATGTCACCACTAACTTCGCGATGTCGCAGCAAGTGCGATAAGTATGTCGCAGCTAAGTCTGTCACAACAATTGATAAGTCTGTCGCAGCTAAGTCTATCATAGCAGTGTGGTAAGTCTGTCACAGCTAAGTCTGTCACAGCAGTATGATAAGTCTATCGCAGCTAAGTCTGTCACAGCAGTGTGATAAGTCTGTCGCAGCTAAGTCTGTCATAGCAGTGTGATAAGACTGTCGCAGCTAATTCTGTCGCAGCTAAGTCTGTCGCAGCTAAGTCTATCACAGCAGTGTGATAAGTCTGTCACAGCTAAGTCTGTCACAGCAGTGTGATAAGTCTATCGCAGCTAAGTCTGTCACAGCAGTGTGATAAGTCTGTCACAGCTAAGTCTGTCACAGCAGTGTGATAAGTTTGTCGCAGCTATATATATGAGTTAAAACATATGTTATGTTCTTTGAACCATAGATTAATAACTATTGTACCATATTGGATCAGTGTAAATTAAAGACAAATAATCCTCCGGATCAAAAACACTTAATTATGTCATACGGTGTGATATCTACAAAGTATCAGTAATAGAAAATAGTGTTTGTGCACCTATTGGCATAGCCAGTATTTAGAACTATTGTTGATTTGATGGAATACAAAATAGCAGAGTTATACACATCAATAGGAAATAATAACTATGGAGTATTTATAATATGCTTACTTCTGGTTTTTTTAAAAGCAGAGAAAAGATTGTCAAATCAACTAGTAAATATTGAATTATATGTCTGATGCAGAAAAGTAGCCCACGTCATAGAAGAATAAGAATGTGTGAAACATGCATGAAGCAAAGGTATTAAGTTCTTGGGATGCATGAAAACAAAACACTCTTGGCTCCTACTGGTTTAAGAAAATTGGTAAATTTTTAGGAAGAAAATGATAGAGGAGGCTTCAACATAGGAACGACGCATGCATAATTTACATATTTCTCTCATCTAATGTATGAATATATGAATTGGTTCTTTCTATTATGCAATAAAATCCCTTCTAGAATAATGTCTTCACCACAAACCTCGAATACTAGGCTTGATGTCTAAATCTTGAATATGAGGCTAGATGGAGGTCGAATAGATTTCAAAATATTAAGCTAGGGGGGTGAAAATTTTACGCCTAGTGCTAAAGAATTAATATTGACGACCAATCTTCGATAGTTTGGCAAATAATTTTCCATCAATGCAAAGAGAAGTTCCTGATGCTACTAGCAGGTTGCGGACTATTCATAACATAGCAGGTTATGGTGATGATAAGGACCTAAACCACCCATATTTGGTTATCGGTCAATGATTAAACAATTATTTGTTTAAATATTTATAAGGACATGGACAACTTCTCCTCCACAAATATTTCCATCTATTCCTATTTCTCAACCTAGTTTTCCATTTGGCTAGTTGGTGATCATGGCCCAATTTGAGTAATTACTATATGACCCTAAATACTTTTAGGCCATGTTGTGGATTTTCCAAGAACGTATGGATATCAATATATTTCTGACAAAAGATACTAGGGAAAGTTGATTCAAGAGTTCAAGCATTAACAAGTCCAATCTAATTTTCAAACCCAACCACCTACATGATTTGATGTCTATTATGAGAGGTTTACCCTTAAATTAGTTTCACCCAAGGGATATATCACTACACATTATAAATAGGATATTGGTTTATAATATTGGTACATACCTGAATTTTTGCAAACAACCCATGAAACTATTAAGGAGGTTGCATCTAGAGTTGTGAGTGTTAAATAGTGTAATGATTATATTCAGCATGTCAGACAATAGTGGTGAGTCAATCTTGTTGAGGTCACTTCAGAACAAGATATTCAACTTTAGGTACAACAAAAGGTTGAAAGTGTATTATATATGGTTTCAATCCATTTATAAAACATGTGGCTTGAGATGTAGGAGTTCAATTTACACATTCCAAATTTTGGCCCTAACTACCCATGTCCTGTAGAAATTTGGATATTGTTTCTACATATTGGCAACAATGGATGTAGTGAAGAGTTTCTCCTATAGGTTGAGTTGTAGAGTGAGAAATCTCATGATAATCAACATCTACAAGATATTCTATATAATATCAATCTTTCGATAGTAGAAGAATAGGTTGCACATGAGCAAATGTAGCAAGCCACTTGTGAGAGTCAACTCATTTACACTATAATACATTATTCTCCACCAATATAATATGAAATCAATGAAACAATTTGTGCACCATGTCAATAAATAAGAGAGCATGCAAACAAGATCATAATAATTGCTATCAAAATAGTCCTACTCAATTAGTTAACTAGATAATAAGATAAATTTCATTTAATTAGTCAGCTAGACAACAAGACAATGATAGTCGAGTAGCTTTTAGAATTCAATCATATCAATTACAAACTAGTCTACATCCATAAAGTAAACAATCGTTATCAAATAAGCATCTCAAAGGATCAAATAAGCAATAAATAGGTGCTTATGTGGCACATAATTGTTGCATGGCAATTGTTGTTTTAGATTATCCCAAAAATGCTAAAATGATATTTCCTTTTTTTGCATCGAGAGTAGCAAGGTGCTTACAACCCACTATGTGGGAGATATTGTAACGCATAATGTTGTCTAACGTTATGTAACATGATGTTTTCATAAAAAAGATTAAAAAATCCCATTGATGTCGACTTAAACAAAAAAATTATATTATATTGATTTGATCTTAAACCTAAATATATCAAGAACTAAGATGGATCAAATACCTTGAGGTGTAAATTTTTTCTTAATGTGTAAAAAAATTAAGATAAAAAAATTTAATCTTCTAGAAAATTTGGATCCCTCTCAATGCTTCATAGATCCAAAATTAAGATGGATCTATGCTAGTTAATTATATCTTACCATTGGTCTATCAACAACTTAGTGTTTGTTTACCGATGTGTTGTAACACAAAACTGTCGAAAGCATGGAAAAACTGTTGGACATTTATGCCAAATGACTGACTTTGGATGGTCAACTAATGGAAAAATCTTAGTGTAATGACAGTAGTGTGTCGGGGATCCAAAAATGAACCGAAGTTTTCTCGGTTAATTGACGTAATTGTCTCGGTTCACCAAATGGAATTTTTTTGTGATCCAAAGGTAAATGTTGTTCTACCAACGGAAATGGGTCGCACAACCGACGTAGATGGCTCAGTCAACTAACAAACTTGTGCAGGTCAACATACAATAGTATGTTGGTCAAGTGACACCAATGTATCAATCAACGAAAGAGTGCACAATTTGACACATCAACATTGGGGGTGACACGTGTCATTTTTTTTTAGTCAGCCTTCATATGGAAAGTAAATTCCTTAGTTAATCGATGGTTTAAGTACCCTAGATTTGTTGGTTGTACTACGACATGGAGTGTGACAACCGACAATTTGCTGTTGAAAAATGGGTCCAAGTCTTATTGTGATAAATTGGTTGAGATCCATTGGAATAGAAGGTATAGATGCTTAAAAATATAGTGAGCACAATTGTATAATTTCTCCACGGTGTCCATTTTTCAACAATTTTGTCATGTTGTTAGAGATTATCACTTTAGAGGGTTTCTATGGATTACCTATGAGTTCAATTTATTTTCCTTCTGAAGAGAATCTCATGAATGGTTCCTAGAAATTAAGAACCATTGTTCCCAATGATTGTATCCATTGGACCCCTAGTACAACATCAATACCATCGATTTGGATTGCATTCATTGGGATATCCAATGAATACTCACCCATAGTAAGCTTTATACTATGGCCCTAAACAATTTATGGTACCTCCATATGCAAGCATTTATTGATATTCTAGTGTGAAATATATCAATTATTTGAGAAGTTTGGTTGATTTACAATCAATGAAGTTATGGGTACTACGATAATCAAGCAACACTATTACCTTTCTTTTTCTTATATATCCTTCTATCCTGAAAGTTTAATGAATGATAATATCAACAAATGGATGACAATAAATGGCTGGATTAGTATCTTCTATATATCCCTATTGATGTTGTCCTTGATTTGGATCATCTTCCTCTTCACAATATATGTAGAATAATATCTTTTCCCTACACTTATGCCCCTTACCGTACTTGTTGTCACAAATAAAACATGGTCCCTTTGCTCTTCTTTCCTCCATTTCTTGATTCTTCAACCTTGTAGGATTAGTCTGAGTGGAGTTGGGAGGGGAGGAATTTCCCTCTCTATAGTTGTTAGTGGAAGCTCTTCTAGTCTCCATATTTTTACTTTCATGCCCTCCTTCTAGTGCCATATTTTTATTTTCAATTTTTCTTTCCAAACTTAAAACATTTTCCAATTATTTAGGTTCAAATATATGTAGGTCATGTTGAATATTAGCCTTTAAAGTTCCCATAAATAAATCCAACAAATTATCTTCTAGAATGTTCTTCAGTATAATACTTAACTTCTGAAATGGTTTGATGTGCTCTAAAGATAGACCTTTTTTCCTGAGATTTATCAGCTGGAAATATGATGTGTTTCTCTTAGTATCCACATAATTTGCAATCAATTCATCCATAAATATATACCAAGAGACAATAAAGTCCTTTTTACGGTCACAAATCCATTGGTACCATACAAATTGATCATGCTCTAAATACAAGGATGCAATAGTTAGCTTTTGCAAACTTGGCACTTGGTGTAGATCAAAGAATTGCTCTATGTAGAATATCCATGGTATTGGACCATTGCCATGAAACTTTCTCATTTAAATCTTGGAAATAAAGTAGTTCCTTGGACTGGAGTTGAACCCATGATGATGTGGATTATGAAGTGATGAATGATCATGTGTTGGAGAATCAAAACTCTTATTCTATATTTTTTTTCAACTTTCTCAATCTATGACTGGAACAAGTCCTTCTTTTCCTCCTTATCCTCTTCTTACGGATATGAATGAGCAATAAAGCTATGTCTTATCACATCCAACATTGCCTTCACCTCTTGAATATCCTCCTTACTAGCCATATCATTGGTCATCATTACAACATCATCTTTACTAATCTTATTTTCAATCTTGTTTTGTATATTTTCTTTGAATTTTAGGAATTGATATTAATTTAACATAATTTTATTGTCAATATTTCCTAATTAGTTGGAAAACTTGGACAAATCATAGTTCACTTCTTCTCGCTCCTTTTCTGTCATAGTTGAGCCTTCAATAGGTTTAAGGGGAGTAGAAGTTTTTGATCCACCTATTGCCATTTTATCCCACTAATATTTAATAGATTTCATTTATATTTCTTATTTATACCACTTTTTGAATTACTCAAATCAGACCTTCCAATCAAAATTTATGCAAAATCTAAAATAACAAACCTTTTTAAATCCTTATTTGGAGCCTATTTTGCTAGGTGAACATACATGAATGCATACATATATAAGGGAACTATTACCATTTTAGAGCTTACATAATTAGGGTCCTAGCCAACTAATAAATATAATACTAATATGATAATAGAAACGTAATGTCACAACATATAGGGCTTAACATGCCTCCTTGGCCTCTTTCTGAGATCTAGTTGGGCCCCTTCTACTACTACCTTGTCGGGTTTTCCTACCCCTACCTCATCTCACCATGGATAGAAAGAGAAATTCCCATGCTAGGGAGGGATAATTATTGTAAAATTGCTTCCAATTGTGTGTTTAATACCTAAACTCGATAACCTTGAAAGAGCCTAGGTTGTGTCACTCACCATCACAAAGGAGAAAGAGGACCCTCGAAGGCCCTAAAACAAGGCCTCTTCTTTTTCCAACAAGGGAATCCTTTGCAATGTCGTTGTTCACCACTAACTAATTAACAAACTTGTCAAGAAGAGGACAAGCAAGGACAACGTTGTTCCCCTCGCTCTTCCCAAAATGTAAACTAATATTTAAAATCAGATAAAACTACTTGAAACAACTTGATCTAAAATTATCCAAAAATTTACAAGATTTATAAATCCTACCACCATGTAAATTGAATCGGTTACTCACCAAGGAGAACAACTCTAAAATGCCAATTCAAAACAACAAAGAATCCACTTTCCACTTAATTATGATTTCACATGCCTTTTAGGATTTTAGGATTTCCTTGTAATTTACATGTTCATATTCATAATAATGTTCAATAATAATATAAATTACTTAAAACCTTTCAATGCACCAAAAATAGCTAATTTTTTTATAGCTAAATATATTATGCATGGTGTACTAGGAACTAAGCTTTTTTATAACTAAATATCTTATGCACGGTGTACTAGGAACTAAGTCTTTGAGTGAAATGTATTAATATAAAGATTTGTTTTATAAACATAGAATTTTATTTAATAGTATCATTATTTTATGTTTATTTTTGACATTGATAGATGTGAGCATAAGGTCGTAAGGATGGAACTCATAAAACATATTAAGGTCAAGAAAGTTCAAGCTTATGAAAATGGAATTTATGAAACACACTAAGGTCTGGGGTAATAAGGATTTAAAGTACAGTAAGGTTTTTGGTAAACTTTCAAAATATTTAAAATGTGTTTTAGTATTGCAATTTTTTTTTCACTTAAAGTCCAAAGTTATGGGTATGGAACTTGTAAATGCATTAAGGTCTAGGATTATAAGGATTTAATTTACATAATAATTTTTTGGGGGCAAACTTTCAAAATATTTAAAATGTTTTTGTATTGCAATCTATTTTTCCACTTAAAATTCAAAGTTATGAGTATGGAACTTGTAAAACGCATTAAGGTCTAGGATTATAAAGGTTTAATGTACATTAAGGTTTATGATCAAATTCAATAATAATGTAAATTTACTTGAAACCTTTCAAAATATTCAAAATGGTTTATTGCAATCCATTGTTCCACAAACATGTAATAAGGAGGGTTAAAGATGTTGACTTTAGTAAAGGTTTCGTTGCATACCCATACAAAGGTACTTCGTCAACTATAAGGCTAAAGTTATGTAGTGGTTTTATATAAAATAACATTTAATATGTTTAAGGTTTGAAATTTACTTGTCATCTTTATGCCTTATCAATGTGGATTGAATTATTTTTTCAATGTTCTAGGGACATTTCTTATAAGGTTGGGGACATGTCTATGTGTTTCGCATGCTTTGTGAATAGGGGCTCCTAGAAAAATGTTTTGACAAGCCTCTTTATTATATAAAACATGGTAAAACACACAAACAATACATTTGGCCAGTGTGTAAGGTGTGTTTTACAAAATGGAAGGTTTGTGGGCACCCCCTTCCAAAATGGTTTATTGTAATCCATTGTTCCACAAGCATGTAATAAGGAGGGTTAAAGATGTTGACTTTAGTATAGGTTTCGTTGCATACCCATACAAAGGTACTTCGTCAACTATAAGGCTAAAGTTATGTAGTGGTTCTATATAAAATAACATTTAATATGTTTAATGTTTGAAATTTACTTCTCATCTTTATGCCTTATCAATGTGAATTGAATTATTTTTTCAGTGTTCTAGGAACATTTCTTATAAGGCTGGGGACATGTCTATGTGTTTCCCATGCTTTGTGAACAGGGGCTCCTAGAAAAATGCTTTGACAAGCCTCTTTATTATGTAAAACATGGTGAAACACACAAACAATACGTTTGGCCAATGTGGAAGATGTGTTTTACAAAATGGGAGGTTTGTGGGCACCCCCTTCCAAAAACCAAGATGTGTTTTATAAAATCGAGGGTTTATAGGCACCCCAACCCCCAAGTGAAAAGTGAGACTCTTGAATGTCCTGCCTTTCTTTTTCAAAAAATCAAAACCTATGTTATAGCCATGGTGATTAATAAATCATGTTTGTATCATTTCGTCTTTTTGAATTTAACATTTACATTGCATAATGATGAATTTACATAAGTTGAGTTGTTATGTTGAGATTTTTTTATATTTTTTATAATTTTAGAGATGAGACGAGTAGTTATGATGAATTTACATGGTATGATCCCTGATGGTAGAGATCACAATGTTTTCTTGTCCCCTTGAATTTTTCTAAAATTTGGGGCATCTCCACACTTCCCATGTGTGTTTCCCCACTCTGGCACCCCCAAAACTTGGTGAAACACTTTTTTTGTTATTTTCCTTTTTAAATATAATACTTATAAAAATTAAATATGCGGCGCATGTTATTATACTTATAAAAATTAAAACCTTAAATTAAATATTAATTCATTTATCTTTTCTTAAGATCTTGTAGACAAACTTAATCTTAGTAGACCTTGACCGTTATCATCATTATCATTTCAAAAATATATACTTTTATTTTTTTCTTTAATTTTATTTATTCATAATTATATTCTTTATATTTATTTTTACATTAATAAAATAAAAAAATATTTATTAGGCACTCAATTGTTTATTAGGCACTCAATTATTTTCATATCAACTAGTTCAAGAAATATTAAATTTCTTATTGATATATAAACTAAACATTATAAAACAAATTTTAATGTTGATTTTACAACATGTAAATTCTTAATGTAATATGTAAATTATATAACATGAATAAATCTAATATAATATATGGATTTTTTTTAATAAAAATAACATATTATAAAAAGAAAAAGAAAAATTTATTATTATTTACTAAAATACTTTAAGCTTTAAAGTCTAAAGTTGAGGAATAAGAGATCATGTGGAACAACGTCGAGAAAAAGCAGATTTTATTTTGAAATAGATGTATATGAACAATGTTAGTTAAATAGGCTAAAAATATGTTACAATAGAAATATTGAACAATACAACTTCCTTAAAAAAAAAAGTTAGTTCAATAAAAGTAAAGGAATAAAGGATCATATGGAACAACTTTGAGAAAACATAGATTCTATTTTGAAATAGATGTATATGAAGATTGGTAAGGAAGGCAAGGTAGGTGCTAAGTTGATAAAAGATCATATGGAACAACTTTGAGAAAGCATAGATTCTGTTTTGAAATAGATGTATATGAAGATTGGTAAGGAAGGCAAGGTAGGTATTAAGTTGTTATTTCTGGTTTCTTTTCAAATTTATATTTATATTATCAAGATTGTTATATAATGTTGTTTTAGTATAATTAAAGTTGTTTTTTACTGTTTTAAATGGTAATCAATTTTTACATTGAAGGTGTTATTAAGGGGATGGTTTTTTTTGGGCTTTCGTTGTCTGTCGATGGCCTATAAGGAGCCGCCTCCTGTCCACCTTGAATCCTATTCAAAGTGCATATCTTATTAATATACGTGGCAGTAGGAACAGACGAGAAATCAATGCTAGTTGCGTCATTTCCAATGTTTAATCTTCCAGCTATTGTTTTTCTTATATTTTGACAGCCAAAGTATTCAAACAAACACAAAATAACTTTTGGCAAATCTTTGTTGTCATTGCAATGTGGAAATTACTGGGTTAGATCTCTATCGTCATTGCAATGTGGAAATTACTGGGTTAGATCTCTATCGTCATTGCAATTTGGAAATTACTGGGTTAGGTTCAAGTTTCTTCCTAATCTAGGGATTTTATAATAAAAAACCTGAAAGAAGAAATCCATAACATTTGGCAATCCCGGGGCTAGGAGTCTGTGATTCAATATCAATTCGATTTAGAAGTTTAGAATGTGTTGATTTTACATTAACCAGCTAAAAAAATCATGAAAATTGTACCCATGGAGTCTATTTTCCTAATCGGTAGGCTATTCCATCATTTTGCAGAGCTGAGCACACCATGAATATGCTTTCTTTGAGGTGATTTGCAATTTTCTCATCAATTTTGTGTAGTTACATCAATTCACTCTGAATGTGAGTTTATTATCCTTCATTTTTCGCGAACATAGTACAACTGATTACATCTATGTCTTTTCAATATATTTATAGATTTGAAGTAGATCTATTAAAGAAATTCGCCATGAGTTTGCCTCCTCAACAATCTCATTATCCTGACTTTCCTAATATGTGTTTCCATTATCCCGACTCTCTATTCACAGGGTTACACTCGCGCTTCTGTAACCAATCCAGTTGTAGGTTCTATTATCAAAACCAGGATCTCGAAGAATCCCTCCATTATAAAGCGGCGTTGCAGGATAGGGTTCAAACTGCAAACAAAATAAAATTAACCATGCACTTGACCAATCTGCAGGTTAAAATAAAAGCATTGAGAAAACTCAGATTAGAGGAACCCTAAGACTCAAATTTGCATAACCACATACAAAAATACCACTATAATTCACTCATTAAAATTAGAGAGGCAGGAGAGACCTCCCAACTGTAAATTCATGTGGACAAATTAAATGTTAAATGGAAAAAGAAAGATACAGGGAGATTCAAAACCTGAACTCATGGAGTTACCAGCTCATTCAAAACCCTGTGAGGCGAAGGGACTGCCTTTCGATCATGTTTCCAACAACTCATTCAGGAGAAAATTGTATGGGATTGAACAATTTATGTAGCGCAGAGTTATGAAAGCTCTCTTTTTAATTATGGGTTTCAAAATATTTTATATTTGGATTTATTTGGGAGAACGACATCTGTCACTCTCGAACGATTTAGTTGTCGCAATAGATTTTGGATTAGTTGGGTCATCAAGTGAGTGGTGAGAATGCCTCGCAAAAAACTGTGTTATATCGAGCAGAGAAACACATACATTTTCTTATTAGGATTGTTATGCCAAGAAACTTTATTCCTTCAAGGTAAGGACTAATTGGGTGGTAAGAACTAATAGGGTGAGACTATTTCTTCGGGTAAAATGGGTAGGAGGGACGATAAGTAAGGAAGGGTAGGATTTGAAGATATATCCTTTTTCATGATATTGATAGGTTTCAAAGAGTCATTCCTTGAATCCCTCATCCTAAATAACATGGAAATAGCCACTGCAGGATATGTTGGTTCCACATACGGGAAATTCCCCATTTAAGTGATGTTATATATCGTTTGAAGGAACATTTGAAGTAAGTTATCCATCCATATTGAAGGAATATATGTCGCTTGTCCACACATGATTCACCTTGTTCCATTCACACATTGTTAAAGCTGCCGAAAACCACAATCTAAGAGCAGAATTAAACCATTGTTGAACACCGGGCACACATTCCTATTTTCATTTGTAAGAAAAAATAAAAATAAAAAACACACACAACCCATAGAACTAACTAATGAACCCTACCCCTCATAATTGCGTATATAATGAAATTGGATATATTCACTTTAATTGAATATATTTGTACGTTTTAGATTCCCTCGCTCTATCAGTTAGAAATCGATTTATGTGTCATTGCTTCCCGAAGTCATTCCTTCGAAGATAAATTATTCATTATTATTAGTCCTCCTTCCTTATAAAAGCCATTCACTTGGGCCAGTAGCTTCAATGTAAGATTGCTTCGACTAATATTCATTGCAATAGATTTTGGTTTGCCAAACATAATGGAGGATTAAACCAAAACATATAATTCAAATGGTCAAGAAAATGACCACGTAAAGAACTATGGTACCACCCAATAAAGCCCTTGGCTAACTCTTTCCAGGGCTGATCCTCTGGTTCTTCAATTAACTTGTCCAATAAGGTCCTATTCAATAATTTAAGGACTTGTGTAAATAAAAAATCATTTTAACCTATGGTATAAAAAGGATTTCATTGGTCTAGTGGTGAGAAATGGTTTAAAAAGGATTTCTTCGGTTCAGTGGTGATAATGAAGGGTTGAGAGTTTGACAAAACATAATTGATTGATCGAATTGATGAGAGAGATTCATTAAGAATTTGTTTAAGCACACACTTGTGGATTTGGTTGTTGTCTTTGATATCCATATTAGTATAAAGGTATTGGTGCTCGATTCCCATTACAGTGGCGAATATTTGGCACAAATTAAACTTGGGAAGTAATGTCGTGGTATAAACACACTAGTATTCTTTGTCACACACTTGTGGTGTTGAGACCTAGTTACATAGGCATAAATTTCAATCAAATGATATGCATTACAAAACATAATGCATTGACTCTTGTTGTAGACATAATGTATTGATGTAGTTGAGGAGCTCAACAATTTGCATGGAAGGCCAACAGTTAAGACAAATCATATTCCTTGTTTGTCTCTTCCAATTTGGAAATTTTTGTACCTTGTTCGTGATACACAATATTGAATAGACTATAAGACTTTGAAATGTTTGTGTCTTGATGACAAATGACATATCATGAGATTGTGAATACTTGAATAGTTGGTTACTTGGATATTTTTCTCAACTTCAAGTTGTCCATACCTTGTAACACATTATCACAAACTTAATGGGAATTTGGAGTTTCTTAGTTGTCAATATAAACATGTTAATGTTTGTGTGAATGAATATATCATCTTTTTTATCTTTTCACTAATTAACTTGAACAAGATAGTGAATAAGAAATATTTTTATGGGTGTATGTCATGATCCCTACTCAGTGGTTGGCTCAACAAGAACAATTATTTGTGTCTTAGGAAATTGCAACAGGGAGTTTTTCATATCAGTTGATTACATCTATGAAGTAGATATCAACAAGATTCCACTAAATGTGTGTGGGGTTATTTTCACTTATCCATACATGTGTTAGTGGGATGCCCAAATCCCCTAGGGTTAGCTCAAGTGGTTTGACTTTCCATGCTAAAGTCATATTAGCCAAATAGGTCACAAAGTCAAATCCTCCTTAGTCCCTCAAGTTTAGGCATACATGTATGTCAACAAAATTTATTCTAGGCATCATTCATGAAATGTGAGAGAGTGCTTGAAGATTTTCCCCAATAAAGTTTCTATGGAAAAATGTTATTGATATGTGTTCTACTAACTATGAAAGAACCAATACTAGCTACTAAAAATTTCCAAGCATGTGTGGTGATGACATAAAAAGACCCAACCATCTTAGCACTAGATTTTGACATTAAAGCTCATAGACCGATCAATGCCTCATAATAGTTTTCCTTTATCGTTTTGTGACCCCAAAAGGAAGAGAAATTGACACCGTTTAACTGTCATCAAGACCATGGGAACTCACAATACATACTTTTTGTTTGATATGAGAGGTCAAATTAATAGAAGCATTTGGATGAGCTTTAACAATGTTATCTTGAGTTGTTATGAGAACCTCATCAAATCCATCCAAGCCATCCAATTGAACATGGGATCGACTTGAAACATAAAGTTTTTTTTCCAAACGAGGCTTTATGTAGGGCTTCATTCTTCAAAAATGGAGAAATTAAGGGGGGAAATCAAGAGTTGTTGGATAGATGGCACATACACCCCTCCTCACTACAACCTTATGACCTTAACATTGTACTAGTTTGAAACATAGATCGCATGTTGAGTATGTGTAGATTATTGACTTGAATAGTGTCACCATTAAAAACTAATATGTATTGTCACATGTTAATAGCCTATTACATTTAATTTATACAAGTGAAATTCATTAGTAAGATTGACCTCAAGTTTGGTTAAAGCCACTAAATGGCTACAACTAGAGAATAAGTGCAAGACAACCTTCAATATGTGATCAAAAGGACCATTTGAATGGATACCGATGTCATTTGGCCATATTGATTCCCCTACAACCTTTAAAAGGACGCCAAATGAAGTGTTGATATTGTCTTAATTCATTCATGATCTTACATCTTAGAAACATACATGTTTTACATAATAGGATCATTTACACCATAAACTAAGTATTTGTAGTGTTTCATGGAGAGAAATTGTTGATCAACATAAATAAATGTACATTGTTGAGCAAAACGGATTATGTCAGAAGCAAAATGGATTGAGCATTAAATTGAGGAAGATTTTAACCATTGTTGACTGGCCACCATTGAACAATATCCACCACTTGTTATATTTCATGAGAATGGTGAGTTACCTAAGAGATTTTACTATGCATCTTTCCCATGTAGCACATCCACTTAATAGGTTGAATCACACCTATGTGTCAGTTGGGGGGGTCATGCAACAAAAGTGTTCAAAGAGATTAAACATTGGGTAATGGTTGTTCTTCTCCTCACATTAACTACCATTAATCAAGCCTTCAATTTCAAAGTAGATGATTCTAACTAGATATAATTTATATGAATCACAGTAGACCCACAACAAACTACTTTAAGACACATAACACTTTGAGATATTTTTGGACATTGTTTTGAATTATTGATTGAATGATCAAGAAATGTATGTATTGGTGATATTATTAGTTAGTAAGAGACAATCGTGATGTTATGTATCTAAATATTTACGAGCAATTATTTTAATATTAAATGTAATATTAGTTAAGTTGAAACGTAGGGTCACACCATTTCATTGAAACTGTGTGTTTTGACCTATAAAAGGCCTTCTCACTTATTGTAAAAAATCATGATTAAATAATTATTTTCATTGTGGCTAAATTCGAAATATGTGGGATTAGTATTTTCTGCTTCAAGTGGTACGAGAGCTTGTTGCTCCTCGACGCCTTCCGTAACCCCCTCTATATTCCACACGCTCCCCTCTCTTCATCCTTTCATTTCTTCCGGTAAATTTATGCTTCAAGAATTCAATATATTATAATATATTTATAATATTTCAATTATTTTTTATGATATTAAAACAAAATAATAAAATAAATATTTTTATTATATAATAATTAATATAATTAATTATCATCTTTAAAAATCTCACCATCCTTAGTAAACAAAAAAAATTCCCCCCCCTACACATGAAAAATTTCAAATATGAATGAAATTAAAGGATGAATGGCGAAATTAGAGCTTAACCAAGTCCAAGGTTCTAAAAATATTGAGGGTTTACACTCAAGACTCAACCAAATCGAAGTAGAACTACACAAAGGAAAAAATGAATTATCAGAAACTGTCAAAAAATAAGTCAATGAAGCAGTATCTTGGGAGATGGAAAGAGTAAAAAGGGAAATATCAGTATTGTTGAATCCAAATTAAGCTAACTCGAGCAGCATTTAGATGACACAATTACCACATTAGTTGGAAAGGTGTCAAAGGAGGACCAACCATCCTTAAGTTCAATCCATCATAAGACAATACCTCCCAGACAGGGATAATTTTAGGGGCGAAATTTAGCCCATGGGCTATTTTTAGGGGGTTTTCTCCAAAAAAATATTCTTCATTTTGCAATTTTTGAAGCCTTGTTTCACCCAATTTGATGGGGAAAACGTTTTTTACACTAAAAATCGCCAACTTATTATATAAACGATATAAAATACTTGGAAATTAAATATTTTTTCAAAAATATCGCCAAACATTTTATAGTTGGAGTTTTTAGAATTGGTAAGATTCGCCAACATTTATACACTTTTAAATAAGTATGGTTCCTTAAAATTATCCCTGTTCCCATAAGGGAAATTCCACAAGAAGATTTCGATCACAATCACTCTCCAAATCATGAACAATCGCTCTCTCCTCCAAAAATAAGTGGATATCAAATGAAACCCAAGTTAGAATTGTCAAAATTCAATGGTGACACAAAACGGAGTGTGGCGTGGATCAACAAGGAAGAATATTTTTTTCCATACACAATATCACGGTTGACGAATACATGATAAATATGCCTCGATGCAACTAGAAGATCAAGCATACAACTGGTACATGTGGTGGAAGGTTACAACATGGACGACTAAGCACAATTGGAACATGTTCAAAAATGACTTCTTTAGGAGGTTTGAATATTTGAAAGAAAAAGACTTATTCGCAAAACTCACGAGACTGCAGCAGAAAGGTGACGTCGATGAATACACCAACGAATGGGAATCCTTTGCGAAACGTGTGTCGGAACTCACAGATGGTCAACGCCTACAAAATTATGTGTACAAACTAAAACCCTATATCAGAGATGAACTAGAGCTACTAAATGTATCAACCTTGGACAAAGCGAGACGTAAGGAAAAAATCATTGAGGAAAAATTGAAAAAGAAGTGGAACAAGAACCATGATAAAGATCGAAGTTTTGTCCAAAATACCAAAACCGACACCAAATACCAGCCACCACATCTAAGAAGTGACAAAAAAACCCACTTTAGAAGTCCAAGGAATGAAAGAAGGAAAGTGTAAATATTGTGGAGAGAAGTGGGACCCAAGACACAGATGTTTGAAAAAAGAGACCACCAAGAACTTATATCAACATGAAGCAGAAGAGGAAGGCACGTCAGATAGCGAGGCATATGACATAGAAGAAACATGTGATATCCAAAATCCTCCGTTAGATTCAGAATTTGAAGAAACTCCCAAGATATCAATTGCAACCATAATAGGAATACACCAACCACAGACATTAAAACTTAAAGGACATATAAAAAATAACAATGTTGTCGTCCTATTCGACACAGGTAGTGCCCAAAATTTCATTGACGTAAGTGTTGCAAAGAGGCTTAACCTTTTCATATATCCAGTACCCAACATGAAGTTAATGGTCACAGATGGAAAGAAGATCGAAAAAGTGGGAAAATGCCACAAAGTTAAGCTACAAATACAAGACTATAACCTTGAGTCATAATTTTACGCAGTACCCTTAGGAGGATTTGATGCAATATTAGGAATTTAGTGCTTACAAACACTAGGTACCTACTCAACAAACCACCAAGATCACTTTATGAAGTTTAAGTGGCAAGGAGAAAAATACAAATTGTATGGATTCCAACCCCCTCACACACAAATTGTGTCATCCCACAAAATGGAGAAGTTAATTCGAAAGGGAGCACCAGCGTATGCCGTACAATGCCAAGAGATGGAATTATTAACTTCAGAAGTGGTTAAACCAGGTCAACCAAAGATGCAAGGACTAATCCAAAAGTACAAAAAGGTATTTGAAGATCTCCCCATGGAGTTACCACCAAAAACGAAGATCGATCATGTCATCGAAGTCAAGTCTAGATCAATCCCCGTCAATGTTAAACCCTATAGGTACCCACACCATCATAAGACAAAGATTGAAAGATTAATCCACGATTTACTGAAGTGTGGAGTAATTACAGAAAGTCGAAGTCCTTATGTTGCACCAGTAGTACTGGTACAGAATAAGGATGGGACTTTTAGGCTATGCATCAAATATAGAGGACTAAACAAGATAACTATTAAAGACAAATTCCCCATTCCATTTATCAATGAAATGTTGGACGAGCTGCATGGCGCAAAGTTACTTTTCAAAATTAGACTTAAGATCAGGATATTACCAAATCAGAGTAAGGCTAGAAGATGTGGAGAAGGCATATTTTCAAACCCATGAAGGACATTATGAGTTTAAGGTAATGCCTTTTGGGCTAACTAACACTCCAACGACATTTCAAGCAACCATGAATAACCTATTTAAGCCATTCCTAAGGAAGTTTGTACTATTTTTTTTTATGACATCCTTATATACAGTAAGACATGGAAAGACCATCTCACTCACCTGGAACAAGTACTCTCTATTTTAAAAGAAAACCAATTCTACGCCAAGATATCCAAATGCACGTTCGGTAAAGAAGAAGTGAGCTATCTAGGCCATGTAATATCTAAAGAAGGAGTCAAGATAGATCCAGAAAAAATCAAATCAATCACAAACTGGCCCAAACCTACTAAAATATCTAAGTTAAGGGGATTCCTCGGGATAACTAGATACTATAGAATATTCATCTAGAATTATGTGCACATAACCGCACCCTTATCCAACCTTGTAAAAAAGAATGCATTCCAGTGGAGTGAAGAAGCGGATAAATGTTTTGAAGCCTTGAAAGGAATTATGTCCTCCACACTTGTACCAGCTACCCCAAACTTCTCCAAATTGTTTGTGATAGAATGTGATTCTCTAGGTTATGGTTTGGGAGCAATACTAATGCAGGATGAACACCCGATAGCTTTTGAGAGCGGGAAATTAAACAAGCGAGAACAACTAAAGTCTACATATGATAAATAAATGTTGGCAATCATGCAAGCATTGGAAAAGTGGCGACAATACCTCCTAGGGAGAAAATTCATGATCCGTACGAACCACAATTGTTATAGCTCAAAATGACACATCTTTGCCTATGACCACTTTCCCATGATTCTATTGCATGTCGACACTTCCATGATGACAAATCACTGAAAGTCACTGAAAAAACACCTAACTTGGAGGACCCATAACTTGATTTATTTAACTACATTTGACCTCATCTCCACACCGTTGGAAAGGTATCTATGTTAACTAAAAAATTTCAGAAGACACCAAAGTCTGAAAATGCCCAAAAATACCCTAAAAATGAGTTTTTTTATGTGTATGTGAGTTTCCTTAAGGAAACCCATGTACGTACACGAGTTGCATACACCTTAAATGCATGACTTTATACATTGCAACCCGATTATACCTCCTTATGTACATGACTGTTGTTTCTTCAACTCACATACACCTCCTGAAAATGTCAAAAAAATACGTATTTTGAAATTCGGGTAGTTTGGGTAGTTATGCAACTGACTCCTTTAATTGTAACTACTTTGTCTTCGACCCTAACTCTTCATTAAGCGTATAAATAGAGGTAGGGAGGTCCATGAGAGGAGACTTGAATCTTTGCATTCTCGTGCTGGAGGAATTGGAGCTCTCTTTTCCCACACCTTTGCCCTAGCGATCATCCCCTTGTGTTGCAAAGCTTGGAGGATGAGTTCCTTGGAGAAGAGAAGCAGCAAAACCAGATCAAGGTTTCATGAGGTGTCGAACTTGAAGAGAAGGTATACTTGTACTTGTTTTCAAGATTAATAAGATGTGATGTCCTTCTTCTTCACAAATCATTGTTCAATGTTTGATTGAATCTTTGTTTATGATCATATGATGATGTTAGTCAGATCATTATTTCATGTTTATTTGATTACCATTTCCTTATATGTGGTCATATTGGTTTGAGGAAGGTATAACTTGTTTTGTAGGTCTCTTGGAGCAAGAGGAGCGAGAGGAGCAAGAAGAGGATTGAAGGTCTAGAGAAAGCTTGGACCAGCCTTCAGTTAATTAGGTGTGGACCTTTCTTATCTCTAAATCTTGCTTGTATATACTTGTAGAACTATATGCATCCACCTTTCAACCCCAGTATGTTGATGGCCTCTTAAACCCTAGCCATAGGATACTTTCCTTTACAACAGAACTGGCGAATTCGCTAGGGAGAGCCTTATTTGTTTGGGGTTTCTTTGTCTTTATTTTATCCTTTTGTAAATTTTCAGGTCTTTCTTACAAGTTAGGAACACCTTTTAAGTTTGTTGGAACACCTTTCCTGCCTTCCTAGGTTAGTTTTTTATCCTTTTTGTGCCTTTTGTCATCCATACGTGACTTTCAGGCTAAATAGTCGCATGTCTATGTTGTATACGCAACTTGCACTACCTGCAACCCATGTGTCATACGCGACCTGCCTTAAGGCAACCCGCGTATACACTTAAATTTGTGTTCTTTCATCATTTTTTAGGGTTTTTGGGTGACTTGAGGGATTTTGTAGGGTCTTCAAGGGCCCTTTGCATGTGCATGACTCCTGAGAGGTTGTTTTATCTCTGTTAAGTGCTCTTTTTCTATCTTGTAAGTCTCTTTCAAGTCTTTAAACTTGTTTTTGTTGCCTTCCCCCCCACCTCCTTCTTTGGCTTGACCTTGTTGGACAAGGTACTGAGCAGCCTCTGTTTGTAGATTTAGATTGATACTTGGGACTTCTTGACCTTTGTTTATGTCAATCTTATTGCTCAGTCTCTTCATTCCAAATTTTTGGGCTTGTTTACTTTTGTGAGCCTTCCTTCCAAGAGAGATTATATCCAACTTTAGAAAAACCTAGGGTTTGTTTGTGGGGTGTAGAGTAGTTGTCTATTTGCTTTGCTTACATTACTTGCTTGCATTAGTTGATAGGCTGTTTTTATTTTTCATTAATAAAAGAAAAATAAAAAGAACATATACTTGTTTAATATGCATGTAGATTAGAGTTTTGTCTTTAATGCACTACACATCATTATTTTTGAAAAAATAAATAAAAAGAATTTGGTCTTTTGTGGCTTTCAAGTTTCTATTTGAAAAATAAAGAGAATACCTTTTGCTTTTTGCATTTCATTTCTCTTTGCTTAGTCATTCTGTTTCAACTTTGAGTCAAAACACCACATAAGTTTCACGTCATTTACCCTCTAACTAAAAAAAGCCCTTAAAATAAACAATATAATTTAAAAATTATTAGTAAGTTTTATTTTATAGGGTTATACACCAACTAGCTCAGGCTATACTTGTGGGATAGGGAATTTAAACTCCCCACAATTGCTTAAATTCAGACGTAGTTGGCCAATCACTAGGTAATCCCTTTTCTACGTTGATTGTATCTGGGAAGCTCCTCTCAAACGGGAGTTAAGCACGAGGCCACGTGGAGACTTGGACTGAGGAGATAACCCCTCGATTCCTTGTCAAAACGTAGACCAAGGTTTTTGAGCATCTAGGGATTCTATCTTAGACAGGGTTTCGGGATTTTCTACCCTGCCCATGCATACAAACCAGGATTGCAACTATCCCGCCAGACTGTCAATATAGTCAAGGTAGCCTTTAGTCTCTTTTGAAATCTCGGGTTCATATATAGGTACACCGAAAGGCTATTTCTAGTTGACCTTGGATGGGCTAGGAAGGTAACCCCAGTAGAAGGTATGGGAGGGTGGTGGGTGATTCCTCCACTTGTGCCTAAGAAAATCTACAGGGAGGCCAAGTAATTGTCTATCAGCTTTCTTTTGGAAAGCATTTCTTATACCTATTTGTCTGTTTGGCTTTGGGAATTTTTAATGAGTGTTGTGTGGTTTGTCTCTACTTAGTCTGCCTTCAGGTGTGTTCTTGGTGCTTTTGGTTTCCTGTTGACCTCAAACTTTGTCTCCTTGTTTGAATCTATGTATAACCCCCCCTTTGAACAGCAACCAAGAGATCCCCCTACTGGGAACTCCTTGTACTATTCCTCTCACAGGGAATGTTGGTGTTATTTTGATGGCCACCTTGAATCTACCTGAATTCACCCTAGGGCTACCGGTGTGGTTGTTTTCCACTCCAACCATCCTGAATGCTATTGATGCTTCTCAAGTAAGCTCCTTATATCAGGGGCATGAAAACACTGCTTCCCCTTCACCTGTAGTTGATTCTCCTCCTCCTTCTACCTCATGCGGTGAAAGTACTAATACTAGTAACCGGAAATCTAAAAGGAGTAAAAGAAGGAGGAATAGGAAGAAGGCACATAAGAAAGGGGGCACCCGTTCAACCTCTTCAGGTCAAGTTGAACCTCACCACCCAGCCTCTATGGTTCATGTTGGGGGCACCTATACAACCTCTGCAGGTCATGTTGGATATAAGCACTCAACCTCTGCAAGTCAAGTTGATCTTCGCCATCTAGCCTCTGTTCATCATGCTGGTGGGATCCTTCCAACCTTTCCAGGTCATGTCGGATCCAGTCACTCAGCCTCTGTAGTTCATACTGAGGGCACCCTTTCAACCTCTGTTGTTAAAGTTGAACCTCCCCATCCAACCTCTGTAAGTCATGTTGGATCCGTCCACCCAACCTCTGAATTTCATGCTGGGGGCACACACTCAACTACTGCAAAGCATGTCAATCCTAACCATTCAACATCTGTAGTTCATGTTGGTGGTGCCCATCCAACCTCTACAGGTCATGTTGGACCCAGTCTCTTAGCCTCTGCAAGTCATGCTGGGGGTAGTCTTTCAGCCTCTGTGGTTCATGCTGGAGACAATCCATCAACAACTATGAGTCATGTTGACACTGTTGAAAAGACTAACCGTTCAAAACACAAGCCCAAGTTTCCTTGTAAGCTTTGTGAGGGAGACCACCTTACTTATAAATGCCCTTCTACCGCGGAGGTGCGAAGAGCTTGGTTTCATGGTCATCCCATTTTTGAACATTCTGAAGCTTTTCAACAACCAACCTCTCTTAGTCAGGTTGGACCCAGTTACCCAACCTCTAGTGGTCATGCTGGGGGAAAAATATCAACCTCTGTAGGTCATGTTGAGAGCAAACAGTCAGCCACTGCTAGTCATGTTGACACCGTTAAGAAAACTAGTTGTTCAAAGTGCAAACTTAAGTTCCCTTGTAAGCTATGCGAGGGAGATCATCTTACTCACCAATTCCATGCTATCGCAGAGGTGCGAAGAGTGTGGTTTGAGACTCAAGAATTTCCTTCTCCTGAACAACCTATAGTTTCTCAACAACCTACTCAATCTTTGGTTGATCAAGTGGTCGAACCAATTTCAGCTTTGGTCGATCCCACTCTTATTTTGGAGAGTGATCCTGATGTGATTGAACCAATGTCATCGTTGGTCAATCCCACTCTCCCTTCGGAGAGTGACTGTTATAGCGGATTTCACCACACTAGGTGAATCAGACATTGTATGGCCTTCCCCTGTCCTGCTGCAGACTCATTAGCCCCTATGGACCACTTTTTATCTTTTGATGTAACCTTGATCATCCCTAAAAACATTAGAAAAGTGATACATGTGGCTTTTTCCCCGATAACCGCGTACATACGCGGATATTCCCTCTATAGTCGCGTACATCGGGATGTGTGCATAGTCCAAAGCATTTTGGAGTTTTCCTTGACT
>LPNX010951683.1:113749-125714 GCA_001517045.1 Pseudotsuga menziesii
TGTTTTTGAGGACGTGCTATAACAATTCAAGCTGAAGGTTGGAAAGCTCAACGGGGATCTACTTCAACCGTCCAGAATAAGGTACGAGGTTCGATCCTTTAGTGTTAGATGTTTTTATTTCTCTTGCATATTGGGAAAGATTGATTTCTAGAGTCTAGCTGTCTGTTGTGGTACCCCAAGCCATAGGAATTTCTCTCCATAACAGAATTGGCGACTCCACTAGGGAGTTCCTAGTAGTTGACCTTTGGGGATTGGTTTCTTGGCATTCAATGTATTTGAATTTCTCTCTCTCTCTTGTTTCTGTGTCAGGTATGGGGGCATGTATGCCTGGTAGAGTCTGATTGGTGTAAACTTAGTCTCAGCCTGTCTGTTTACCTTGATTTTTGCATCTTTTTCTTCCTATACGCGGGTTTATTGCTTACAATTGCGTATACACGCGGTTTCCTCTGGGATTTCCGCGTATACACGCGGGTTTACTACGAACAGTCGCGTATACTCTGGTTTTTACCTTTTTGTGGAAGGAAGTGGATTGCTGGGTGAATCCTGTTAGTTGCTGAGTCTCCTTTGGCACTGCCTGAGTCTGTTAATACCTCTGTTCTTGACCAGAAACATTTTTTTTTTAGCCTAAATTTTCTTTTTAGGAAAGTTTTTGTCATGGCATCTTTGATTTTTTGTTTGAGATTAGTGCATTAGAGTCCTTTTACCTTAGTGCTTTGCTGGAATGCTGTTTATGTGTGCTTGCAGAGTCTGGGGTGGGTAGAATCATTCTTTTGCTTCTCGTATCTCTTTATTTTCAAAAAATACAAAAACATTTGCTTATCATTATGCATTGCGTTTTGCACTTTGCATTGTACTTGCACTAGATATAGATTTGCTTTGGAGTAATAGTCAGGACTTCATATAGGGAAATTTGCATTCAGCATTTGAAGAAGAAATTTTGCATTACACGTAGTATGCATACCCTGTTTTCATGGACACAATGCATTTGCATTGATTGTTAGGTGTGCATTTTACTTCTTGTTGCGTCATAACACCATTAGTTGCACGACCATATCCTATTTTTGAGTAATAAAGCCAACTAAAATCAACGCTAAATAAAATGAATTACACTCTTTTCTTTTCTAGGGTGCACCAACAAGCTTAGGTTTTAGGATCTTGGAATAGTTCATTGTAAGTCAATTCTCCAAGATCACAAAACAACAACAACTAGGTGTCTGTCCAGGGAGTGTGTGAAATCCTTGGTATAACCGGTGTTCTCAAGAAGCTCCTCTCAAAAGGAAGTCAATCACTAGGCAGTGTGAGCGGTTGTTGATTGGGATAACCCCTGGTCGAGAACTGTGTAGCACCGGCGATATAGCCAGGATTATATTTGTATCTGGGGGATCTTTCGGGAGTTTCGGGCTTTGCTACCCTGCCCATACGGTCAATCCCACCTGCGAATGTCCGCCTGAGCGTTGATTATATTGAGGTGACCTTAGTGACCTTACCTAGGATATCGAGGGGGTACGTGTAGAGGTTATTCTACATGTGTCCCAGCCAGGTTGGGGTCGGACAGCACAGTCGCTTTACGCGTTGAAGCTGAGGGCCACAATAATTGGTTTCGAACCTCCGCTTGTGGTGACAAGGGCCTCTCAAGCCTCTCCTAGGCGAGACATACCGGCCACATTCGAGAGCTCACTTATCCAGCCCTTGTTGGCTTGCTTTTGGCTTTAGATTTTATAGTGATTTCTCTGTGCACGCTAGTTGGCCTAGGGTTGACGTAAATAGAGAGTCTTTGCTATTTTTTGAGTCATTGTGGATTCGGGTGCGGCTCTGCGCTGTTCTCATCGTTTAGCAGGACTTCCGCCTTCTACTGATCCTCCTCCTTTAGGAGAGGGACCTAGACAGTCTAGGCGGACTGCATCACACATTGATTCACACACCATGGGAGACCATTCAGAGGACACATCTGATTCACTTCCTCCTCCCATTCGTGTTGATGATGGGGAGTTTACACCTACTTACGATCCTTCACCCGACCTAACAGAGTTAGGACCTATGATTTCTGAGATAGGAGCCATGCATGATAGACATATTCATTCGAGGCCTGACCCCTCGTTACAGCATTACCGATATGGAATGCCGGAAGTTTTCGAGACTCACTTTGAACCTGCCAGCACTAGCTACGGTGGTTATGCTACGACTGGTTTTCCTATGAATGATTTGGCATTTAATGTTGAATCCAACTTTGACCCTAACACTATGCCTGGGGGCATTTCCATGCCTTACCTTGCGGAGAGGTTTGGAAGTACTAGTCATATTGCACCTTCCATCCCAGCGGTGGAAGCTATACCTTATGTACCTCCTAGGTCTAGAGTTAGTGATCCCATAGCGATACCAAGTTCTAGATGAGTGACGATAGGCACTAGCACATATCTTATTACCAAGATTCCTTCGTCCTCGCTTCCGAGTTCTTTGAATGCAAACCCTCCACCTTACTCACGTGGTCCTTCGAGTCGGCACGTAGCTACGAGTCAAGTCCATACTGCAATTTCTAGACCCATTGCGTCTCAAGCCTACATACCACCCGTGGTTTCGGGAGGTTATGTTCATTTTTCTAGAGGTTAGGTTGCTACTTCCTCGACATATATCCCTATTTCCGGTATGTATATTCCTACTTCCGGAATGTATATACCTACCTATGGAGTGTCTCATGGGGCATCGCATGCGATGACCTACAAATCCCATCATGGGACGCAGTATGGACAGGTTTCTGCACCTTATGGAGGTGGGTATTCACAACTTGCTTATCCCCCTACTTATGGCTTTGTAGCTCCCTCTAGTCAAGGTCCACCTCATTATGGTACTTCGGCGCCACCCTACATGGGTCATATGGAAGGAGGTCACTATGGCCAAGGTCATGGTGGTAATCAATCCTATATGAACCAGGGAGCGGTCCAAAGACCTAATCATTCTAAGCTCCCTTTCCTCACAACACTCAATTTACCTGACTTATCGAGACTTACGAACGATCCTGTGGCTCATGACCCGGCTTGGCCGGCTGTCCCTACCAAGCTTCCTTCGGATATACCTAAATTCGAAGGCAAACCAAGAGAGGATCCGAGTGAACACGTTACAACATTCCACCTATGGTGCTCTTCCAATTCATTGCATCAGGACTCGGTCCACTTGAGACTATTTCAGCCCACCCTCATGGGGCTTGCAGTGAAATGGTATATAGAGTTGCCTAGGGGTGCCTTTACCTTGTTCGACGATCTTGCGATGAATTTCCTTAATCACTTCCAGCTACCAGTACGCTATGATGTTGGTACTGAACTCTTGTCGACATTTCGGCAGGATAAAGCCACCCATATTTCTGATCATATTCAGGAGTGGCGTAGACGGAAGAGATTAATCAAAGCCTTTATACCACCGGAATTCCTCCTTGAGTGGTTCCTCAAATCTTTATTGCCGCATATAGTGAAGGATGTTTCCACATCCGGAGTCCAGACTGAGGAACAAGCAATCTTTAGGGTGCAGGAACTAGACTTGATCTATGCTCAATCTAGTTTGTTATATGAGATTATACCCAACGCTCCTCGTTCTAATTTTGATCCCAAGGTCAAACCTGGACCACATGCCGATGACATTGTGGGTTGTGCAAGTAAGAAACCTGTAGGTTCGGTTACGAAACAAGTAGCTCAGTTGTCAACCAACCAATCTACCTCGGGACAAGCTACGGCTTTGTCTCAGCCTGCCCAAACGACGAATGTACATGTTGTGCAATCATCGGACTAGAAGGGTAACCAGCAACCCGGACGGAATCGAAAGAAGGGTAAAAACAATAATAAAAAGAAGGGTGGGTATAAGAACGAAAATGCCAATAATAATGACAAGAACAATAAAAATGCTGGGGGGGACAAGCAGAATAAACGTAAGGTTAAGTTTCCTTGCAAGCTTTGTAAGGATGATCACCTCACTTACTTGTGCCCTAGGATGGATGAAGCTTCGAAGTTCATAGCACAGGGCCCAGTTGTGTTAATGAACCCTTTACCGCATAACCGGAATATGAACTCGAAGTCCCAGGACCAATCTAGTGATGAGGATCCATCCGAGACTAGTGGTCGTGGGTGCATTAATATGGTCCGGGCCGCGAAGGTTGTGACGCGTGTGAAAGATTATACTTCGTCGCAACCCATCCCAGGCAAAGAACCTGTCCACCAGGAACTCCTTTGTGCATTGAGAAACCGGCCGATAAACCGGTGGATAAACGTATGGATAAACCTGAAGCTGCACCTCGCATTCCTAAGGGGGTACTTAAGCGCTCAGGGCATAATCCAAATGCCTGAGCCGCCCAGAACTATTCAGTTGTCAAGGACTTGGGTCATACTCCTTGTGCGATGTCTGCATTGGAGGTGCTTCAGAGTTGTCCATCGCAAAGGAAGGCTTTGCTTTCCGCTCTTGGTGTGAATGGTGATGATTCTTCCTCAATGATCAAATTTGAAACCGCAGGACATCAGCCTCGCTTGCCCTATTATGTGTCCCTTTTGGTACATGTAGAATGTATTAATATGACTATCAAGCGTACTGTGATTGGCGAGGGCGCTGCTGCTTCTGTGATGTCTTTGTCTTGTTGGAAGGGTCTTGGTTCTCCTGAGTTATCAAAGTCTACGACCATGTTAACTGCTTTCGATGGGAGATCGTTTAGGCTGCACGGTATACTTCCTTCTTTTAAAGTCTATTTGGGAGGGAAGACCGTTGCGATAGAGGTTGAGGTGGTTGATGCACTCCTTGACTACAATCTCTTACTGGGAAGGAATTGGATGTATAGTATGCAAGCCGTTGCGTCTTCCTTGTTTCGCGTTGTATGCTTTCCACATAATAGGAAGATTGTAACAATTGACCAAATGGCATTCAAAAATCTGCCTGTTACCGCATCGTCAGAAGCTTCGGTTCCGAAAGTTGAACATTCCCAGCCGGCAACTAGGAGTGTGGGTGTAGGAATGTATCCTTCCCTCATGGGAACCTTTAGTTGTTCTGCACCCATCCTCATGATAGGATCAAGTTTAAGTGGTGCTTCCACGTCTACGAGATCGGTGCCTTTTCGCACATGTCATATGGGAGATCCTTGGATTCTTCCTTCACCGAGCCCTTCGAGTGAGTCCATCGAGACGAGTGTGCCGTCGCCTGCAGTTATGATTGCTTACCAAGCTAATCTCGAGTCTGCTGCAGAGCCTTGTTCTTCCTCTTCGCGGACGGAGGAGGAAGACCCCTATGTGCTGCCGGCATGGGCAATACAGTCTTCTTATGCCCACGATTGTCTTGATATGGTTTTCCCTTCAAATGAAGCGATTATCGAGGCTATGTCGGGAGTTGAGCCACCATGGGAGGAACTTCATCATAGATCATATTTCCTTCCTGAGCTTGACCGTTTGGAGCATGAGGATTATAGGGAGATTCTTAGTCAGAAATTTGGTAGGCCTATGGTTCCGTTAAGCTCTCCTGGTCAGATGGCTGATGGAAACATGGCGAACATATCGTCAACTATTCCTATCAACATTTCTCACAATCCTGGTACGATTGAGAATGTTTATATTGGGGCGGATTGTTCCCAAGATGAGATTCGTGAGTATACCGAGCTATTCAAGGAGTTCCGTGATGTTTTTGCTTGGTCTTACGATGAGATGCCAGGGATTGACCCTCGGATTGTCGAACATGAGATTAAAACTTACCCCAACGCTAAGCCTGTTCGATAGCGTTTACGAGCTATGAATCCTAGGAAAGCACCCGCCATAAAGGCAGAGATAGAGAAACTATTGAAAGCAGGTTTCATCTATCCCGTTCCCTTGACGGAGTGGGTTTCAAACCCCGTTCCGGTGGATAAGAAGCAGGGAGCGATCCGTATATGCACTGATTTCTGTGATCTAAATTGTGCCTGTCCTAAGGATAACTTCCCCATGCCGTTTATAGATCATATTTTGGAGGAGTGTGCGGGTAGCGAGGTGTTCTCCTTCATGGACGGATTTTTCGGATATAATTAGATCCAAATCAAACCCGAGGACCAACACAAGACAGCATTTATTTGTCCTTGGGAAACTTTTGCATATCGAAAAATGCCTTTCGGCCTTAAAAACGCCGGAGCTACGTTTCAGCGAGCTATGACCTTGATCTTCCACGATCTCAAGTCTATTATCAAAGTATTTTTGGATGACCTCGCTGCTCATTCTCGTATGAGGATGCGTCATTCTTATCACTTGAGATTGGTTTTCAAAAGATGCCGGCATTATGCTGTTAGATTGAACCCTCATAAGTGCATCTTTTGCGTGAAGTCAGGTCGTTTGTTAGGATTCATCGTTTCAAAAGAGGGGATAAGAGTCGACCCTTTGAAGGTAGAGGCAATACTTCAGTTGTCTCCCCCGTGAAATATTCGCCATCTTCGGTGTTTGCAAGGCATGGCAAACTTCCTACGAAAATTTGTGGTCAATTTCGCCTATTTGACTAGAGGCTTTATGCATCTCTTGAAGAAGGATACTCCCTTTGAATGGGATGAGCGGGCCCAGGAGTGCTTCGATGCACTTAAGCGAGCCCTAGCATCGGCCCCAGTGATTATTCCTCCAGATTATAGCCGTGATTTCCTATTATATGTGGCCGCGTCTTTAGAGATGATTGGGATGGTATTGGTTCAGGAGGATGAGGAGCTCCAGGATCATGTCATTTATTATCTGAGCCAAAACCTTATTGACGTAGAGATTCGGTATTCTCATGTCGAGAAGCTTGCCTTAGCTACTGTACATGCGGTGCAGCGTTTGAGACATTATATTCTCCTTCGCCAAACCTTGGTTGTAGCCCATGTCAATCCGTTTCAATTCGTCCTCACACGAAGGATGATTGGGGGAAAATACAATAAATGGATTGTCATCCTGCAAGAGTTTGATCTCGAATTTGTTTCGGCAAAATCAAAGAAATCGTTAATCTTTGCAGAGCTCATATCGGATTTTCCGAGCGAGGATGAGGAGTTGGTATGTGAAGATATGATCGTGGATGAACACATTTTCTTAATCTCAATGGCTGACCCATGGTATGGGGATATCATTGTATATCTACAAACACAGAGGACCCCTACTCACCTCTCGCAAGATGAGCGATGTCGATTACGTCACGTTTCCAAAAACTACCTCATTGTGGACAATACTTTGTACCGTCGTGGAGTAGATTCCCTTTTACGACGTTGTTTAACTCACGATGAGGCCGAGGTAGTGCTTAATGATTGCCACGAAGGGGCATGTGGCGGTCATTTATCAGGGCTTGCTACAGCTCAGAAGATTTTGAGAGCAGGATATTTCTGGCCGTCGATATTCAAGGATTGTATTGAAGCGGTCAAGAGGTGCCACCCTTGCTAGGTGTTCGCACGTAATATGCGCTCGAAGCCTGCCCCGTTACACCCTATTATCACCGCCGGTCCCTTCACCAAGTGGGGGCTTGATTTTATGGATTGCAACCCAGCTTCAGCTGGGGGGCACCATCATATCATAGTGGCTGTTGATTACTTCATGAAATGGGCAGAGGCAATGCCTACTGTAAAATCCGACGGTGAGACAGCCGCTCACTTCGTATTCAACCAAATCATTACTCGGTTTGGGATTCCGAGAGATCTTGTCTCTGACCATGGCTCACACTTTCAGAACCGTATGATGGAAGAGTTGGCATCCAAGCTAGGGTATAAGCAAGAGCACTCCTCTTCTTACTATCCTCAAGCGAATGGATAGGTTGAAGCAGTGAATAAGTCACTTAAGTCCATTCTCCAACGAACCATCGCACAAAGCAAGACAAATTGGCATATTATGTTATACCCTGCTTTGTGGGCATATCGAACCGCGGTTAATACTGCCACTGGTTTTTCTCCATATCAGCTTGTTCATGGAGTGGAGTCGATATTGCTGGTTGAATGCGAAATTCCTTCGTTGAAGTTAGCTGTGGAACTCTTACCAGACACTTCACCTTTGGACGAGCGTTTGGTTCACCTTGAGCAACTCGATGAGCAGCGTAGAGATGCCTTGGTGACTCTAGAGGTTAATAAGCGTCGCGTGAAGGCCCAATACGATAAGTATGTCCGTCCAAGAGCGTTTAGTGAGGGAGACTTGGTCCTTTTGTGGGATCAATCGAAAGAACCCTTAGGGGCAGGGAAGTTTAATCCTATGTGGCGTGGTCCTTACGTGGTCAAGTGTGTCTTAGAGAAGGGTGCCTACGAGTTAGTGGATTACGAGGGGACAGCCTTGGTGGAACCTAGAAATGGGATCTATCTTAAAAATACTATGCATGATCTTTAGCCAAGGTTGCTTGTTGTATATTACTGTACAACTTTTTTACATAGTTAGGTCTTGTTTATCATGATCGGGTTTGTGATTAGTTTCCGTTTCTTGTGGCAGATGTCAATGGAATCTTCCACCTACATAGGATTCGCGGATGGTGCAAGCCGTCACACTCAACACTCAGCCTCAGCTGCTTGGGTGATTTATACTCCTATGGGTCGAGTACTGTCTTCAGGAGGTGTATGTCTACGGCCATCTTCCAACAATGTTGCTGAATATAGTGCCATTATTGAACTTCTGCGGGATGCCATTTCGCATGGTATCCTCTCTCTTGAGGTACGTCTTGATTCAGAGTTAGTAGTGTCACAGCTCAATGGTTTGTATCATGTTAGAGATCCGACGTTATTGAGGAGATTCTTACAGGTAAGATTGTTAGAACGGCAATTTGAGAGTATCACATATATACACATTCCTAGAAATTATAATCAAGTTGCTGATTCATATGCTAACTACGTGTTAGATTGGCATTTGTCTCATTCATAATAAATTAATCATAAACACATTTTTACACATGTAAATAAATAAACCGATCACAATAAAACTTTTTTATATATACATCAAAAATGTGGTAATACATAGTGTCATAATACAAAAGTGGAGCTTTCATAGCTTCCATCATATACACGGTAGTACAAAATAGATATGCTCCTAGGTGTCTAGTCCTGTGGAGGAGGAGGGTTGTGATCATGATATGTCACTACGGCTCTAGCTAGCCGCCGGAATAAGCGCACCCATGCGCGTGGTACACCCACCACCTGTCGCTGCATGGCCTCAGGCAAGTCCTCGACTTGCGCCATGGGAACCCTGTGTGTCAACCGAACAAAGTTGGTATGGATGTTTTGGAGCGTTCGCTCCGCATCCACACCAGTAATGTCATCCCCTCTTCCCCTCCGTCTATGACGTGGGAATCCCTCTGGTCGTCGTGGTCCCACATCTGCACAGGAGTGGTAGATGTCACTATGTATTGTCACCCAAAAACATGTCTTTTTGGTTTCACATAATTAAGAAAACACAAAAAAATTAAATAATTCAAAAAAATTTAAAAAGAGCGAGAGTTGAGATTCATTACCTATGTCTTTGAATGTTGAGCCTGGTGGTAGTGGCATGTCCGGATCCCCCCGGAAGTCTATCCCTGCATAGGGGTAGTCCTCTATGGCAACAATCTATCGCCGCCACCATGTGAAGAAGTCGGCTGGATAGGGGTTGGCCACCCTACCACCCCCCAGTCTGTGCATCGCGTCTGCCCAACGTCGTTGGGCCGGATCTCGAACCCCGTGGAGAGGAACATCCACTCTAGGACTCAATCTCGGAACCCGCTCGAAGAAGAACGTGCTCAGTATGCTGCTGAACACGAAGTTCCGTATCCTACCTGCCTTACACTCACTGAGCTGATGTTTCATATTGCCCAGTAGTGTAGTAGTCTAGTCGTATACGGTCGGTGTCATACACTCCACTGCATAGTACATCTGTGCTCGAGAGCCCTGATGGAGTGATGCTATGCCTGCTATCCTGCCCAGTGTCAGTAGAATGGACTTTAGGCCCAGCACCTGTATAGCGTTGGTGGGAACTTGACTCCCCACCTTCTCCGTATCTGGGTAGCAGTACACTGCTATGTACTCATCGATAGTAAGCCCGTGACCTGGCCCACCTCGGGAACGAAGGTTCACCACCTCCCCCCGTCTAGATAGACCTGTGATGAAATAGATATCCTCCACCTCAATGGTGAGCGACATACCGTCTATCCAGAAATACTCTGAGTCTACCAGCATCTGTAGCAGCCCTGGTTTGGCCCTCAAGCCACCTAGGCACCAAAACTTATAGAGTCCACATGCACGTAATACTTGTTGAGCCCTTACATCGGCCCTTACAGCTTCTTCTACTTCACCATGCTCGCGTTCTCGCCATTCAAGCACCATCCTGCATGAGAAATTGACCAAATGTCCATTAGATTACTTTAAATTCACTTGCGCGGCGTCATACGCGGTTGTTTTGCAAACAGCCGCGTATGTACGCGGTTTCTAGCCCCTTTTCCGCATATAGCCAGCCCTATACGCGGAAAAAGCTTCGATATCCGCGTGGGCCGTGGCGCTCATGTAAGTTTGGCCTTAACTAGCTCATTTGACCATGAAAAATTGAAAAAAATGTATTGAAATGCAAGCTGGGAACATGAGTAAGTACCTGGAAGAAACGGTTGTGAATTCCGTCGACTGGATCTCCTAGAATTTGCAGTTGAAAATCAGAGCTCCAATGGGTTAAAGTTTCAAATGATTTCTATTTTTTACTATTTATAGAAAAAATTTCAAATATTCGAAAATTTTTACCCCCTTTTCTATAGTTTTGACAGTTTCTAACCATTTTGGACTATTTCTGACATAATTTGTGATGTAGAAGACCATTTACAGTGTTGTTTCAGCCTTTGGATTAACCCGTTCGTGCCCTTTTCAGGTATCATGTCTACACTGGCATATAGGTTAGGTTCACCACCGTTTGCATTTTGCATGACCTTATGACCATGTCACTATATCCTTAGGTACGAACCCACTCTATTGTGTCACGGAACCTTCTTGCTGCTTTAGAAGTGGCATAATATGAGTGATAGAGTCTCACCTTACATGGGTACCCTAGTTAGCACCTGATTTGTATTTGGTGCCCATGCCGATGTTTCTCCTTTTTAGGGTGTGGGAGTCCGTTGTATAGTATTGCCATGACATTTAGCAAGAGCCTCATACTCCTCTTGATCTTATGATGGCCATGTTCCCCCCGGACTCCCTTGTATCAAGTTGTGGATGCATTATCATGAGCTTTGCCTGTCTTATTGAGCTTTATGCCGGCTCCCCTGACATTGCGTTTCAGCCATTAAGCCCGAGCTTGTCTCATGTCTAGCCATGCAGAGCCATTTTGTATATCCTTCGCAGCTTGATTCCCTTTTTACCGGGAGGGGATTTTCCCCCGAGTGTCGATATCCTACACATGTATCCTTGCATTGAGCATAGGTATGTTCCACTGCATGGAACTAGTTTGTTTGCCTTCATGACACTCGTCTCCTCCTAGTTTGTAACTATAAAGCTAGTTTATTCTTTTTTCAAGCTTTTCAAATAACTGAAAAAGACCAAAAAAATCAAAAAACCAAAAAGCTGGACAAGAAAAGATATTATCTTTGGCAGCTGTCGAGTCGTGTCGCCTTCGAACAGAGCACTGTATATCACATCCGTTGGTTGGGTTATAGTTTGACTTTAAGAGCTATACTCGTTTATCTGAGTTTATCTCCACCGACTGGTTATGCTTCCAGTCCCTATGGAGCCTCTATTGATGCCTCCTGCTTCATAGAGATGTCCCAGTTTGTATATCGAGTCTATGCTGCCTTCATTCAGTCACCATACGCCGTTATGCTCTTGTTCGAAGGAAGTTGAAACCTGAGTCGGCCATTCCTCAGTTATCTTGACTTTTCATGTCGGCCATTGCCGGTACAGTTACTGGTTCATGCACCTTATGATCGAGTCCTTCCACATTAGACAGATTTGCTGAGTACCTCGTGTTGGATGATGGGGGATGCCTTAATGCCCTCCTTCTAGCGGATTTCATCCCATTGACTTCAGATCATTTATTCTGGGATTGGA
>LPNX010951683.1:126737-147573 GCA_001517045.1 Pseudotsuga menziesii
GTCCGGAATAAGGTACGAGGTTCGATCCTTTAGTATTAGATGTTTTTATTTCTCTTGCATATTGGGAAATATTGATTTCTGGAGTCTAGCTGTCTGTTGTGGTACCCCAAGCCATAGGAATTTCTCTCCGTAACAATGACTTTCACAAAGCGGTTGAATCGATTCCATTGTTGATCAATCCCACTCTTCTTTTGGGGAGTGAAGTGTCTGCTAGTCACATTTTCTTCACTGCCAGTTCAGAACTTACTGAACAAGGGGGCACTGAACTCATTTTGGATCAACCCCCACCAAGCTCTCGGATTGCTTCCTTTGATTGGGATAGCCTAGTTGAGTCGCGCCTTCCTTCTGATGCACCTTTCCAGATAAAGGTCAAAGTTGAACAATACATGATTGCTCATTGTATTGTTGATGAAGGAGCCTCAGTTAGTATCTTGTCTGCTCGTGCTTGGCGAGGCATGGGATCTCCCATCCTTGTGTCAACTACTAGTTAGTTAGTGGCGTTTGATAGAAGAACTTGTATAGCCTTGGGAATTCTTGCTCAAACACCTATTACTTTGGGTGGGAAGACCGTCTTAGTTGACTTCATGGTGATAGAAGACTCGTTGGACTTCAATATGCTCCTTGGACGTGATTATGTCTATGCCATGCAAGCTGTGGTGTCAACATTCTTTCGGCTGATGTACTTTAATCATGGCGAAGAAATTGTCACTATCGATGAATTGGATTTTCTTGAGTTGTCTCCTGACCCAACTAGAGACCAGGTCTTTCCTTTATTAATTCCCAGTGTTTCTGTAGACACTGCCCCGCCACAGGTGAGCTATGTGGCCTCATGTCCTTTACATTCAATTGCTACTGAGAAGCAACCTCTGTTTTCACGCTTACCTTCTCAAGACTTGGTTCCAGTAGTTGAACAGGTGACTCATCCTATACAGACTATGGAGTGTGCTCTCCACTCTGTTGATCCATTTGAAAGTTTAGACATGTGTCCTATCTCGGATGATCTCCTTCCTTCGAATGGAGTCTTCCTAGAGTTTTTGATATAGTCCGATCTTCTATTGCATGTTGGTTTAGTTGTGCCTAAGTCTAAACCCTGATTTTCCTAGTAATCATGACCTTTCTTCCTATGTTGGACTTTTTGAGTTTTTTTACTCTTCCTTTGAACAGCAAGTCAGTGATCCTGATGAGTTTGATTTTTCTTATGAATTTTTCAACTCTTGTGATATTGAGTTTGTTCCTACAAACTCAATCTCCCTTGTTGAATTTTGCTCTCCTTCTGAGGTTGATCTTATTGATCTTAAATCCTTGGGCCTTGGCCCTATAGAATCTCCTTCAGTTGATTCTGCCTTGACTTTTCCTTTTGTGGAAGATAGCAAATTCGTATGTGTTTATGCCAAAGTGACCTGCATCGGATCTTTTCTTTTGAATGTGATTATGATTTTGTTGTTTCTTGGAAGGGATTTTTAGCTGGATTGACTTCTATTTACTGGCCTCGCTTTGTTGTTCAAGTTGTAACTGCATTTGCATGTATCTTCCTCGCACTTTTGAGCCTAATGCCAGCTTCCATACTTTTAGCTCGTTGTATAAGCCCTCATCTTTGTTCTCATCGTCCCTCAGCCTTGTATCATTTTTCCTTTGCAACTTGACACCTTTTACCTTGAGGAGACGTTCATCGAGTGCATTTACCTTGCTCATGCTCCTTGCATTATGCATAGGTTTGTTCCTCACGCTTGGAACTAGTTTCGCTTGCCCCTGACACTCATCTCCTCACATTTAGAGAATTATTTCTGCTCTCCTTCAAGCTCGTTAAAAACAGTAAGGAGGTCGCGAGTTGACTTTTCCGTACTCATTAAAACTTCACGAGAAAGATATTGAGTTTCTTTAGGCCCAGGTCTGACTCCTCAAAATAGACTTGAATTTCGAGTAAACTTGTCCATTCAGGCTCATTAAGAATATGTGAATGGGCATCTACATTGGTGGTAGGTTATCACTTTCTCGGACCATGTGGAATAATATGAGAAAGGAACACTCTCTTTTCTTCGGAATTGAGAAGAGTATTCTTAGGCATAGGTTTATCACTTTTTCAGACCTGAGGGACTAAACTTACGGAAAAGGAACCCCCGGTATGAGCTTAGTTTTCTCTTTTTCGTGCTCTAAACCAAAACATGAAAATATTCTGAGTGTGCTTTATGTCTTTGTCATGCTCGTTAAACCCTAAATAACAAAGCATCGATTTTATTGTTGTAAGCCCCATTTCTTGTAATCAAATGGATCTTTCTGAGTTATCTTGCCTTCCTTCACATTCGTAAAACTCAGGCTATATGCTGCTTTTGAAGGAGCGTTGGGTAGGTGGTAATTTAACCTTTTTCGGACCTCCCCAACTAAGTATGAAAAAGGTGTGCCTTACTTCTTCGAAAGCTAAGAGAGTTCTTTTGTGGTTTGTTTTATACTTTTCCGGCCTCAGGAGACTAAATTGGACGAAAAAGTTCCCCCCTGGAGTCTTCTTTGGAGTTTTCAGATTCTCTAAACTATGAAAACATCGTCGAGCATGTACTAGTTCAGGCTCGTAAAATCCACAAATCAGTGCTTTATCAAGCATTCTTCTGTCTTTTCTTCGAGCTTGCCAAAAATGAAGATGGTCCCAAGTTTACTTTCTTGGACTCGTTAAACCTTTACAAGAAACAGGGGAAGAGAAGTTCATTCACATGTTTTTTACATCATGGCAGCAATTCTTATTTCCTTGAACAAAGCACCAGTTTTGAGTCTATAAACAGTTGGGTCCTAGTATTTTGACCTTATCCTGATTTAAAGTTTCTTACTCCTCCAGTTGGTTTCTTTTCCAATTATATGGGGAATCTGTCAATGTCTCCTACATTGTAGATTTGTGTCGTTGGTTCCTTTTGTGTCAAAAGTTGCCTAAGTCACTTTTGTGTCGTGCTCACTGTTCAAGGATTAAACCTTTGTCATCCATTCTGCAGTTGCCTTGACCTTTTGTGTCGGCCATTCCCTGGTATCAGTTCATTACATCATGTCTTCGGCAGTCCTTTTCATGAAATTCAGTACCAATTCCAGATCCAATTAGTATCTAACTTACCTCATGTTGGATGATGAAGGATGCCTTAATGACTTCCTTCCAACATGTCTCTTCCTATTGACTGCAACACATCTTGCTCTGGGAATGAGATTTAGATTTTTATGACAGTGCCTTGGGGATTGTAGTCATCAGTGGCAATTTACCTCGCTACTGGGTAGTGGGAATACCGTAATGTCTCCTACTCGATGGATTCTTCAAGTGTTGGACTTCAAGTCCTTGTATTCACACTTGTTAGAATGTACTAGGTGCCTTGGGGACCATTTTCATTAATGGTGATTTCCCTTGTGTTTGTTAATGGTTCTCATCATTGACTGGTAATCAAACGGTTTCCTCCATGTTTGACTTCAGCTCCTTTATTCACATGGTTAGGATTCGTACCTTTTTTTGGGCGGTTGGATTAAAGACCTTGGGCTGACAATAGCATCATCATTTTTCTATTGCCTGAGTTGCGCAAGACCTTGTTACACTGTATATGACATTTTACTGAGACATAGATCCACCTTGTATTTTTGTGGCTATGATCGATTGTCGAGTATGGATCCACCTTATTCATTTGTGGCCATGACTCCTTTAGATTTGATATGGCGCATTTTTGCATATTGAGTGACCATGATAGTTTCATCAGTTATACATATGTTGGATCTGCCTGTATCTTTATGGTGATGTTTTGTATATGGACTTGTATGTCCCAGAGATCAGTTTTTTTTGACATTTATCTCTCTTTCAGGTACCTTTGTTCGAGCCTTTTGATCTTGGATTCTTTGCTCTCTCCATACTCAGTTGTTTCCTTTATAATTTATTTCGGCTATCATTTTCCCCTTTAACCTCATACATTAGGTGGCATATGTTATAGCTCAAAATGACACATCTCTGCCTGTGACCACTTTCCCATGATTCTATCGCATGTTGACACTTCCATGACAACAAATCACTGAAAAAACACCTAACTTGGAGGACCGATAACTTGAGTTTTGTAAATCCGTTTGACCTCATCTTTACATCATTGGAAAGGTATTTGTGTTAGCTAAAACTTTCTAGAAGACACCAAAGTCTAAAAATGCCCAGAAATACCCTAAAAATGAGTTTTTTGATGTGTACGAGAGTTTCCTTAAGGAAACCAGCATACGTACGCGAGTTGCTATATATAATAGTCACGTATGCCTTAAATACGTGACTTTTTGCATTGCAACCCATGTATACCTCCTTGTGTACGCGACTATTGTTTCTGCAACCCACGTATGCCTCTTGAAAATGTCAAAAAAATACGTATTTTGAAATTCGGGTAGTTTGGGTAGTTATGCAACTGACTCCTTTAGTTGTAACTACTTTGTCTTTGACCCTAACTCTTCATTAAGCATATAAATAGAGGTAGGGAGGTCCATGAGAGGAGACTTGAATCTTTGCATTATCATGCTGGAGGAATTGGAGCTCTCTTTGCCCACACCTTTGCCCTGGTGATCATCCCCTTGTGTTGCAGAGCTTAGAGGCTGAGTTCCTTGGAGAAGAGAAGCAACAGAACCATATCAAGGTTTCGTGAGGTGCCGAACTTGAAGAGAAGGTATACTTGTACTTGTTTTCAAGATTAATAAAGATGTGATGTCCTTCTTCTTCCCAAATCATTGTTCAATGTGTGAATGAATCTCTGTTTATGATCATATGATGATGTTAGTCAGATCATTATTTCATGTTTATTTGATTAGCATTTCTTTACATGTGGTCATATTGGTTTGAGGAAGGTATAACTTGTTTTGCAGGTCTCTTGGAGCAAGAGGAGCGAGAGGAGCAAGAAGAGGATTGAAGGGCTAGAGAAAGCTTGGACCAGCCTTCAGTTAATCAGATGTGGACCTTTCTTATCTCTAAATCTTGCTTGTATGTACTTGCAGAACTATATGCATCCACCTTTCAACCCCAATATGTTGATGGCCTCTTAAACCCTAGCCATAGGATACTTTCCTTTACAACAACAATAGTCTTCAATAATTACTTCAATAGAAAACATTGTCCACAAAACAACAAAAGTGGATAGAAAAAATCATTGTTTTCGACAAAGAAATAGTACACAAAAAGGGCAAGGAAAATGTAGTCGCAGATGCACTCTCCAGAAAAGATGAGGATATTACCTATGAATCCATTTTTGTCGCAATCCCAGAATGGCTAGATGAAATATGAAGGGAATACGCCAAGGAACCCGAAACAAACACTATAACTAACAATTCCAACCATGACCCCAAGTTTGAATGGAAAAGCTATATCCTTTGGTATAAGGGGAGGAATTATTTAAACTCAAACTCTAAGTTCAAGGTTAAGGTAATGAAGGAATCCCATGATTCATCAGTTGCAGGACATGTAGGATTCTTCAAATCTTATTATAATGCAAGAAGGTCATTCATCTGGAAGGGAATGCAAAAATATATCCAACAATATGTGGCAGAATGCGACAAATGCCAAAGGAACAAAAGTGAAAATGTTTTAACCCCGGGGTTACTCCACCCCCTACATATTCCAAACCACAAATGTGAAGAGATATCAATGGATTTCATCGATCAGTTACTTCCGTCAGAAGGAAGGGAAAAAATCCTTGTAGTGGTCGATCGATTAACCAATTTTTCTCACTTCATGGCAATAAAAAAAAAGACACGACAAAACAAATTGCAGATGTATTTCACAAAAATATCTACAAATTACATGGCTTCCCAAAATTCATTGTCAGTGATAGAGATGCAAAATTTAATGGAAAATTTTGGAGGGAATTTTTCAAACAAGTAGGCACATTACTCAATATGAGCTCATCTTACCACCCCCAAACAAATGGTCCTACTAAAGTCGTAAATAAATTCTTAGAAGCATATCTACGTTATTTCGTAACATATAAACAAAACCATTGGTCTCAATGGTTACACTTAGCAGAATGGTGGTACAATTCAACATACCACACCTCCGCAAAAACGACCCCCTTCTAAGCTTTATGTGGGTATGAACCTCCAAATTGGAAGGAGCTAGTTCTAAAAGACACTAATGTGCCATAAGTAAGGAAACAACTAGATAAATCTCAAAAAATGATTGAATTACTCAAGGATAACTTAGTCATGGCACAAAACTATATGAGGCAACAAGTAGATCAATGCGGAACCGAAAGAGAATTTGAAGTAGGAGACTGGGTGTTCGTAAGACTACAACCCTATAAATAGGTATCCCTTAAAAGTGGAAGAAAAAACAAGTTGGCCCCAAAGTTCTATGGACCGTACCAAATTACCAAGAAGATTAGTCAAGTTGCGTATACATTACAATTACCTGATAAAAGTCGTATCCGCAATGTCTTTCATGTATCATGTCTCAAAAAAATGTTGGGACAACATCAAACAGTACAAACAATACTTCCTATGTTAGATGACAAAGGAAGGATCATTTGGGAACCAGAGGCAATCATTACAACCAGAGAAAGAAGGCTTCATTCTTGAACACTCAAGGAATATCTCATTAGGTGGAAGAATTTTCTAGATGAAGACGCATCATGGGAGACAGAACAGTTTTGTCAACAATATCCGTCCTTACCATTGCTTTGAGGACAAAGCATTCTAAAATACGGCGACAATGTTATATATCTAAATATTTATAAGCAATTATTTTAATATCAAATGTAATATTAGTTAAGTTTAAACGTAGGGTCACACCATTTCATTGAAACGGTGTGTTTTGACCTATAAAAGGTCTTCTCACTTACTGTAAAAAATCATCATCAATAATTATTTTCATTGTGGCGAAATTCGAAATATGTGGGATTAATATTTTCTGCTTCACGTGCACAATTATCACAAGTCTCCCTAGTTCATCTAGACATAAATAAAGTTTGATAATGCAGTTCAATTAACACAAATCATTATTTACAATAGTTTAACATTGTGATTAATTACCATACATGAATAAAAAATACAATTGTAGATTTTTTCTATTGAAACCATTGCAACATCTAATGTCCTCATCTGAATTTTTCATGAAGATAGGTGAATTCATGATAGATGCTTTATAAATTTGACACTTTGTGAGATTGTTGCAGTCATAGAGATGTGCCAACACATAAAGCTTTCGTTTTATAGATAAGCTTTCAAGCACATAAAATTATATTTTCTACATACACACAACTTTCTCTCATTTTATAAGATATTGATTTTTTTTTCAGGGTTTCATTTCCTTGACTTTGGGGGTATTTTCACTTATGTAGTGATTTAGAAGTTTGAGGTAACTTATTTTCCTAGACTTGCTTTCATCACATAAACTTATATTATATACACACAACTTTCTCTCATTTTTTAAACATATCGAAGTTTTCTTCGATGTTTCATTTCCCCCGCTTTGGGGGTATGCTAGTTTATTTATAAAGAAATATATTTTAGTGTATATATGAAATTGATATTATAAAGTGATGGTAGATCATTTGTTATATAGAAAAACAACTAATTTATATAAATTAATTATATAAAAACTGATTTATATAAATTAATGTACATTTATGATTGATTTTTGTTTTTATTTTATTTATTTTTATCATATACTATGTATAGATTAATGCCACATAATTTAATTTAATTTAAAATGAAAATTAATTAAAATAATATAAAAGTAAAACTTGGATGTAACAAAAATTAAATTTGACAAAATCAAAGCCTAAAATGACATAACAAGAATTTTAACATGAATCTAAAATAATAATAAAAATGCCATTTGGACTCTAAGAAGGTGTTATTATGTTGTTGATGAGATGTTAAAGAGGCCATTAAATGCTATAAGGGATATTAGGACACTAGTGATAAAAAGACACAACTAATATGCAACTAAGACATAAGTAAGATGGATGAAACTAAACACTAAAAATACACAATTATAACATTAAATGGATGTAATGATACTAAAAAGATGCAACTAGGATTCTAAAAGGACGTACTTAATCAGTTAAATATAACCAATATAACCATGTGGATGTTAATGAGACAAAATATGATGTTAAATAAGTCAACAATAATGACGCTAAAATAATCTATGAAGACAATTTGATCTACAATATTGGACACATAAGAAAACTTTCACTAACATAGTTAAAATATAGTTAATAATTTTAGAATGCAATCAATTTTTCTACCAATATAGGAAAGATAGTTAAGGATGTTCAATAATTTTCCATGAAATAATTCAATAGTAATGATGCTAAAATAACTCATAGGACATTTTAAAATGCAATATTGAATACCTAATACATAAAAGACACTTTCACTAACATAGTTAGTGATTTTAAATTGCACTCAACTTTTTCACCAACATATAGAAAAGATAGTTAAAGGTGTCCAATATTTTTCCCAAGTTTACCGTTCTCCATAGAATAGTTAAAGGTGTCCAATATTTTTCCCAAGTTTACCGTTCTCCATAGAATAGCATTTAACATGTTTAATGTTTGAAGTTCAGTTCTTATCTTTATGAATTGACCATATGGAACCATTTCTTAAAAGTATGGGTATTATAATTCTTTAAGGATGTATTTAAAAGTATACTGTGTGAAGTGGGGATGTGAGATTAAAAGTGTTTTGATCTTCATCTAGGTTCAATTAATGTAAGTGTATATTGAGTTGTTAATGAGTATATTATTGTTTGTTTCACTAAGAATAGTGAGATGTTTATAGACTAATATGGGGAAGATGTTGTCACATACTTTTAAAAATAAAACCAACATAAGTGCATTTTAAAATAGGGTTTATCAAAAATCAAATCGAGGTTTAAAAATGATGTATATTGGTAGTAAAAACATGAACATGACTATGAACAAAAAAAATGGATTGCATTTGCTTGGTATACTTTTTAATAATAATAATAATAAAATTTAAGGTTTCAATTTAGCTAATACTCTTTATTTTGGAAAAATTGCCCCTATAAATAATTTAAAAAAAATCTACAAATAATTAGTATATATTAATAAAAAAATTAACAAAATGCAAAATTATCAACCTCCTCATTATAATTAAATATAGATATTTTTTATTCATAAAATAATACTTATATACTCAAATTCTCAAGTTAATTCACAATCTTGATTCTTTCAACTAACTAATATAATAACTAACACAGCCACTTGGTGATATGAATTATTTGTTCCATGGGTACTTGTAATCACCCATTGTCTCAACTAGTTGTCAGCATGCAGATTGCCTTTCTGAAAAAACTCTTTCTTTGGCTCCGGGATCAGGTAATTACTCTGAATTTATTAAAGGTCTTTTGGCCTCACATGATAGTTTTGAGCTCTTTTGAGCCAGCTCCTGGAGCATGTACTCCTTTTTCTTATTGCACCCCTTTTTTTTTTTTGGAGCGTATTATCTAATGGGAATCTCTATGTTGGAGATGTTCTTGTCCCCCCTTACAGCTTGTTGTGTTGGTGACTCCTTCCTGATGTAACTGTAGAACGTTTTCTTACGGTCCACCATCTTGATTGTAACCCACTTACTGGGATGGCATTTCAGATGCCCTTTGATTCTTTAATGAATATCAAGGAGAGGCTTTTTTCTTCTGAAAAAAACTAGCTGTTATCACCCACTTTATTTTTTTCAAATGTGGAAGGATGCTCATAAAATCAATCTTAGTAGTGCACTTGTATCATTCTCCTACAATATAGGAAAATCATACTTACTACTCTACCCCAAATTCTAAAATATAAACACCAATATATGTAACAAAAAAATGTGAAATAAAAAAAAGAAGTAATTAAATTAGTATGTCTCATATATTTACATAAAATGAAAGATAAAATAGAAAAAATGTGAAATAGAAAAAACAAAATGATTAAATGATTCTCTCGAACTCATGTATGTACCTAAAAAAGAAGGTATATTTTAAAGATGTGGAAAGAAGAAGAAAGTGATTAGATGATTCTCTCTTGCTTACATATGCATAAAAAGAAGGAAAGTAAATCTAATGAAAAAGGCATTCCAATGATGGTTTTTATTTAACACTAGAATTAGATATTAAACTCAATTGAATCATGATTTTTACTAAGAAATATAATTAAATGTTTTGCTAAACAACATGATTTGTGCCATTTCTTTATAAAAGTTTATATAAATATATTGAAAATGGAGTGATTAAAAAAATTGAACTAATCTTAATTTCTTGAAATTGTATTTTGAAATGATTGTTTTAAAAAATTGGTAAGAATTGCTTACTTTAAATTTGAAAAGATATATATAAAATCAATTTGGACAATATAATTGTTTCATCTTCCAATAATTTAGAAAAAGTATACTTACTACTCTATCTTCAAATTCTATAATATATACATTATTAATATAATAAAAGATAAAAGATAATAATAAAAAATTACAAAATTTTCTCCTAACAAAGAAAAATAAAATATATAAAATATATATATATATAAAAACTATTACATATGTACATTGTACATAAAAGAAAAGAAAAAAAGAAAGCTATTACATTATTCTTACATAAAAGAAAAAAAGAGAAAGCTATGACATTATTCTTCCACCTCATATCTGTAGATAAATGAAAGAAATGTGTACTCGGAAAAATGTGGAAAGGAGAAAAGAAAGTAATTCCATGAATTCGCTGCGTCATATGAAGGAAGGTGAATCCAGTGAAGAAGGCATCACAAAGTATATATATTTCTGAAAGTTAACAATAAAATTTAGATGCTGTTGGAATGATGGTTATTATTTAACAATGGAATTAGATAATAAGTTCAATGGAAGCGTGACTTTTATTCAGCAAACGAATTAGAAAGCTCTGCTGAACAACATGATTTGTGTTATTTTCCTATAAAAGTTTGCAGACTCAATAGGCCCTATTGATGCACTGAAAGTGGAGTAATAAGAGAATTTCTGAACGAAACATCATCACATCCCCTTCAGATTGTATTTTGAAATGGCTATATTCAGAGATCGGCAAGGAAGGCAATGCATCATGCAGTTTTTTATTATAAAGGCTTTTATTATAAAGCTGGTTGTATGGTTGGGATTGCTCTGCAATATTGCTTTTGCACAGCTCGAGTTAAGTGAAGCCTTAACAGGTTCTGTAAGTTTTCCTGACGTGGTAATTACATGCATAGGCAACGCAGCAGCTTTTTTTACAAGTTTATTAATAGGAAGGCTTGATCTGGAGATGGCTGCCAGGGATGCTCTGGCCACCATACGAGGTCCTCAATTAGAGCACATAAATGGGGTTGGACTAACAACATGTAGCATAGGGGATGCTTCTGTTGTAATGTTGTCAAACTCCACGCCCAATTCTTCCATTAGACAATTCATGAAGTATATCTTCAATGCCTATCATGTTCATTCCATACTGTTGCTATGCCAATCTTTAGAATCTGCACAAGTCACTCTAGAGAGATGTATTTGTAGTGGGGCATGCAGATGCATTGTATTCAGTACAGTAGAAGAAATCACAATCATGATCGCTCGTAGAATGCCTGGAACTCTAAAGAGACTGTCTGGTTCCCTGTGTCTACTCCCATCTCTGAGCTGCCTGAGCAATGGCTGTCATGGCTGCAACCAGGGCATGTTGCATGTGGTGGGCCAGACATTGACTGAGGGTGTCTCCATAGTGGAATCACCTGTTGCGATCTGTGAAATACTTGATAATTTTCCAGAATACCCCATCCTAAATGAGCGCAATTGCTTCTGCATTCCACTGCATCAAGCAGAGAATGATGACTGGACAAAGATGCTGATCAGATCTTTGAGGACTAAAGATGAGGAAGCCAGGGATGTCAGAGTCATGGCTTTGGATGCACTGAAAAATTACATGGCTCAAAGTGGAAAATGCTCAGCACAAGTAAAATACAGCACTTCTTCCTTAGTATTGCCAAGACTCATAGAAGTATTAATGAACCTGGTATTAACTTTATGGTTCAGAGTTGATGGCTTTTCTAGCTCTCTGGTAGCTAGGAGGGCAATGAAAGATTATCTTGTTGACAGCAAAGGAAGTGGGTTTGCTGCCAATGGGTTTTTAGCTGAAGCTTGGGTCCATTCTAATGCTAATAATACCCATGTTTGCCAAGTGGTGACCTTCAGAGGTAATCTTCTAAGCCTCAGAACCATGTCCTCAATAATGGGTTCTGTCAACTTGATCTGCTCAATTACTTGGGCCGTTCTTATTGCATTTGAAGGAGGCGATGGAAAGTGGTATGATACGCAGTCCATGCCACCCTCTAAAGTCAGAGTTGCTGTAATAATAACAGCCATTTGTATTTCTTTGGGCTTGGACTGCTTGCATGTGTATTTGAATAGTATTACTGATGGATTTAATTGGAGAGAAAATCCTATGCTTTGGCCAGTGATTGTTTTGGAGATGGCCTTCATTGTATTAGGATCTTTGGGTGTAAAGGGTTTTGGGCATAAAGGGTTTTGGGTATATAGTGCTCTACAAGGGCTGGTTTGGGTCAAGTGGGGGGTTGGCAGTTATCTTCTCGGTGAGTATTCTCAAGAATATGCTGTCAGTGAGTCTTCTCTAGAATATGATTCTACAAAGACCGACAGTGGTGGAGTTCTAGTGTACTCCTCTTCATTCTTGCTCAATGCTGTCTTGGCTGGAGTTCGGGGCAACTGGAAATACACTCCAGCCAGCTAACGACGATAATGTCTCAGTTTTTAAATCCTTACTTCAATTCCATGGTGTAAGAATATAAATCCTTACTTCAATTAAATAGAAATATGTTGTGTGAGAGGTTGCTGAGCAGCAGGACAGTTGTCCTGGTCAGAAGAAAGCACCAAAGCACCAAGTGGTAAAAACGTATGTGTAAAGCCCAAGGAGTGGGTAAAGATCTTCTAAATATCCGTTAAATTTTTTTATAACCCATTTAAATCTGTGAGAAGAACGTATTTAGTTGTTTTGTGTTGATAAACTTTTTTGTGGTGTGTGAGGGCAATGTAAACCCTACATGTTTTTCAACATTAATTTTTAAGAAAAATCCATGAATTGGAAAATACGTTAAACAGACAGTGGTCCATCCAGTCTTCCACTGCTGGAATATGTGAACATTGTCACCGAAACATAGAGGTGGGCCACACAACAAGAGGATGGGAGATTGAAGCAGAAAGAAATAGAAAATAAAATTGTGAGATAGCTGGGCTTAGGGAAAGAAACTGAGGCAGAGCCATGGCTGAGATCTCGCAGTGGAAACTGTCTTAAACGTGTTTTTGACTATTTTTCTATGTTTGATGAATAATGTGGCTATGTAAACCTTGTAAATGGTGGGCCTCCATCACACTCCTGCTGAAGTGTTTGGGTTCCAGGGCAATGTAGCATGGGTGCATGAATCATTCCACTCTAAGCCAATATAGGAAATTATATACTCCTGGAAAGCAGCTACAAGTCAAAATAAATGTATCTCACTACTAACCCTTATTTGCTCTTTTGGTTTGGAAAAAGTCTCGATTTCTACATTAAGGCAACTGTTTACATCATTTATAAATTTTAAAGGGTGTCAGCCCTCAGGTAACCCTGGAAAGGATGGTGGATGATTGTTTATGAAGATCATGACATGTCAATTTTATTTTTTAATGTTCTGCGATGTTTTGAGATAATATTAATAGTTTTAAAGTTATTTTTTTAACAATTGTTTTTATTTGTTTTGGTTATTTTTATGGGTTTAATTTTACATTAATGTAGTTTGAGAGCTTAAAAAAAAAAATTACATATTGAGTTGCAATACAGATGAATTATTTATAGTCAATCTATTCACATATACCAATAAAAACTTGTCTTTTGTTTAATTAGTTACATTATAAAATCATAAAGCTTGGATTCTTCAGATATCTAAATGGTCCAAATGGCTTTGGTTTTCTTTTTTGCCAAATTATTAAAAATCTTCAAAATTGATTTTGCAATTTTTCCAAAAAAAAAGGTAATTTTTTACTATTTAACTTTTGAATTGCATATATTGCTCATGCACAATTTTCCATGATAATTTTGATCTCAAAATGTACCAAATATGTTGATCATGCTCAAAGAGTGTAAATGGGTGCAAAAAGGACATAAAACATACAATCGCTCACTCTGGACCACCCAAAAATGAGACAAACAAAAAAATAAAAATCTCTTCATTGAATTTTGCCAAATGGATCCATTTCAAGCCCTATTCATAAGTTGAATGGCATTAAAGATCAACTATTGATATTTTACAAGAATACGGAGTTATGTTTTGAAGAGTTGGATGGGATGTTGTTGTAATAAAAAAAATCAAAGTCAAAATTGTGAAGATGGTAATGCAGAAAGGGCCCAAAGAGATGAGGGAAAAACATGGAGAATAAGAATTCTAAGGAAGATTTTAAGACTTATTTAACAGGTAGGATATCTTGCTAAGAATGGTTGGTACAAGAAAGGGGATCCTGCTCATATTTCTGAACGAAACATCCCCTTCCGATTGTATTTTGAAATGGCTACATTCAGAGATCGGCAAGGAAGGCAATGCATGATGCAGTTTTTTATTATAAAGCTGTTTGTATTGTTGGGATTGCTTTTGCACAGCTCGAGTTAAGTGAAGCCTTAACAGGTTCTGTAAGTTTCCCCGACATCCCCCTGCTCATATTTAAACATCCCCTTCAGATTGTATTTTGAAATGGCTATATTCAGAGATCGGCAAGGAAGGCAATGCATGATGCAGTTTTTTGTATGGTTGGGATTGCTTTTGCACAGCTCGAGTTAAGTGAAACCTTAACAGGTTCTGTAAGTTTCCCCGACATGGTAATTACGTGCATAGGCAACGCAGCAGCTTTTTTACAAGTTTATTAATAGGAAGGCTTGATCTGGAGATGGGTGCCACGGATGCTCTGGCCACCATACGAGGTCCTCAATTAGAGGGCATAAATGGGGTTGGACTAACAACATGTAGCATAGGGGATGCTTCTGTTGTAATGTTGTCAAACCCCACGCCCAATTCTTCCATGATGCAATTCATTAAGTATATCTTCAATGCCTATCATGTTCATTCCATCCTGTTGCAATGTCAAACTTTAGAATCTGCACAAGTCACTCTAGAGAGTTGTATTTGTAGTGGGGCATGCAGATGCATTGTATTCAACACAATACAAGAAATCACAATCATGATCGCTCGTAGAATGCCTGGAACTCTAAAGAGACTGTCTGGTTCCCTGTGTCTACTGCCATCTCTGAGCTGCCTAAGCAATGGCTGTCATGGCTGCAACCAGGGCCTGTTGCATGTGGTGGGCCAGACATTGATTGAGGGTGTCTCCATGGTGGAATCTCCTGTTGCGATCTGTGAAATACTTGATAATTTTCCAGAATCCCCCATCCTAAATGAGCGCAATTGCATCTGCATTCCACTGCATCAAGCAGAGAATGATGACTGGACAAAGATGCTGATCAGATCTTTGAGGACTAAAGATGAGGAAGCCAGGGATGTCAGAGTCATGGCTTCGGATGCACTGAAAAATTACATGGCTCAAAGTGGAGAATGCTTAGCACTAGTAAAATACAGCACTGCTTCCTTAGTATTGCCAAGACTCACAGAAGTATTAGTGAACCTGGTATTAATTTTCTGGTTCAGAGTTGATGGTTTTTCTAGCTCTCTGGTAGCGAGGAGGGCAATGAAAGATTATCTTGTTGACAGTAAAGGAAGTGGGTTTGCTGCCAATGCGTTTCTAGCTGAAGCTCGGGTCCATTCTAATGCTAATAATACCCATGTTTGCCAAGTGGTGACCTTCAGAGGTAATCTTCTAAGCCTCAGAACCATGTCAATAATGGGTTCTGTCAACTTGATTTGCTCAATTAGTTGGGCTGTTCTTATTGCATTTGAAGGAGGCGATGGAAAGTGGTATCATACGCAGTCCATGCCACCCTCTAAAGTCAGAATTGCTGTAATAATAACAGCCATTTGTATTTCTTTGGGCTTGGACTGCTTGCATGTGTATTTGAATAGTATTACTGATGGATTTAATTGGAGAAAAAATCCTATGCTTTGGCCAGTGATTGTTTTTGAGATGGCCTTCATTGTATTAGGATCTTTGGGTGTAAAGGGTTTTGAGCATAAAGGGTTTTGGGTATATAGTGCTCTACAAGGGCTGGTTTGGGTGAAGTGGGGGAGTTGGCAGTTATCTTCTCGGTGAGTATTCTCAAGAATATGCTGTCAGTGAGTCTTCTCTAGAATATGATACTACAATGACCGACAGTGGTGGAATTCTAGTGTACTCCTCTTCATTCTTGCTCAATGCTGTCTTGGCTGGAGTTCGGGGCAACTGGACATACACTCCAGCCAGCTAACGATGATCAAGTCTCTCAGTTTTTTTTTCTTTTTAGTACTATAGACGCTCCATGTTGAAAAAATATAATTCCTTACTTCAATTAAATGGAAATATGTTGTGTGAGAGGTTGCTGAGCAAGAGGACAACAGAGTTGTCCTGGTCAGAAGAAAGCACCAAAGCACCAAGTAGTAAAAACGTATCTGTAAAGCCCAAGGAGTGGGTAAAGATTTCATAACCAATTTAAATCTGTGAGAAGAACACAGAGAAGAACGTATTTATATGTTTTGTGTTGATAAACTTTTTTGTGGTGTGTGAGGGAAATGTAAACCCTACATGTTTTTCCAACATTAATTTAAATAAAAATCCATGAATTGCAAAAAGACGTTGAACAGACAGTGGTCCTTCCAGTCTTCCACTGCTGGAATCTGTGAACATTGTCACCGAAACATAGAGGTGGGCCACACAACAAGAGGATGGGAGATTGAAGTAGAAAGAAATAGAAAATAAAATTGTGAGATAGCTAGGCTCAGTGAAAGAAACTGAGGCAGAGCCATGGCTGACATCTCTCAGTGGAAACTGTGTTGAATGCGTTTTTGACTATTTTCCTGTATTTGATGAACAATGTGGCTATGTAAGGTCTATGAAAACCTTGTAGATTGTGGGCCTCCATCCCACTCCTGCTGAAGTGTTTGGGTTCCAGGGTAATGTAAGAGATACATAGAAGCCTTGGGTGTTTATGGCTGTATGAATCATTCCATTCTAAGCCAATATAGGAAATTAATAATTATATACTTTTGGAAAGCAATTACAAGTCAAAATAAATGTGTCTCACCAATAACCCCTATTTGCTCTTTTGGTTTGGACTTATACTTGATAGTAAAATGTCTTGATTTCTAAGGCAACTGTTTACATCATTTATAAATTTAAAGGGTGTCAACCCTCCAATCAACGTAGTGGGATTTAGGTAACTAAAAAATGTTTGTGAAGATCATGAGATATCAATTTCTTTTTAATATTATGGGATGTTGACATAATATTAATAGTTTTAAATTTATATTTTTTTAGTAATTGTTTTTATTTATTTTGGTTACCTTTTGGGTTTAATCTTACAATGAAAAATGTAGTTCAAAAGCTTTTAAGCAAAAAAAAGTCTTACATATTGAGTTGCAATATAGATGTATTATTTATAGCCAATCTATTCACATATAACAACAAAAACTTGTCTTTGTTTTATTAGTTGCATTATAAAATCATAAAGAAACAAGTTTTGGACTCTTCACATATCTACATGGTTCAAATGGCTTTGATTCTTGTTTTCAGCAAATTATTAAAAATCTTCAAAATTGATTTTACAACTTCTCCTTAAAAAAACAAAGTAATTTTTTATCATTTAACTTTTGAATGGTATACATTGCCACTCATAATTTTCCATGATAATTTTGTTCTCAAAATGTTCCCAATATGTTGATCATTCTCAAGAGTGTAAATGGGTGCAAAAAGGGGAAAGAGCGCACAATAACTCACTCGTACCACCCAAGTTGAAGGGCATTAGAGATCAACTATTGATATCTTACAAGAATACCGAGTTATGTCTTGAAGAGTTGGATGGGATGTTGTTGTAATAAGAGAATCAAAATCAAAATTTTGAAGATGGCAATGCGGAAAAGGCCTTTGCTACAAAGACAAAGGGATGAGGAAAAAACATTGAGAAGAATAAGAATTCTAAGGAGGAGTCTAAGACTTATTTTGTGTGTGAACAGGTAGGATATCTTGCTAAGAATTGTTGGTACAAGAAAGGGAATCCTTCTCAAGTCAATGCATTAAAGCGTGAGAAAGTTGAAAAATTATTCATGGAAAGGGCTTGCAAAGTCACCATTATAGAGTGTTGATACCATTTGCTCATAGAGTATGAACACAAACTTTGCATATTGAATAATAACAAATTATATTAGCCATATATATGGGAAATGGTAGTAGTAGCAGTAGTAGAGGACTTGATGAGGGTCTACTACCTCATCATTCTTCTAGTTCTTCCAAATTACATCATTTTCCAAGAACTTTTGGAGGAGGGCATAGTCCACGACAATCCCCACAACTACCTGGGATTTCTAGCTCTAGAGGCAGAGCCATTACTAGCGCAATTTTCTCGTTAAAGGGGTAGAGGGAATCCATAGTTTACTTTATTTACTTTGTTTCATTGCATATGAGATACATTGGTTGTATATTTTTGGTGATTCATGAGTCGAGGGCTCGAGATCTAGAACACGATTCATTTTTATATGTGATGTATCAATAGGCGTCTTATACACCTTATATATCGATTTTCTTTACATATTCATGTGGCAATGTGTTTGTTTGATATTCTTGTTGCTTTAGATGATTGGAAAATTGAAAAAAATGAATATTTTTGTATCTTTTTAAGTTTGTTGATATATTGTTGATGTTTTCCAACATTTTCGCCAATAAATACAATAATTTATTTTGCACCCTTGGCAATATATTTGCCAACACAATATTTGTAACATTGTGTTTAGGACTTGACTGGATCAAGTGTACATATGTATGGCAGAATTAACTAAGTCAAGAAGCAATAATAAGTCTAGAGGGAACAACACTTGGACAATTTAGCAGCCTTCTTTGCAAAGGTTGTGTTATCGTAGTAGTGAGAGGTAGTTACAACATTAGTTGGTTGCGATCACAACAATTACGATAGTAGCATATGGGAGACATTGTGGGCAGAGTTGGAAAAATTTCTTTGTTTGAGAGGAGAATTCATTGCACATGTTTTGTCGCAAACAATGTAGAGTGGTTCGAAACAAAAACAATCGTAGATGGATGCTTGATTCTAGAAAACAAACTTGGAGGATAAAGGTTCTTGTGGATGTTGGCAAAGATGGAAACAAATTTATGTGAGTTAGGATGTAATCCCACATCCTTGAGAGGCTTCGAGCACCTCCATCACATGATCACCTCGGTAGTCACTTGTCAGCACATACAAGCATGACAAATGTTTGTGGGAAAGATGAGTCAATTATGGGTGCAATGGCCCATCAGAAAGTCACAACACGAATGTTGAGCACCCTTACATAAAGGAAAGGCACACCTTGGACAATGGTATCCTACATGGGTTGAATACACTTAGAGGAGAGTTACTGTTGGTAATAACTCCCAATTGATTATTATTCCAATGCAAATGCCTATATTTATACAAATCACATGGCGGTTGGGTTTCACCTTCCGCTCAGCCTGTTTGGCTTCCTACTATTTATTTATTTATTTATTTACATTATATAACCCTAACGGATTATATTCTAACAATCCCCCTCTTAATCCGAAGGGGTGTTCGTAAGTCCGAGCATGTTTCTAACCCTTTCAAACTTTTCTCGTCCAAGCGCTTTGGTGAAGATGTCTGCAACTTGGTCATTTGTGGAACAATGTCGAAGATGGACTGTCTTGGCCTCTACTAGATGTCGAATCAAATGATACTTTGTGTTGATGTGTTTGGTTCGATCATGGAATCTAGGATTCTTAGCCAGCTTGATTGCAGAAGTATTGTCGACCAACAATGGAGTGGAGTTCTCTTGTTTTTCTTGCAAATCTTCAAGTATCTTCCTGAGCCATACTATTTCTTTCGTTGCTTCAGCTGCAGCCACATATTCTGCTTCTGTTGTTGAATCTGCTGGAACTGACTATTTGCGTGATCTCCATGAAACAGTTGCCGATCCAAGACTCATAGTGTATCCAGAAGTTGATACTCATGTCTCCTTATCGCCATCAAAATCTGAGTCTGAGTAACCAATAAGTTTGAAGTCATCCACTTTAGAGTACTTGAGTCCAACGTCTTGAGTTCCTTTCAAGTATCTTAGAACCCTCTTTGCAGCTGACCAGTGTCCTTCACAAGGTTTATGCATGAACCTTGAAAGTATGCCAACAACATAAGAAATATCTGGTCTAGTTGTTGTTAGGTAGATAAGAATTCCTACAAGTTGTCGATACTTGGTCGCATCCTCAAATTCTTTTCCTTCGCTTGATATGAGCTTCATTTTCTGTTCCATTGGAGTAGAGATAGGGCTGCATTCTGTCATGCAAAATTTGTTTAGTAGTTCTCCAACATATTTTTTTTGAGATAGGAATATGTACTTAGGATGTTGAGTGACTTCAATTCCTAAGTAATAGTGGAGATGTCCCATATCTGTCATTTCAAAGATATTTTTCAAATCTTTCTTTATGGATGCTATATAGCTCTCATTGTTCCTTGTCATCAAAAAATCATCTACGTACACCACAAGATACACAACAGATCTTCCAACTTTCTTTATAAACAGTGTTGCATCATCAAGATCAAAATGTTCAAAGTTTAACTTCAAAAGATGCTTAGTTAATTTTTCATAGCATGCGCGAGGCGCTTGTTTTAGGCCATACAAGGATTTGACAAGCTTGCATACCTTTTGTTCTTTTCCTTTCACAACAAAGCCTTTTGGCTGAGACATGA
>LPNX010951683.1:148619-281290 GCA_001517045.1 Pseudotsuga menziesii
CCTTGTTGTCGAATCTCCACCAAGGACAACAGGCTTCTCTGCAACTCTGGAAGATAAAGAACGTTCTTCAACAAGAAATCAGGGAATCTAGGCATCTTCAGTCGAATGGTGCCCATTCCTTTTGGTTTAATACTTGACTTATCTGCAAAGTAAACTATGCCATCTATTTTTTCATTCAGTTCTTCAAAACAGTCTTTTCTAAATGTCATGTGTGATGTTGCACCAGTATCAAGCAGCCAACAATCTTTATAAGATGAAAGAGAAGTCATTTCATTAAATCCAAGATTACAATGTGCAACAATACAAGAATCAGAAGATTTACTAGCATCTTGGTCATCTTTCTTCTGGTTGTGCTTGTCTTTGATGGAATCCCATGAAGCCCAATACTGATCTGATGTGTGCCCAGTCTTTCCGCAACGCTTGCACTGCAAGTATGATCTTTTGCTTCTGCCCCCTCTGCCTTTGAAATTTCTTCTTCCTTGTCCTCTCTCTTTGCCGCAATCTCCCTTGGAAGGGTCTTTGGATTGGTCTTTGCCAGCTAGGGCAGCACCAATACTAGATGCCAAAGAGTGCATCTTTACAACTGTTAGTGTAATTTACAAAGAGAAATAGAGAAAAAAAAAACAATAACCTTGCAGGTCTACAGTCTTTGCCAAGGTGAATACAATGCAAGCTTCAAGTGAGCATACACAAGCTTCTTCAATATACAAAATATATCAATCACGAGTAATATATCAGTCTCAGTATCACAATGCTATATATCAGTCTTAGTATTTAGAATTACACAGGCTCGCTTGATTTCATAGGCAGCTCCACACGTTCAGCAGCATTTCAGGAAGTAGACATCAGCATGTATACACCAGCAATCATAAAAAAAGTTTCCAGACTCCAAGTAGCAGTATATATACTCAACGCATATATACCATTCAGCATTAGTCAGCATATATATATTCTTCAATATATCAGTCTGTCTTCAAATGCCAACAAAGTTGCCAATCATCCAAGTGCCCTATCTACGAGTGTTGATCAAGGCCATCGATTGTAAGAATTGAAGCTTGTGAACAACGTATTCATCATTATCACTGGAGTGCCAAATGTCAACAAAGAAGAGCGCTATTCTTGGTATGTTCAACTCAACAAAAGACATGGGTTCGATGTGAGATTGACTGCAAATAATTCAGTCTCCAACGCAATATATATGTTTGATATATCAATCATATTATATTTGCAGTAATTCTAGGTTTATATATTTCATCGTACACAACAGTATATATCTTCCACGAAAGTCTTCTATATATCATATATATTAGTCAGTGTCTCTTTTACTCAATATAAATGAAAAATACTTGCCAACATTTCCTTTTTACATCCACGCATAGGAATTAGGGTTTTTTGTATTTCAACAAACAAAAATGTTTTAGCTCTGATCGCAAAGATAAATATTTCAACGCAGGTAGTCTCTCCACGCATATATCAGTATATCAATCTCCAACGCAGGCAGTAGAAGTCTTCAACGCAAGCACGCAGCAGTCTTCAGGCAGCATACAATGCAGCATACAGCCACCACGCAGCAGGCACCAGGAAGTCTCCACGCAGCATCTATTCTTCAACGCGAGGGCCTCGGCCTTCAACTCCACGACAGATGCAAGCTTCACATCCAAGAGCAACCACAAACAGATAGTCAGCAAGTCTTCTACGGGATTGAGACCTCTCTGGCTCCTTTAGTAAATCTGTCACTGGCGCCATCTTCAAAATGCAGCAAGAGTATTTAATATATATCAGTCAAGGGCGCCATCTTCAAAACGCAGCAGTCTCCATATGATAGGAGCAAAACGCAGTGCACCTTCACAACGCAAAATGCAGCAACAGTGCACCTTCACAACGCAAAACGCAGCAGTCTTCAACACGCAGTAATACTATGTAATGATAATACTGCTTCTATGCTGCTGCAGAAATATCCAGATCCCAGAGATCGCAGAAGCTCCAAACTCTAAGACAAAGGGGCGTGAAAGGAAACCCTAATAAACAGTAAGTGGCATATACAACACAATGTACAGACTCCTCACTCAGGATATGCGTGAGTCTCCAACACAACACCAAAGAGCAAGCTATGCAGAATAATACACATACAAAATGAGTCCGAATTAGGGTTTGTAGCACACAAACTCAATCATGAAGGAATTGTAACGCAGACAATGCATGCGACTCGACTAGCAGACTGATGGAGCAGTCTGGCAATGGACTGGCAAGCAAAATGCCAGGAATGGGCAGACTAGCAATAGGCAGGAGTTATGGCAGTGCTCTGATACCACTTGTTGGTAATAACTCCCAATTGATTATTATTCCAATGCAAATGCCTATATTTATACAAATCACATGGCGGTTGGGTTTCACCTTCCGCTCAGCCTGTTTGGCTTCCTACTATTTATTTATTTACATTATATAACCCTAACGGATTATATTCTAACAATTACTAAGACATCAAAGGTTTCCACAAGAAACCTCATCCATGGGCATGCATGACGCATGATGAACAAAGTGGCATGAGGAACTGATCAGCTTAGATGACTTGGGGATAGGTACAATTGAATGAATATTGGTTGAGTGGACCGAGAAGGAGCACTTAGGTTCAACTTGCCAGAGAAATATGCAATGGATGCAACGCAATGGGTGCACCTATTAGAGGCACCATTGTAGAAAATGTGATGTGATGGGAACATTTGCTATAGAGGATGTGATGTGCACATCTACTAGAGAGGATGTGATGGGCACAATGCAACAAGTGCACTTACCAAATGTAGATGCGATGGGTACATATGCAATGAGTGCACTTTCGAAAATTAGATGCAATGGGAACGTATGCAATGAGCACACTTGCAATGGACATGGATGAAACATGCACACTTGACCAAATGGGCTTGCAGTGAGTCTAGATGCAATTGACGCACTTATGGGCACTTGGAGTTCAAATGTGCATGGAAAATTGGGCTCAACTCCATAGAGCTCTATGTTAGTAAGACAAGCTATGTGGGAAGCATGTTGATGCATGGGACCACTTAGAATTCGAGGTGAAGAGGCTTAATGTGTCTAAGGAATTCATTCAATCTTGTAAAGGGAGTCAAAATCAGATATGCAATTGTGTAAAGCTATGGGTTATTCCAGTGAGGTTGAATTTAGGATGGCTAGGTAAAATACATTGTTGTAAACATGACCTACAAGTGGCAGGCATGTGATAGCTTCAAGGGTTTGTTGGTGTAGAACTATGGGGCGCTAGCAAAAGGATTGTTTTCCTTGGTTATATTGTAATGGTTGTAAAAGAGAAGAATGCATGTGGGTTTCTTGCCTTGTTGTATACTGTAAACATTATTTTTATTGAGAAAGTGTTTAGGAATATAGCTTGGATTCTTGACTATACCTATGCATGTGTGTTATGGTTTATTGATGTGATGAATTCCATTATGTTCTATGCAATTATTACTATTGGTTAAATTGTGAAATTAGCTAAGTGTTGGAACTGTTGTTCAACATAAGTATTGCTAGGATGTTTAAGGTTGTAGTTGGACACATGCCACATTGTTGAATGACATTGATTAAGTAGGACTTAGTTGTATTTGATGGGTTGTAATCTAAGGTGAATTTATTGGCAGACCTCGAGTGAAGATCCATAGTATGGTTGTAGTAGGTACTAGTTGGTCTAACCCTTGTGGCCAAGGCAAGGTAGAGGGACAATACCTCAAGAATTGTTGCAAAGTTAGGGAAATTCCTAAGTTCAAAAGAAAAAAAATCGATTAAAGTGCAAGTTCATGAAAATTGGTAACAGAGTAAAGTTGGGAACTTGACACTTTATTGGTGCTTTATTGCAAGTTGTGGAACAATTCTGGGTACACTTCTTTCCTAGGAAAACTTGGGAACAATGTATGAACGATTAGGAAAGTTGGAAAGTAGTGTGAAGAAGTGCAGGCATGTTCTTGGGTGTAGCAGGAACTCAAGGAATCTCATCAATATCATGGGTAGACTATCAGTAGAGTTATCAACAACACTGGAAAATTGTCAGCAAAGTCATTGGTGGCATTAGTAGAGCAATGAAAAAGCCATCGGCATCACAACAACATAGACCTGGGTAGAACAAGAAACCAAATTATCAAACTATGAGGTAAGATCTTTTTCTTATTTCTAGGCACAAGATCATGGAAGACACAAATTTTTCACCACAAAGTGATGGAAATGTTGCCCAAACCAAGTTTAGAACTAGAGTTGGGAGCTTGCAAAAGGTTGTTGAGTATATCAACACTACACTTGGAAAGCATGAGGAGAGAGCAAATTCCTTAGATGTAGAAGTGGCCAAAATGCATGTATATTTTAATAAGATGGTTAGAGAATGCCAAGAGACAGAAAACCTTCTTACTGAATCATTTTCATGAGACAACAACATGAATGAGTGGAAGACTTGTTGAAAAAGTTCGTTGGTAAAATTAGAGAGTACGATGAAAACATTAACTTGTTGAAGTAAGTTGATGTTCGTGGGAGAAGTTTGTCAACTCCTATGGTAATAAATAACAAGAAACTAGAACCATATGATGGCACCTAAAATGATAATTCAATTGAAAACTTTTGTTGGGACATTGAGTAGTACTTGGCCCAAATGGGTGAATGCTTTGATGAAACCACGGTGAATGTTGTTGCGATGTGAATCTTGATAAGTAACATTAAGCTTTATTGGAGAAACCAAACAGAGGACTTAGAACCAGGGAGCAATGTAGAGAATATTGAAAACTAAGTAGAGATGAAAGCAGCCTTGCAGGATTAGTTTGGGCCAAGGAACCAATCATGGATCATACAAAGTAAGGTGTTGACTCTTAAGCATACAAGAAATATCCATTCTGACATCAGGGATTTTTTAGGCCTTATGTTGGAGATCAAAGACATGGCATAAGTAGACAATTTGGTCCACTTCATGAAAGGGATACAACCTTAGGTGCATAGTGACCTATGACCAAAATGTGTAGACCCTTGCAACAACCATCACCACAATGAACAAGATACTGGAGTATAAGGAAAAGGAAAAAGATGGTTCATATGGGGATGAAAACACTTAAGGAGAGAAGTGCATTGCGAAGAACAAGAAGAATGGCAAAGAAAAGGTGAAACCATTCGACAAGATTAGCAAAGACAAGGCCAAGTAGTCGATGGAAGCACCTAAGGAAAAGCGTAAGCCCACTCTTGTTGTAATTTTAAAAAGGAACATATTGCAAAGAATTGACCTTTGAAACAAAATTTTACCATAATGGAATAAGTGGAAAATACTATAGTTGGGGTCTTGCAAATCTTGAGGTGTAATGTTGGAAGACAAGTCGTAAACAAGCCAAGAGAAATATTACACAAGACTTTGTGGTGTATCGTTGGAACTGAATGGAATATCATTGTAGGCCATGTTGGACAATCTGGTGACCAATAAATTTATGAGATAAGATATTGCAAGGGAACTAGGGTTTCATCTTGAGTCCGCATAGACTTCTTTCAAAGAAATGAACCTAAAAGCAGAAATGGTGGTTGGTATAGCCCATGAAGTGACCTTGAATTTCGGTAAGCAGAGCAAAGTGGAACACTTCACCATTGTTCCTATGGATGACTTTGAGGTTTTCTTGGGGAAAGAGTTCATGAGGAAGGTGGTGGAAACATCTATACCTCATATGGACAAGTTGATCATCTTTTCAAGCTCAAAACCACATGTAATCCCAACCACAAGGAAGAAAATTCTAAGCACTAGTAGGATGAATGCCTTAAGCATGGTCTCAAAAGATAGTCAAAGCATTAGGAAACCTTCTCAAAGAGGATGCATGTGCATTTTGAATGGGATCATTTTTCAGAATTTGGTAAAAAGAAATTCGGTGGAATCCTTGGGAGAGAGTTTCATAAGGATATGACCCATAGTGGAAAACATAGTGATGGAAGTTTCCGTGGTTGCAGGAGCTTTCCTTGACAAGCAAGACATTCCAGTTGGTAGGAAAATGGAATTCTTCACTAAGGAAGTAGGTAAATCATCCAACCTAGATGGGGCAGACTTGGAAATGGTCCAAAATAATCAAGTTGAGGAGAATTGACCTTGGTATAAAATGACCCGGGACGAGGATGATCCATATCAATGCACTCTTGGGTAGGAGGCTTAGTAATATGACCAAACATCAAAATATTGTTGGAAGAAGGTGAGGAAAGAAATGGTCCAAACATGTCTCTCCTCGTGTATTTGAGTGAGAAGTATGGACATCTCAGAACTAAACTCAATGAATGGATGACCTGAGGCAAATTGATGGCATGGATGATGGCAACCACTTGTCAACTTCTTTCCATTGATAGACTGTGAGGTGGATCACTATATTGGAGTAGGCAGTGGGTCCTTGAACACCTATGGAAAGGTCCCTTAGATAGATAGTTTTGTTAAAATAGGTAGCATGAAATTCTTGAAGTAAAGTGGATGACTTTGTTTTAGTCCAGTGGAGTTATGCAAGTTTACTAAAGTATGAAATGAAATATTGATTTTGGGATGAGGAATTGCATTCTCATGGACTGATTTCGACAATTGGATTAGCTACCCAAATAGTTTTGTACTTGACTATATCTAGTCTACATATACATGGAAAAATTGACCAGGTATAGAAGCAGTAGTAAGGCTAGAGGGCACAACACTTGGACAATTTAGCATCCTTCTTTGCAAAGGTTATGTTACTGCAACAATGAGAGGTAGTTGCAATAGTAGTTGTTTGCGATCACATCAATTGTGACAGTGGCATTTGGGAGATATTGCAGGCAGATTTGGGAAGATTATTTCCCATGAGGGGAGCATTGGTTTCACATGATTTGTCGAAGATAGTACAGATTGGTTTAGAACAACCGCAGATGGATTCTCCAATATAGTAAGTAAACTTGTAGGACAAAGGTTCTTGTGGATGTTTGTTGAGGACAACAACGAATTTAAGTGGAGGAGGATGTAAGGCCATAGTATTGAGAGGCTTCAAGCACCTCCATTGCATAATCACCCTGATGTTTACTTTTTCGCATGGACAAGGATGATGGAATTTAATGGGCTATATGATTTAGTTATGGGTGCCTTGGCCCATTAGGAAGGCACACCACAAATGTTGGGTTCCCTTGCACGAATGAAAGACAGACCTTGGACAGTGGCAACCCACACAGGTTTAATAGAATTAGAGGAAACTTGATGAGACATAGAAGGTTGCCACGAACAACCTTGTCCATGGGAATCCACGAAACATAATGGATGAAGTGGCATGAGTAACAAATCGATGTAGATGACTTGGGAATATTCTTAATTGGAGGCATATTGTTTGAGTGGACCAAGTAGGATCACTTGGGATCAACTTTTCGGAGGTACATGTGACGGCTATGATACAATGGGTGTAGATACTAAAGGAACCATTGTAGTAGATGCAATGCAATGGGAACATTTATCAAACAGAACTCAATCAACGTGAAGCAATAGGGGAACTTGCCAAAGGAAAATGAAATGGATGTGGACGCGATGGACACAAATGTGATGAGAACACTTGTCAGTCACACATGGGATGGACATAGATGCAACATGCATAGTTAACCATATGGGATTCTGACGGTCTTGGACACAATGGGTGCACTTGTGGGAATTTGGTAATCACAATCACATGGGCTTGTAATCATGATCACATGACAAAGTGGGTGTGACACCATAGAGTTGAATTTCGACAAGACAAGATATGTGGAAAACTTGTAGTTGCATGAGACCACTTAGACTTGGAGGATATTTCCAAGAGTTGGGAGGACATGTATATATATGAGGAGGCTTAGTGTGGCTAAGGAATTCATTCAATCTGGGAAAATAATTCCAAAAGTATCTCTATGATTGTGCAATGTCATGGGTTATGCACGGTGAGGGAAAATTTGGGTTGCCTAGGTGAAAGATAGTGTTGTAAATAGGACCTATAGGTGGTAGGCCTATTATAGCTTCAAGGGTTGGTGGTACATAAATATGGGGCATTGGTAAGAGGCATGTTTTCATTGGTTTGTCTGTACTAGTTGTAAAAGAGGATCATGCATGTGGATTCCCTCTTTGTTGTATACTACAAGAATTATTCTTGTTGATAAAGTATTAAATCATCCAACTTGGATGCTTGACTATACCTATACGTGTATACTGTGGTTTATTGAAGTGATGAATGTCATTCTGGTCTATGTGATTCTTATTGTTGGTTAAACTACTAACTTGTTTAACTTGTGAAATTATCTAAGTGTTGGAACTTTTGTTAAACATAAGTATTGTTGGGATGTTTAAGGATGCAATTGGATGCATGCCTCACTGTTAAATGAACTCGGTTTCATTTGATGGGTTATAGTCTAAGGAAAAGTTATGGGCATACCTTAGGTGAAGATTCATAGTCTAGTTGTAGTAGCACAATTTTTTCTAACCCTTATGGATAAGGTAAGGTAGTGTCACATGACCTTAGGAGCTAATGAAAAGTTGAGAAAATTCCTAAGTTTGAAAGAAAAATTACTGGGAATAATGTAGGTCCATGATAACTTCCCTCTTGTTCCCTATATCTATGTGTTTGTTATTTATTCCCTTGGTATTTGTTGGAAGCTACGAAGGTGAACTCTTAAATATGTTGTTAATGGCTGTAATATTTATTTTGGATTTAATGGCATACTTACAATTTGATTTTGTACAAAACTAGCTGCCTATATTGGGAAACTAGTTAACTAGTTTTATAGACTCCCTTTGGTAATTACCATGATTAATTATTGTAATTTTGGTAAATATTTACTTGTAATTATATGTTATTAATCCATTGAAAATTAATAATCTATTACTATTTGTTACATAATTGGATTTGGGATAAGTGTTGTCATTTACGCACTAAGTGTCGTAATTAACACATTAATTACTAGTTAATTGTGAATAAGAATAATAAGCCTCTAGAGGTGGTTATAATATCTAATATGGCTTGGATCAAAGTTTTGATAAATTTATATAATGTTAAGAAAATTTCCCATCCCTTGGATTGTTTGTTGGAGTAGTTATTGAATTTATTTTAATTTATTGGTAATTAAAGGGACTTTGTCGAAATTAAATCATGAAAAATGAAATTAATTTTTTTATTTGACTGATATGTTATGCTAAAATTATCTATTTATACTTAGAGATCAATGAGATTCCCTTGAGACCCTTTGATAGACCCAGGTTACATTACATTATCCTAAGTGGGAACATTTTGTTCTTCCTAATCTCTACTCTTGCAATCATCCTTTTACTTGGTTGTTTATTCAATATTGTAACACATTCTAATCGAAGATAACTTTATAGTTATTCTCCATTAACTTTCCAATACTAATTAAGTCGTATTTCAGACCTGGAACCAAGTGAACATCATCAATATGTTTCTTACCTCCATTTTTAGCAAACACATTAACCACACATCTACCTTTTAATAACACCTTGTTGTCATTTCCAAGTTTCACTTCAGATTGTATAGAATTATCCAAACTAGTGAACAACTCCCTATTTCATGTCATGTGATTTCTGCAATCACTATCCAAGAATTGTTAAATTTTTTGTCGATATTTTATCTTTAATATTTAAATGTGAAATTACTAAGTACTTGAACAATTTTAACATTCATACAAAAAATAAATCACACATAACACAATATGTACCCTCGGTAAAACCCTCAAAACAACGAGGGAAAAAAACCCAGCAAATTTCCAAAGTATAATACTGGTAGATAGTAGAGAATGTATTTTACAATAGCATATTTATTTTGAAAAACCAAGTGCAAGATAAGAGAGAATCAACACCCTAGGTGTTATCACAAAACAAGAGAGAATAGAGATGGAAGGAGGTTCTTAACAGTATTCCTAGCATACAAGTCAACTTGCACTATTTGCACTAGTGAACTATGTCCTCTCAACCATTCCCCCTTGAGAAAACCTTGCACACCAATTCACACATTTTGCATTGATAGGAAAACCCTGCACGTTGATTTTCCTTTTTTCCTTGGATGTTAGTAAATTGGATTACCAGAATGAGTTTTTTACTCAACCAAGGCGCATCTCTTTATTAACTGTCTTTAGATTAACTCAAACATTAACTGGAGGATGAGTCATTCAATTAGATAGCTAACTTAAGTGTCGTCTTTTAACTAAAGTGTTGTATTTTAGTTTAACTAAAGTGTCATCTTTTAGTTTAGCTAAAGTATTTCCATGCAAATCACTTTAGTTAATTAGATATTTTTTATTAACACTTTAGTAAATTTCATTAACTGAAGTCTCAATTGATTACATCACTAAAGTAAATACAATGAATTCTCTTGATTTAACTGAATCTTACATTGTTAATATCACTAAAGTTAACAAACTTAGTTCTCTCCAAATCAACTGAAGTCAATAACATGAGCAATTCCAATTCTCTATTTAATTGAAGTTAAATACCATGAGAAATTTGAATTCTATATTTCTCTATACATGTTATCTCTTATATCTCTATCTTATATGCACAATCCATATGTTCCCACTTGTATCTATCACATTAATCATCTATCATAACAAGTATCCTGAAGATAATTGTCCATTGATGTGGTCATATCATTCTACTATTTGTGCCAAGTGACCTTATGCTAAAGTAATTCACTTTAGAGGTGATTAGTCTTTAGAGGAGACTTAATAGCTAGATCATGGTTAGTAGAATGTCACACATCATCATGCTTCAAATATCAAAGAATTTCCTCTACACATGAGGCTCACCTCAGCACATGAGGATCCAACTTTGTACACTAGTCCTTAGCCTTGTCTGACAAGACTATACAATATCATCACTTTGACATATCAAAGTACTCACCTCAACACATGAGGATTAACCTTTACACATAAGGCTTAGTCATTTTTGGGTCCAACCCAAGAATTTTACTCCAATTTTCCTCATTCCAACTCAAGCTCTCGAATACCTCAACAGTGTTGGCTGTGGAGCCCGATCTTCCATATTCATAGATGTTATTGTTCAACCATGTTTGTACACTTGTTTTACTATAAACTCATCCCAACAGGGGGGTGTGGGGGTCCGAGGGGGACTATCCCCCCCTGGTTGGGGTGTCCAGGTGCAACGCCCCCGAGAAGGGAGGTTTGAGGGAAAATACCTCGAAAGAAATTTTTGGGATGTTTGTTGGCCAGTAGTTTATGGGCCCATGGTATTGGGTGACCTGTGGTATTTTCTCATGGTAATTCCCCTATAAAAGAAAAGCATTGTAATACGGTTGTGTATTGTGTTATAGCACCGTAAAAACAATCTCTATGATTATGTGAGAGAGACTATTAGAGAGTGAAGAGGAAGTGCAACGAGGTTGTTGTAGGTTGTATTCCTTCATTTTGCTAGATGGTATAATAATAAATTACTGGGAATTTCTATGTGGACGTTTCCCATCTTGGTTGAACCATGTTATATATGTGTCTCTCTTGTAATGTGTTTTAATATTTGCATCTTGTTTATTGTTTATTGGTATTGCTCTGCAATCCTGTTTTTCTAACAAACACATGAGGTCCAATCCTAGTGCACAAGATTGTCTTGGAGAATGACTCGTGATGCTATAACTTTAACACTCTCTCTTAGCGAGGGAAGCACTCTTTTCCATGCCAAGATAGTCTCGAATGTACCTATACTTCATCATGGACAAAGGCTTAGATTACCCATGTGATATCTTCTCATCAATACCAATGTATTGAGGAACTTCTTTGGACCATGGCTTTGATAAAGTGATATTTCACCTCACAGAGTTTATTAAGAGATTAATACACCTTTGTTTAACAGAGCGAATCACTGTAGTCTCAAGCTTCTCCCCAAACAACCCATCTAGTAGCTTCAAAGGTACCTAAGAACGTGTTTAGTAGCAATCCAATTCAAGGCGCATTGCTTTCATGTATTCCTCCCTCTATCATTGACTCATCCTAGTTCTAACCTATAGTTCTTATCTCTTACTTTATTATTTCTCCTTAATTATCATTCACTCTCATCTTTAATCCATCTCTCATTAATTGCATCCCCTTTTTTCGTCTTCTCATTCTTTATCTCGCTATGATTCATTTCTTTAGCTTTATATTCCACTTTCACAATTTAAATCATTTCCTATCACATATCCCTCACTAACCTCATCTCCAATTTTCATCCTAAACCTCATTTCTTCTTAGATTTTAACTCTGGAAAACATTTACTTATTATTTTTAATTTTTTATTTCCTCTTAACAACGTTAACTAATCCTCAAAGCTCACTGTCTTTATCTCCCATTTATTTTTCCAAAGCCTAAATATATGTCATCTTTCATGGAGCTTTTAACATAAGACATTTATATTTTAAAGCCATCCATATATATTTAATTGTGAAAACACAATCTAAAATTATACCAATAAAAAAAAATATGTATATATCATATAATGTAATTTTATATAAAATTTAATTTAAAAATATACATTCATTATTTAAATAATGAAAATTTAATTTAAACTAAATAGTAAAATAAAATATATATTTAGATTATTTTTACTCCATTAATTTAAAAAGAACTATGAAAAAATATGTTCTTATTCTCTTTTTATCTATTTTATTATTTTCCTTGCACAATAATCCCTTTGCATCATGTTAAGACCAGCATAAAATAAAATAAAATATATTTAGAATACATTTGTGATCTCTTCCCTTTATTTATATCTAATTTATTGTTTTCCTTAAACCATGGCCCCTTCGCATAAAGGGAGCTCGTATGAAGAGACAAAAATGGATTGGTTTTAAAATAAATAAGTCACCAGGGCTGAGACAAAAAAAAGAAGAAGGAATGGTGGGCCCGTTGTATGATTAAGGGAATTATATTGTGTGAAAGAGAAAAAGAAGAGAGTCATGGAGTACACGAATTGGGAGCTGTTCCGAATTAGAATTGATCGAATATAAAGGATTTAAAGTCAAATTTCATTGCAACACAAATCTCTACGAGCAATAGCCTCCCACACCCACAAATCCCATTTTTAATTGGTAAGTATTATTATTTATGGGCTATTAAGATCAAAACCTTGCTCTATTCACATGATTTTGGGGATTTTTTATTTTTATTTTTTGGTTCCAAAATGGGTTTGTAGAGCTTCTTGATGAGGTAGTTTTTCAGGCTTTATCTCAAGCATAGAAAGACTTGCTTAAAAATAAAATAAAGAAGTATGTTAAGGCATTTTCATTCATCCAACCAGCCTTGGATGATTCAATCTTTCCTAGAATGGGTGTTGCAACTACGTTTAAGGATACATGGGACATTTAGAAATAGTCTATCAAGGTGTAAGTAAGGTCAAGGTGACTAAGCTATAGACACTTATGAGAAATTTTGAAACCCTGCAAATGTATGAAACTAAATCAGTAGATGAATTTAAAAATCGAGTTATGGTGGTAGTGAACCAAAAAAGAACACATACTAAAGAGTTGTCAAACCAGAACGTTGTTGAGAAATATTAAGGAGTTTGCCAAGTAAGTTTGAAGCAATAGTTGTTGTGATAGAAAAGTCTAAAGATTTATCACAAATCACAAGTCATGACGAGCTGATGGGATCACCGTTATTCCATGAATCCTAATTAAAAAAAAAAATCTACATCATTAAAAAAATCCCTTTAGATCACAATTATCTATTGGAAGGGGAAGAGGAAGGTTTGTCAATAGAAGAAAGGGCAGATTTCAAAACCAAAGAGATGAAAACTATGCAAAGAGGATAATGAATCTTGTACAACATGAAGAAATAATACTAATCAACAACAAATTCACAAAATAGACAAATTAAAAGTTCAATGCATTTTATTGTAATAAATTTGGACATTATGCTCATGATTGTAGAAAGAAGTAGAAAGATGCTAGAAAACAGTCTACAAACATTATCAAGGAACCTAAGCAAAAAAATCAATCTATGTTAATCACGTGCAATGCTGCACAGTAAAATCCAAGTGATCATTTGGTTCCTGTTAAAGTTATAACATCACGGCACATTCTCCAAGCCAATATTGTGTAGTAGGATTGGGCCTCACGTGTTGAGGTAATAGGGAGCCTAAGTTGGACTTGTGAAACTTGGAGTAAAATTCTTGGGTTGGACCCAAGAATGACTAAGCCTTATGTGTAAAGGTTAATCCTCATGTGTTGAGGTGAATACTTTGATATGTCAAAGTGATGATGTTGTACAGACTTGTCGGAAAAGGCTAAGGATTCGTGTACCAAGTCGGATTCTCATGTGTAGAGGAAATGCTTTTCTAGTTGAAGCATGTTGATGTGTGACATTCTACTAACCATGATATAGCTATTAAGTCTCCTCTAGAGGCTAATCACCTCTACACTGAATTAATTTAGCATAAGGTCACTTGGCACAAAGAGTAAAATGATATGATCACGTCAATGGACAATTCTCCTTAGTATAATTGTTATGATAAACAATTAATGGGATAGAGAAAAGTGTACATATGAATCGTGTAGATAAGATAGAGAGATAAGAGATAGCATGCATAGAGAAATAGAGAATTTGAATTGCTCATGGTTATTAACTTTAGTTAAATAGAGAATTCGAATTGCACATGTTATTGACTTCACTTAATGTGGAGAGAACTAAGTTTGTTAACTTCAGTGATATTAACAATGCAAGCTTTAGTTAAATAAAGAGAACTTGGTGTATTCACTTCAATGATGTAATAAAGTAAGACTTCAATTAAAGGAAATAACTGAAGTGTTAATTAAAAATATCTAGTCAACTAAAGTGATTTTCCTGACAATACTTTAGTTAGACTAAAAGATGACACTTAAGTTGGCTATCTAACTAGATGATTTATCCTCTAGTTAATGTTTGAGTTCAATATAAATAAATTAAATAAAGAGATCCACCTTGGTTGATTCAAAGACTCATTCTGATGATCCAGTTTACTGGTATCTAAGGCAAAAAGACAAATCAGTTTGCAGGGTACCAATGCAAAAAGTGTGAATTGGTGTGCAAGGTTCTTTCTTTTAGAGTTTAAAGGATGAATGGTTGAGAGGACAGAGTTCACTAGTTCAAATAGTGCAAATTGACTTGCATGCTGGGCATACTGCTAAGAACCTCCTTCCATTTCTATTCCCTCTTGCTTCGTGATAACTCATGGGGTGTTGATTCTCTCTTATCTTGCACTTGCGGTGCCAAAAGAAATCTACTATTGTAAATTACATTCTTTGTTATCTATCAGTATTATACTTTGGATATTTGTTGGGGATTTTTCTCTCATTTTTTAAGGGTTTTCCCTAGGGTACACATTGTGTTATGTGTGATTGATTGTGCATGAATGTTCAAATTGTTTCAAGTACTCAATAATTCCTCATTTAAAGATTAAGGATCAAAGCTCAAATAAAAATTTAACATGGTATTAGAGCTCAGGGTATGAAGGAGCTAAGTTTTGGAACGAAATATTGAGTCTATGTAGATCTTGAGAAGTTGAGTACAATACTTAAATATCAATGACTTCAATCTTCATGAGACCTAAAGACTAACTAGAAGGAACCTCGAATTTCAACACTTGGAAGGTCAGGATCCTGAACATCCTGGAAGAGCATGACTTATATGGATACGTATCCAACAATATGGAAGAGACTACATCAAATGTAGGGTGCATTGGTTTCAAGAAGAACCAAGCTAAATCCAAGTGAATCATCTATAAATCAGTAAAATACAACTTGTAGTTGGTGATTATTCCATTGAAGATTGCAAAGGAATGCTTCAATACTTTGACAAACCTGTATGAAAAGAAGGATCTAAGTCAAAAGAGGGCATTGAATCACAAGCTTCATAATTTGAAGATGGAGAAGGATGAGACAATGGCTTCCTTCTTCACAAATATCTCTCATGTAAGAGATCAACTCACATGCATTGACATAGTGGTCGATGGGGATGATCTCATTCATAACAGTTGTCGATGGTCTTCCACCTTCCTTGGAGACATTCCTAGCTACCATAAATGGTCAAGATGAACAACCTAACTTGGAGACATTGTAGCATGATTTCCTCCAAGAGGAAGGGAGAATCCAAAGCAAGCCTACTTCTTCCAAAGAAGAAAATCTTGCTCTTCTGAAAAGTATGAAGATAGGAAAGAAATATTTCTCTCAAAAGATGTTTCATCATCAAAAGGAAAAGGAACATAACAGGAACTTTGATAAGTCGAATATCAAGTGCTAGAACTGCAATAGCAAGGGTCACTATGTAAGAGAGTGTCGAGCATGTAGATTTTTCACTATTTTTCAGCCATCAGTTTCAAGTCAAATTTATATCACTATTTATGGCATTCTCAGAAAAATAAAGTGTTGGAAATAAACAAAAATTTTCAGACTTAAAACACTGCTGTAAACAATCTTTTCAGTGACAGGAAATAAAAATCAGCATGCCATTTAATCACACAGAACACTAGGATTTTTGGCCAATGGCCCTGGAAAAACCCACTAGGGGAAAACCAGTCAGAGAGAGAGTATTTTTATTTTTCAGGGGAAGTTTTTCATTTATTGCAATACATAGAAAATATCAAACCAACTTATCTCAACCCAGAAGATAAATTTTTGTCTCGATTTGCGTGGTGAGCAGCAAAAATCAAACTCTAATTTTTTGTCTATTTTTTGCCTTGATTTTTGTGCCACTTTATGGATGAATTGTACAGACTGTACTGACAGACCGTATGGATGATACGGACCTCGAAATCCGTGCCCAATTTTTTTTTCTCGAAAATCGTGCTCACTGCCTCGAAAACCATATTGTACAGACTGTACAGACCTTGTCTTCTCCTCGATTTCCATGCCCTCTTTGCTGCTGTCCTTTCCCTCGATTTGCGTGCTGCAAAATTTTTCTTCTTGGTCAGGAAAAATGGAAACTTTCTCTCTTCTCTCTCTCAGCTCTCTATTCTCACTTCAATCTGCAAAAGTGAGGCAAAATGCCTTTCCCATGCCTTTTTGAGAAAACCCTAGGGTGAGTCTAATCTAACTGTGGAGATTATATTAGATCAAGGGCTGAAATTAAATGCTCATATTTTATTTCTAAAATATTAATTTCACTCACCCACTTAAATTTATCAAAAAATGACTTTAATTCTCTAAAGTCAAATTAAATGCTTTTACTTAAGTCACTTAATGCAAGGGTCACTTTATGTCCCCTCTCTAAGTGACTAAGGAAAAATTCACTAGGGGAACACTTCCCTAGGTACAAAACTAATAAAGCAAATCCAAGAGGAAAGTTCAAAGGAAGACTTCATGCTTCTACTGCTACAAAAGATGAACCTCCAAGAAATAACTCTTCCAATGAACAGAAGACAAGGAATGCAGATGATAATGATCGTCGAAAGGATTTTTTCCTTTATTACACCAATGATTGATAGATGAGGAAATTATCAAGATCCAGGTTCCAATGAGCTTCTGTCAAAAAAGAAAAGAAGAAAAAAAAGGACTCCAGTAATCTATGCAAGGATGCAGAGATCAAGAGGGATCCTACACAAAACAATAAAAGATAATTACATATATTTTGATTGCTCTTATAAAATAGATCTTAATGTTTTTTCATTACAATTATATGCATATCTATATTCCTAGAATTAGGAAATATGTTATAGTATAACATGATGAGAATATGTTATAGTTTTCTTGTATTGACAAATAGTAAAGCTCATATAGTACATGTTATGATTGAGTAAGTAGCATATAGTGTTGCATAACATTCCATGAGACATGGATGGAGGTTGTGCTAAAACATTGGTTAAAATGTTTGCATGACTATGTGTGTTGTCATTGCATTGAAATATTCATATGGTTGAATTTCATGATCATGCAATGTTGCTAACCATTTGGTTGAATTTGGTTTGTAGGGAAATGCTATAACCAACAAAGAAGAGTGAAAAATATCAAGTCGGTATGGTTACAAATCTTGTATTTGAAGGAAAGAAGAAGTCAAAAGCTCTTAGGAGAAGATCAAAATAGAATCCCTCGTGTTATTGTAGAAGACTCCATAAAAGGTTTTTCACTAGTATAGAACATTTGAATATTTTTGGTTGTCATTACATACTAAAAGAGAATAGGATAATGATGGAGGATCTAAATTCTAATTCTCCTTGTTTATATGTTGAGAGGGAGAATCTAGAAGATCATCAGATTCACTAGCTCCTAAAGAGCCAGTAGAACCAGTTGAAAGATAATGTGATGAACCTCTTACTAAGAGAATATCTGCAAGATGTTGAGACATTCTACAAGATGTAGAAAGGCATCGAGCACCATTAGGCTCATTCATAGAGAAAAAGAGACCTGAAAGATACTCAAGGTATGTTGCACTGATGAGTCACATCAGTGATTCAGAACCTTTCACCTATGAAGAAGCTGGTAAGCATCAAGTATGAAAAATGCCATGATAATCAATTATTAAGAGTGATGTTTGGAAATTTGTTCCTAAATATGAGGGGAAGTCCATAGTAACTTCACCATATGGATAAAAAATTTCCTTCCTCAATGGTGATATTGAGGAAGATGTTTACATACAACAACATGAGGGGTTTGTAATGCATGGAAAGGAGTCACATGTATGCAAACTGAAGAAAGCCTTATATGGGATTAAGCAAGCCCTGTAGGCTTGGTATTTTAGTTTGGCAACTAGATTCGGAGATTGAGCTTCTCTAAAGTGGAGTTGTTCCAAACATGTACTTTAATATTGTGAAGAACCAACCTCTAATATTGGTTCAATATGTTAATGTTTTTTTATTTACTGGAGAGGAACAACAGATACCTCGATGCAAGAGGGATATCACCTTTTGAGTTCAAAGACTTGAGTCTTATGCACTTATTTCTTGGTCTTGAAGTTTGGAAAATGAAAGATGATATTTTCCTATTGCAAATAAAGCACACAATTGATGTGGTGTGAATGTTTGGTATGATGGATTCCAAATCCATGATCACATTGTTGGTTTCTAGCTTGAGGAAACTACATGAGTGAGATTTGGGATCGGATCCAATGGATTCTACCAAGCATTGTCAACTCATTGGTCCCTTAATGCACTTGATATATAGTACACCCGTTATATGGTATGTTGTGAGTCATATCATGTCCGAGCCTAGACATAGACATTAGATTGCTACTAAACATGTGCTTAGGTACCTTTGAGGTACATTTTCTTAAATACCTAAGCACATTGTATTGATACTAAACATGTGCTTAGGTACCTTTGAGGTTCCTTCCAATGTGGAATTTGTAGCCAAATTGAATTCATATTTGTCATTATTCTTTGTTGGTCATAGAATTTCCCTACAAACCAAATTCAGCCAAATGGTTAGCAACATTGCATGATCATGAAATTCAACCATATCAATATTTCAATGCAATGGAAACAGTTCACATAGTCATGCAAACATTTTAACGAATGCTTTAGCACAACCTCCATAACATGTACTACATGATCTTTACTATTCGTCAATAAAAAAAACTATAACATATTCCCATCATGATATACTATCACATATTTCCTAATTCTAGGAATATAGATCCACAAATAACTGTAATGAAAAAGCATTCAGATCTAATTTATAAGAGCGATCAAAATATAGGTACTTATATTTTATTGTTTTGTGTGGGATCCCTCTTGATATCTGAATCCTTGTAGATATTACTGGAGTCCTTTTTTTCTTTTCTCTTTTGACAGAATCTCACTGCAACCTGGGTCTTGATAATTTCCTCATCTAGAAATCATTGGTGTACTAAAGGAAAAACTCCTTTCGACAGTCATTATCTTCTACATTCCTTGTCACCTGATCATTGGAAGATTATTTGTTCGAGTTTCATCTTTTGTAGCAGTATAAGCATGAAGTATACCTTTGATCTTTACTCTTGGTTTTTCTCGGAACTCTCTTGCATAGTGGCCCTTCTAATTGCATTTGTAGGACTTGATATTCAACTTATGAAAGTTCTCGTTGTGTTCCTTCTCCTTTTGATGAAGAAAATTGTTTTGAGAGAAAGATTTATTTCCTCTCTTCATACTTGCTGCAAGAGCGATATTTTCTTCTTTAGAAGAAGTAGACTTACTGTGGATTCTCCCTTCCTCTTGGAGGAAATCATGCCACAATCTCTCAAAATTGGATTGTTCATCTCGACCATTTACGGTAGTTAGGAATGTCTCCCATGAAGGTGGAATAGCATTGAAAATATTTTGAATGAGATTATCCTCATCCAATGTTACTCCAATTCTTGTGAGTTGATCTCTTACATTAGATATATTTGTGAAGAAGGAGGTCATTGTATCATCCTTCTCCATATTCAAATTCTGAATTGTGTTCTTCAATTCCCTCTTCTGACTCAGAGCCTTCTTCTCATAGAGGTCTGTCAAAGTATCAAAGCATTCATTTGCGGTCTTGAATGGAATAATAAACGGCCACAAGTTGTCTTTCATTGAATTATAGATGAACTGATTTCCTTTAGCTTGGTTCTTCTTGAAAGCAATGTACCCTGCATTGGATGTAGGCCCTTCCACAATGTTGGATACATAGCCATGTAAGTCATGCTCTTCCTGGATGTTCAGGATCCTGGCCTTCCAAGTGTTGAAATTCGAGGCTCCCTCCAGTCGGTCTTCAAGTATCACGAATATTGAAGTCATTGATATTTAAGTATTGTGCTCAACATCTTACGATATACGAAGGATCAAGATTTCTTTCCAAAACTTAGTTCCTTCACACCCTAAGCTCTAATACCATGTTAAATTTTTCATTGATCTTTGATCTTTAATATTTAATTGCAGGATTACTGAGTACTTTAAACAATTTAAACATTCACACACATAATCGATCACACATAACATAGTATGTACCCTAGGGAAAACCCTAAAAGCAATGAGGGAAAAAACCCCAACAAATATCCAAAGTATAATACAAATATATAACATAGAATGTCTTTTACAATAACATATTTATTTTGGCATCCTAGGTGCAAGATAAGAGAGAATCAAAACCCAGGTGTTATCACAGAGAAAGAGAGAATAGAGATGGAAGAAGGTTCTTATCAATATGCCCAGCATACAAGTCAATTCACACTATTTGCACCAGTGAACTTTGTCCTCCCAATCTTTCACCCTTTGAACACTGAAGAGAAAACCTTGCACACATTCTCACTTTTTTCACTGGTAGGAAAACACTACACACTGATTCACCCTTTCGCCATAGATGCTAGTAAACTGGATCACCGATATGAGTTTTTGACTCAACCATGGTGCATCTATTTATTGACTGTCTTTAGATTGAACTCAAACATTAACTAGAGGCTGAATCATTTAGTTAGATAGCTAACTTAAGTGTTGTATTTTAATTAAAGTGTCGTCTTTTAGTTTAACTAAAGTATTGTCATCAAAATCACTTTAGTTAAATAGATCGTTTTTATTAACATTTTAGTTAATTCCTTTAATTGAATTCTTACTTGATTACATCATTGAAGTGAATATAGTGAGTTCTCTTTATTTAACTGAAGCTTGCATTGTTAATATCATTGAATTTAACAAACTTAGTTCTCTCCACATTAACTGAAGTCAATAGCATGTGCAATTCAAATTCTCTATTTAATTGAAGTTAATTACCATGAGCAATTCTAATTCTTTATTTCTCTATGCATGTTATCTCTTATCTTTCTATCTTATCTGTATGTTATCTGTCACATTAATTTCCCATCATAACAATTATACTAAGGATACTTGCCCATTGATGTGGTCATATCATTCAACTATTCGTTCCAAGTGACCTTATGCTAAAGTAATTCACTCTATAGGTGATTAGTCTCTAGAGGAGACTTAATAGCTATATCATGGTTAGTAGAATGTCACACATTAGCATGCTTCAACTAACAAAGAATTCCCTCTACACATGAGGCCCACCTCAACACATGCTAGGATTCGACTTGGTACATGTTGTAAAGGAAAGTTTCCTATGGCTAGGGTTTAAGAGGCCATCAACATACTGGGGTTGAAAGGTGGATGTATAATGTTCAACAAGCATATATAAGCAAGATTTAGAGATAAGAAAGGCCCACACCTGATTAACTGAAGGCTGGTCCAAGCTTTCTCTAGCCCTTCTCCTGCTCCTCTAGTTCCTCTCACTCCAAGAGACCTGCAAAACAAATTATACCTTCCTCAAACCATTATGACCACATATAAAGAAATGATAATCAAATAAACATGAAACAATGATATGATTAACATCATCATATGATCATAAACATAGATTCAATCACACATTGAAAAGTAATTTGGGAAGAAGAAGGACATCACATCTTTATTAATCCTGAAAACAAGTACAAATATACCTTCTCTTCAAGTTTGGCACCTCAAGAAACCTTGATCTGGTTCTGCTGCTTCTCTTCTCCAAGGAACTAAGCCTCCAAACTCTGCAACACAAGGAGAATGCTTCTAGGGCAAAGGTGTGGGCAAAGAGAGTCTCGATTCCTCCAGCATAATGATGCAAATATTCAAGTCCACTCTCATGGACCTCCCTACCTCTATTTACATGTTTAAGGAAGAGTTAGGGGCAAAGACAAAGTAGTTACAACGGAAGGAGTCAGTTGCATAACTACCCAAACTACCCAAAATTCAAAAGACGTGTTTTTTGACATTTTTAGGAGGTGTACGCGGGTTGCAGAGACAACAATCACATACACGAGGAGGTATATGCGGGTTTCAATGTATAAATTTGTGTATATAAGGTGTACGTGACTATTATATATAGCAACTCGCATACGTATGTGGGTTTGCCTTAAGGAAACTTGCGTACACATCAAAAAGTCATTTTTAGGGTATTTTTGGGCATTTTCAGACTTTGGTGTCTTCTGGAAAGTTTTAGTTAACTAAAATATCTTTCCAATGGCATAGAGATGAGGTCAAACAGAGTTACAAAACTCAAGATATGGGTCCTACAATTTAGGTGTTTTTTCAATGACTTTTCATGAAGTGTCATCATGGAAGTGTCGACATGCGACGAAAACATAGGAAAGTGGTCACAGGAAGAGATGTGTCATTTTGAGCTATAATAGATGCCCCCTAATGTATGAGGTTAGAGGGGAAGACGATAGACAAAATACATTATAAAGGAAACATCCGAGTATGGAGAGAGCAGAGAATCCAAGATCAAAAGGCTCGAACAAAGGTACTTGAAAGAGAGATAAATGCTAGAAAAAACTGATCTCTAGGACATAAAAGTCCATATATAAAACATCGCCATAAAGATATAGGAGGATGCAACATATGTATAACTGATGAAACTATCATGTTCGCTCAATATGCAAAAAGGCGCCATATCAAATCTAAAGGAGTCATGGCCACAGATGAACAAGGTGGATCCATACTCGACAATCGATAATAGCCACAAAAATACAAGGTGGATCTATGTATCAGTAAAATGTCATATAAAATGTAACAAGGTCTTGTGCAACTTGGCAATAGAAAAATGACAATGCTACTGTCAGCCCAAGGTCTTCAATCCAAACCACCCAAAAGGTACGAATCCTAACCATGCGAATAAAGGAGTTGAGGTCGAACATGGAGGAAACCGTTTGATTATTGGTCAATAATAAGAATCGTTAACAAATGAAAGGGAAACCACCATTAATGAAAATGGTCCCCAAGGTACCTAGTACATTCTAACAAGTGTGAATACAAGGACTTGAAGTCGAACACTTGAAGAATCCATTGAGTAGGAGACATTAAGGTATTCCCACTACCCAATAGAGAGGGAAATTGCCATTGATGACTACAATCCCCAAGGTACTGTCATAAACTCTAAATCTCATTCCCAGAGCAAGATGTGTTGCAGTCGATAGGAAGAGATCCGTTGGAAGGAAGGCATTAAGGCATCCTTCATCATCCAACACGAGGTAAGTCAAAGACTAATTGGATCTGGAATTGGTACTGATTTTCATGACAAGAAACGATGAAGACATGATGTAATGAACTGATACCAGGGAATGGCCAACACAAAAGGTGAAGGCAACTTCAAAATGGTCGATAAAGGTTTTAATCCTTGAACAGTGAGCACGACACAAAAGTGACTTAGGCAGTTTTTGACACAAAAGGACCAACAAAACAAATCTGCAATGTAGGAAACATTGACAGTTTCCCCATATAATTGGAAAAGAGACCAACTGGAGGAGTAAGAAACTCTGAATTGGGTTAAGGTCAAAACACTAGGACCCAACTATTGATAGACTCAAAACTAGTGCTTTGTTCAAGGAAACAAGACTTGTTGCCTTGATGTAAAAAACATGTGAATGAACTTCCCTTCCCCTCTTTCTTGTAAAGGTTTAACGAGTCCAAGAAAGCAAACTCGGGACCATCTTCATTTTTGGCAAGCTCGAAGAAAAGACAGAAGAATGCTTGATAAAGCACTGATTCGTGGATTTTATGAGCCCGAACTAGTACATGCTCGACGGTGTTTTCATAGTTTAGAGAGTCTGAAAACTCTAAAGAAGACTCTAGGGGGGTGCTTTTTCGTACAATTTAGTTTCCTGAGGCCGAAAAAGTATAAAACAAACCATAGAAGAACTCTCTTAGCTTCCGAAGAAGTAAGGCGCACCTTTTTCGTACTTAGTCAGGAAGGTCCGAAAAAGGTTAAATTACCACCTACCCAACACTCCTTCCAAAGCAGCATATAGCCTGAGTTTTATGAGTGTGAAGGAAGGCAAGATCACTCAGAAAGATCCATTTGATTACGAGGAATGGGGCTTACAACAATAAACTCGATGCTTTGTTCTTTAGGGTTTAATGAGCATGACAAAGACATAAAGTACACTCGGAATCTTTTTCATGTTTTGGTCCAGAGCATGAAAAAGAGAAAAATAAGCTCATACTGGGGGTTCCTTTTCCATAAGTTTAGTCCCTCAGGTCCAGAAAAGTGATAAACCTATGCCTGAGAATACTCTTCTCAATTTCGAAGAAAAGAGAGTGTTCCTTTCTCGTATTATTCCACACGGTCCGAGAAAGAGATAACCTACCACCAATGTGGATTCCCATTCACATATTCTTAACGAGCCTGAACATACAAGTTTACTTGGCACTCAAGTCTATTTTGAGGAGTCAGACTTGGACCTAAAGAAACTCAACATCTTTCCTGTGAAGTTTTAACAAGTCCAAAAAAGTCAACTCGCGGCCTCCTTATTGTTTTTAACGAGCTTGAAGGAGAGCAAAAAGAATGCTCTAAATGCGAGGAGATGAGTGTCATAGATAGGCGAAACTAGTTGCAAGCACAAGGAACAAACCTATGCATAATGCAAGGAAAGTGAGCAAGATAAGGACACTCGGGGAATGTCTCCTCAGGGTAAAAGGTGTCAAGTTGAAAAGGAAAAATGATACAAGGCTGAGCAGTGATGAGAACAAAGATGAGGGCTTATACAACAAGCTAAAAGTGTGGAAGCCAACATCAAGCTCAAAAGCGCGAGCAGGGAACATGCAAATGCAGTTACAACTTGAACAACAAGGCGAGGCCAGTAAACAATTGTGAATCCAACTACAAATCTTGTCTCCAAGAAACAACAACATCAGGATCATATTCAAAAGAAACGATCCGATGCGGGTCACTTTGGCAGAAACACATGTGACTTTGCTACCTTCTACAAAAGGTAAAGTCAAGGTAGAATCAACTGAAGAAGATTCTATAGCACCAAGGCTCGAGGGTTTATAATCAATAATATCAACCTCAGAAGGAGAGAAAAAATCAATAAGGGATATAGAGTCTGCAGGAACAAACTCAGTATCATAGGAGTCGAAAAATTCATAAGAACAATCAAACTCATTAGGATCACTGACTTGCTATTCAAAGGAAGAGTCAAAAGACTCAACAAGACCAACATAAGAAGAAAGGTCAGGCTTACTAGGCAAATCAGGGTTATACTTAGTCACAACTGAAGTGACATCCAAAAGAAGACCAGACTGTATCAAAGACTCTAAGAAGACTTCATCCGAAGGAAGGAGATCATCCGAGATAGGACACATATCTAAACTTTCAAATGTATTGACAAAGTGGAGAGAAGGCTCCACAGTTTGTAGAGGATGACTCACCTGGTCAACTGTTGGGACCAAGTCCCGAGAAGGTAAGCATGAAAACAGAGGCTGCTTCTCAGTAGCAATTGAACGCAAAGGACATGAGGCCACATAGCTCATTTGTGGCGGGGTAGTGTTTATAGAAACACTGGGAATCAATAAAGGAAAAACCTGGTCTCTAGTTGGGTTAGAAGAAGGATCAAGAAAATCCAATCGATCGATAGTGACAATTTCTTCGCCATGATTAAAGTACATCATACGAAAAAATGTTGACACCACGGCTTGCATGGCATAGATATAATAACGTCCGAGGAGCATATTGAAGTCCAAGGGGTCTTCTATCACCGTGAAGTCAACTAAGACAATCTTCCCACCCAAAGTAACAGGTGTTTGAGCAAGAATTCCCAAGGCTATACTAGTTCTTCTATCAAATGCCAGTAACTAACTAGATGTCGACACAAGGCTAGGAGATCCCATGCCTCGCCAAGCACGAGTAGACAAGATACTAACTTAGGCTCCTTCATCAATAATACAATGAGCAATCGTGTATGATTCAAATTTGACCTTTATCTAGAAAGGTGCATCAGAAGGAAGGCACGGCTCAAATAGGCTATCCCAATCAAAGGAAGCAATCTGAGAGCTTGGTGGGGGTTGATCCGAAACAAGTTCAGTGCTCCCTTGTTCAGTAAGTTCTGAACTGGCAGTGAAGAAAATATGACTAGCAGACACTTCACTCTCCGAAAGAAGAGTGGGATTGATAAAAAATGGAATCGATTCAATTGCTTCGTGAAAGTCACTCTCTAAAGGGAGAGTGGGATTGACCAAATATGACATTGGTTCAATCACATCAGGATCACTCTCTGAAAGAAGAGTGGGATCGACCAAATTTGAGATTGGTTCGACCACTTGATCAACCAAAGGTTGAGTAGGTTGTTGAGAAACTATAGGTTGTTCAGGAGAAGGAAATTCTTGAGTCTTGGACCACACACTTCGCACCTCTGCGATAGCAGGGCACTGGTGAGTAAGATGTTCTCCCTAGCATAGCTTACAAGGGAACTTAAGTTTGCACTTCAAACGACTAGTTTTCTCAACGGTGTCAACATGACTAGCAGTGGCTGACTGTTTGCTCTCAACATGACCTACAGAGGCTGAGAGTTTGCCCCCAGCATGAACTACAGAGGCTGGGTGACTGGGTCCAACCTGACTAAGAGAGGTTGGTTGTTGAAAAGCTTCAGAATGTTAAAAAATGGGATGACCATGAAACCAAACTCTTCGCACCTCCACGATAGAAGGGCATTTATAAGTAAGGTGGTCTCCCTCACAAAGCTTACAAGGAAACTTGGGCTTGTGTTTTGAATGGTTAGTCTTTTCAATAGTGTCAACATGACTCACAGTGGTTGACGGATTGTCTTCAGCATGAACCACAGAGGCTGAGAGACTGCCCCCAGCATGACCTATAGAGGCTGAGAGACTGGTTCCAACATGACCTTCAGAGGATGGATGGACACCACCAACATGAACAACAGAGGTTGAATGGTTAGGATCAACATGCTTTGCAGTAGTTGAGTGTGTGCCCCCAACATGAACTTCAGAGGCTGGGTTGATGGATCCAACATGACTTACAGAGGTTCGATGGGCAGGTTCAACTTGAACATCAGAGGTTGAACGGGTGCCCTCAGCATGAACTACAGAGGCCGAGTGACTGGATCCGACATGACCTGGAAAGGTTGGAAGGATCCCACTAGCATGATCAACAAAGCCTGGATGGTGAAGATCAACTTGACTTGTAGAGGTTGAGTGCTTAGATCCAACATGATATGCATAGGTTTGACAGGTGCCCCCAGCATGAACTACAGAGGCTGGGTGGTGATGTTCAACTTGACCTGTAGAGATTGAATGCTTATATCCAACATGACTTGTAGAGGTTGGATAGGTTCCCCAAGCATGAACTGCAGAGGCTGGTTGGTGAGGTTCAACTTGACATGTAGAGGTTGAACACTTAGATCCAACATGACCTGCAGAGGTTGGATAGGTGCCCCCAGCATGAACTACAGAGGTTGGGTGGTGAGGTTCAAATTGACTTGCATAGGTTGAATGGGTGCCCCCTTGCTTATGTGCCTTCTTCCTATTCCTCCTTCTTTTTCTCCTTTTAGACTACCGGTTACTAGTATCAGTACTTTCACCGCATGAGGTAGAAGGAGGAGGAGGATCAACTACAGGTGAAGGGGAAGAAGTGTTTTGATGCCCTTGATATAAGGAGCTTACTTGAGAAGCACCAGGAGCATTCAAGATAGTTAGAGTGGAAAACAACCACACCGGTAGCCCGAGGGTGAATCCAGGTAGATTCAGGGTGGCCATCAAGGGAACACCAACATTCCTTGTGAGAGGAATAGTACAAGGAGTTCCCAACATGGGGATCTCTTGGTTGGTGTTCAAAGGGGTGTTAGACATATTTTGAAACTAGGAGACAAAGTCTGAGGTTGAGAGAAAACCAAAAGTGCAAAGCACACACCTAAAGGTACACTAAGCACAGACAAACCACACAACACTCACTAAAATTTCCTAAATCCAAACAGACAAACAGGTATAAGATATTCTTTCTAGAAGAAAGCAGATAGACAGTTACTTGGCGTCCTTGTAGATGTTCTTAGGCACAAGCGGAGGAATCACCCACCGCCCTCCCACACCTTCTACCCGAGGTTACCTTCCAAGCCCATCCAAGGTCAACTAGAAATAGCCTTCCGGTGTACCTGTGTATGAACCCTAGATGTCAAAGAGACTAAAGGCTACCTCAACTATATTGACAGTCTAGGGGGATAGTCGCAAGCTTGGTTCGTACGCATGGGCAGGGTATCAAAGCCCGAAACCCTATCTAAGACAGAATCCCCAGATGCACAAAAACCTTGGTCTACGCTTTGATAAGGAATTAGAGGGTTATCTCCTCAGTCCAAGCCTCCACGTGGCCTCGTTCTTAACTCCCGTTTGAGAGGAGCTTCCCAGATACAATCAACATAGAAAAGGGTTTACCTAGTGATTGGCCAACTACGTCTGAAATTTAACACTTGTGGGGAGTTTAAACTCCCTATCCCACAAGTCTAGCCTGAGATAGTTGGTGTATGACCCTATAAAATAAAACTTACTAATCATTTTTAAATTATATCGTTTATTTTAAGGGTTGTTTTTAGTCTGAGGGTAAATGGCGTGAAACTTATGTGGTGTTTTGACTCAAAGTTGAAACAAATGACTAAGCAAAGATAAATGAAATGCAAAAAGCAAAAACTATTCTCTTCATTTTTTCAAAATAGAAACTTGAAAGCCACAAAAGAACCAATTCTTTTTATTTTTATTTTCAAAAACAATGATATGCCATGCAATCTAGACTAAAAAACTAATCTACATGCATATAAAGCAAACATGTGTTTTTTTAATTTTTCTTTTATACATGCAAAAGAAAAATAGCCTATCAACTAATGCAAGCAAGTAATGTAAGCAAAGCAAATAGACAACTACTCTACACCCCACAAAAACCCCTAGGTTTCCCTAAAGTTGGATATCAACCTCTCTTGAAAGGAAGGCTCACAAAGGTAAACAAGCCAACAACTTTGGAATGAAGAGATTGAGCAAGAAGATTGACATAAACAAAGGTCAAGAAGTCCCAAGTATCAATCTAAACCTACAAACAGAGGTTGCTTAGTACCTTGTCCAACAAGGTCAAGCCAAAGAAGGAGGTGGGGGGGAAGCAGTAAAAAAAGTTCAAAGACTTGAAAGAGACTTATAAGATAGACAAAGAGCACCTAACAGAGATAAAACAACCTCTCAGGAGTCATGCACATGTAGAGGACCCTTGAAGACCCTACAAACAGCTCTCAAATCACCCAAAAACCCTAAAAAATGATGAAAGAACACAAATTAAGATGCATACATGAGTTGCCTTAAGGCAGGTCGCATATGACACGTGGGTTACAGGTAGTGTGAGTCGTGTATACAACACAGACATGCGACTGTTTAGCCTGAAAGTCGTGTATGGATGAGAAAAGGCACAAAAAGGGTCAAAAACTGACCTAGGAAGGCATGAAAGGTGTTCCAACAAACTCAAAAGGTGTTCCTAACTTGTAAGAAGGACCCAAAACCTTATAAAAGGATAGAAGAAATAAAGAGAAACCCCAAACAGATAAGACTCTCCCCAGCGGAGTCGCCAGTTCTGTTGTAAAGGAAAGTTTCCTATGGCTAGGGTTTAAGAGGCCATCAACATACTAGGGTTGAAAGGTGGATGTATAATGTTCAACAAGCATATATAGGCAATATTTAGAGATAAGAAAGGTCCACACCTGATTAACTGAAGTATGGTCCAAGCTTTCTCTAGCCCTTCTCCTACTCCTCTAGTTCCTCTCGCTCCAAGAGACCTTCAAAACAAAGTATACCTTCCTCAAACCATTATGACCACATATAAAGAAATGATAATCAAATAAACATGAAACAATGATATGATTAACATCATCATATGATCATAAACATAGATTCAATCACACATTGAAAAATAATTTGGGAAGAAGTAGGACATCACATCTTTATTAATCTTGAAAACAAGTACAAATATACCTTCTCTTCAAGTTCGGCACCTCATGAAACCTTGATCTGGTTCTGCTGCTTCTCTTCTCCAAGGAACTCAGCCTCCAAACTCTGCAACACAAGGAGAATGCTTCTAGGGAAAAGGTGTGGGCAAAGAGAGTCCCGATTCCTCTAGCATAATGATGCAAATATTCAAGTCCCCTCTCATGGACCTCCCTACCTCTATTTATATGTTTAAGGAAGAGTTAGGGGTGAAGACAAAGTAGTTACAACTGAAGGAGTCAGTTGCATAACTACCCAAACTACCCGAAATTCAAAAGATGTGTTTTTTGACATTTTTAGGAGGCGTACGTGGGTTGCAGAGACAACAGTCGCATACATGAGGAGGTATACACGGGTTGCAATGCAGAAAGTTGTGTATATAAGGCGTACGTGACTATTATATATAGAAACTCACGTACGTACGTGGGTTTGCCTTAAGGAAACTCGTGTACACATCAAAAAGTATTTTTTAGGGTATTTTTGGGCATTCTCAGACTTTGGTGTCTTCTGGAAAGTTTTAGCTAACTAAATATATCTTTCTAATGGTGCAGAGATGAGGTCAAACGGAGTTACAAAACTCAAGATATGGGTCCTCCAAGTTAGGTGATTTTTCAGTGACTTTTCATGAAGTGTCGTCATGGAAGTGTCAACATGCGACAAAAACATAGGAAAGTGGTCACAGGAAGAGATGTGTCATTTTGAGCTATAACAGTACACAAGTCCTTATCCTTGTTCGACAAGATTGTACAACATCATCACATTGACATATCATAGTATTGACCTCAACACATGATTAACCTTTACACATAAGGCTTAGTCATTCTTGGGTCCAACACAAGAATTTTACTCCTAGTTTCCTGAGTCCAACTTAGGATCCCTATTACCTCAACACATGAAGTCCAATCCTAGAGCACAAGATTGGATTGGAGAATGATTCGTGATGTGTAAAATTAACAGGAACCAAACATCACTTGGATTTTCACGTGCAACATTGCACGTGATTAACATAAATTCATTTTTCTTCTTAGGTTCCTCGATTATGTTTGCAAACTGTTTGCTAGCATCTTCCTGCTTGTTTTTGCAATCACGAGCATAATGCCCAAATTTATTACAATAAGAACATTGAACTTTCAATTTGTTTATTTTGTGAATTTGTTGTCAATTAGTATTATTTCTTGATGCTCTAAAGGATACATTATCCTCTTTGCATAGTTTTCATGTCTTTGCTTGTGAAATATGCCCCTGCTTCTATTGAGAGGCCTTCCTCTTCCTCTTCTAATAGATAATTGTGATCTTAAGGGATCTTCTAATAGTGTAGATTTTTTTTTTTCAATCTAGATTCATGGAATAACAGTGATCCCATTAGCTCATGAATTGTGAGTTGTGATAAATATTTTGACTCTTCTTTAGCAACAACTATTGCTTCAAACTTACCTGGAAAACTGCTTAAGATTTTCTCAACAACCTTTTGGTTTAACAACTCTTCAGTATGTGTTCTTATTTGGGTAAATACCATCATAACACTATTTTGAAATTCATTTATTGATTCAGTTTCAGACATTTGTAGGGTTTCAAAATTTCTCCTAATTTTTTGTAGCTTAGTCACCTTGACCTTACTTGAACCCTGATAGATTGTCTCTAGACTGTCCCACGCTTCCTTAGACCTAGTTGCAACACCAATTCTGGGAAAGATTGAATCATCCCGGGCTTGCTGGATGAACGATAATGCCTCATCAAGATCTACAAACCCTGAAAAACTACCTCATCAAGATCTACAAACCCATTTTGGACAAAATCCCAAAAATCATGTGAACAAAGCAAGGTTTTCATCTTAAAATCTCAGAAATCATAATATTTACCAGTTAAAAATGGGATTTGTGGTTGTGGGAGACTACTGCTCATAGCCATAGCGACAATTTCTTATGTTGCAATGAAATTCGGATTTAAATCCTTTAGATTCGATCAATTCTAATTCGGAACAACTCCTGATTCGTGTACTCCATAGCTCTTTGTTCTCAACTACTCCTAATCCCACACAAACACTTTCATTTTCAACTAATTATGAGGTTATTTTATTGTTTATCAAGCTCTTCTTTTTCTCTTTCACACAACAAAATTCCCTTAATCATGCAATGGGTCTGCCATTCTTTTCTTGACAACTTCTTTTTGTCTCATCCTTGGTGACTTCTCTATTTTAAAACCAGTATGTTTTCCCTTCCTTTCAATTCATAGGAAATTTAATCAATTGTATGCTACCACACCTAGTGGACTCTTCTTTGCACCTGTGCGGCTCTCGCTAGATGCTCCAAATATACATTAGATAATATATATGGTATGATTTTAATTGTGCTTTCACAATTAAACATATTGAGATGGCTTTTAAATTTAAATGTCTCCACATCATTATGTTAAAAAGCTTCAAAATTATTTTGTTTAAATTTAAATGTCTCCACATCATTATGTTAAAAGGCTTCAAAATTATTTTTTCAAAAAATATGAAGGTATATTTTTAAATTATTATTTTTATATAAATATACATTATATGATATATATGGTATTATTTTAGATTGTGCTTTCACAATTAAACATATAAGTATGAACGATTAAAAGAAATATTTGGGTTTAAGAGAAATAAATAGAAAATAAAGATAGTGATTTTTGAAGATGAGTTAAGGTTGTTAAGAGGAAATAAAAATTAAAAATAATAAGTAAATGTTTTCAAAAGTTAAAATCTAAGAAGAAATGAGGTTTGGGATGAAAATTAGAGATGAGGTTAATTAGGGATATGTGATAAGAAATTATTTAAATTGTGAAAGTGGAATAAAAAACTAAAGAAATGAATAATAATGGGATAACTAATACGAAGATGAAAAAAGGGAGTGAAATTAATGAGAGATGGATTAAACATGAGAGAGAATGATAATTAAGGAGAAATAATAAACTAAGAAATAAGAACTAGAGGTTAGAACTAGGATGAGTTAGAGGGAGGAAGATATGGAAGTCCATGATAGAGCTTAGAGAGGTAGAAACATGAAAACAGAAATAGAGATCAAGAAACAATACAAATCACAAAGGGGAGATGGGGTCCAAAAAATAAGATGCGATGAGAGGAATATAGACAAAGGATAGAAGATTAAAAAATGGGGGAATCAAGACAAAGGGGGTTTGTTTTGAGCAAAGATAATGCATGATGGGTTTCCAAGACTCGTTGAGTGTGAGCTTGTATCCACCATCTTAATTAAAGTTGTTAAGATTCTTTTCTATTTCAAGGGTTTCTCTAATAAGGTGAGATGAGTAATGAAGGGTTGAAGCTAGGATTTTGGCTTGGTCAAAGCATATGAAGTCTTTGGTGATGTGGGAGTGCTCTTCTATGGAAAATTTGGAGAGATGATTGTGAAGGTGTTAGCAATGTTTTCTTAGACGGGTTTGGATTGATCTCTGGTCAATATAGGTTTCTCCACATGAGCAAGGAATTGGGTGAATTACACGGGAAAGAAGAAGGTCGCATCGACCTTTTCCTTCATGATTTAATTCATTTCCTCTTGTCAATCCCTCCTTATCCTTATCAATCATTATTTCCTTTTAGTGTTTCTAACTAATCCTCAACAATAATTATTTGTATCTCCTATTTAATTCTCCTAATACTAATTCTATTTTCCTTTTATGAAGAGAGAGAATATAAAATTAGAGCATGCATAGGTCCAAAAAAAGATATGCTATCACCTAACATCATAGTATAGACTATAATTTTTTGTATAATTGCTTACAATACTTAACGTAGGACTGCTAGTAGAGTATACTCTAAAAACGACTCCTAAAAAGAAAATATTTGCAATACATAGACAATTACATATTTATGAGAAGGCACATTTTCTCAAGGCGTCATCATGGGCATGATTGGAGGGGTATGATTCCTATCTGTCAACTTCCATATCCTCCTACAACTAATGAATTGTTTCTTCTTCTTTGAATTCTATAAGGAAGGATCACACTTAAATGTTCAAATTTTATTTTGAGAAAGTAGAATCTTTAGTGAGTGTTATAAGCATGAATTTCAGCCTTGCACGTTCCTCCTCTAAATATATAATTTCTTTTATCCTATTGGACCAAAATATATGATTGCATTGTGTGAAACCTATCAATGTTCTAGTTCATGAGCTTTGGTTGTGACAAAGAAAATTGAGGTTTGGTTCCCATTGATAAGATTCTCTTGAGGTCAAAGAAACCTTCAAATATCTTGTATATCTCTTGAAAGGAAAGGGAATGGTGATTGTCTATGTCACTCAATAGAGTTGGGGTCAAAGTCCTATCAAAATTTATATGCCACACAACACACAACAATGAAAACTCAAGTTGTCTATAAAGGAGACCCCATTTCCTTGAGAGGCTTTTTCATAGCCAAGCGCTAAAGTCCCAATTTTGGAGGGTTGCAAGCCCAAAACTATTTCTCTTGTTGAATTTCCTTTGCCTTGAGCTACAAGAACCCATAGCTAGATGTCAGTGAAGTTATCTAAATGTATCCCAAAGTTATTAGAGTTCTTGGAAATGATGGAGTTATGACCAAGGAGTGTTCTATGCTTATAGAAATGGGGGATATCCCTTTGAACCATTCAAAATCACTCCTAAGAGTATTCAATTCATAAAAGGTACTACAACTATAAACTTCCATGAATAGGCTTCAAACCCAAGACCCAATTCATAAAATCAAAGATAAATGATAATTACTATTGCAAGAAGTAACTAGGGAGACCTAGCAATGCTTACCTAGAATTAACGAGCACCTAAACCAATTCAATTGTTGACACTATGTGCAACTACCAATCTCCCATACTAGCCTCCAAGGATAAGATCCATGACTTTTAAAACTTAGGTGAACCATTACCAATATCCCATACTTGCCTTCAAGGATAAGAACCATGGCTTTAAAACTTAGGTGAACCATTAATAGAAGCATGTGTGAAGACATGGTTCCTCTTAATGCATCATCCCTTCTACCCTCAAATGTGAAATTATTTAATGTGATGTGTCTATCCTTATCATTGATTAACATGTAATTGGGATATAATGAAAACTTAAGGGATGGGTGTATAAGTGATCTCCCCTTTTCATGGGTTTTCCTCCACTTAACCTTGAAGCTTGATTGATGAAGAGATCAACTTCATTGTTTAAAGAACTTAGGATATGAAGAAAGCATATCTTCTTAAACCCATGGCTTTCTCTCCTTTATATTCTAGAAATTATCCAAGCAAGTATGTTGTCCTTTGGAGGTGAATTGTTATTCATATGTTGTATTACAATTGAAGAGTCCCTAAGACCATCAAGTTTCTTATGTCAGATGTCTAATGAGGTTGCAACCTTGAATCCTTGGATAAGAGCATAAGTCTATGCTTAATTGTTTGTTGATGTCCCTAATCCCCATGCAAAGGTGATTTCCTTTGCTTCTTTAGGATCAATGATGACCCCCCACGCATGTCACGGCTAAAATAATTCTTATTGTTGTTATTTTTAATGATTAATAATAATTATATTACATTTTTGTTACGATTAAACAACCTAAATGGATCTAACGATTAAGAACATTCGTTTCTTCCTAGGAGGTGTTAGGTTAAAATATGGAGGGGAGTAGGGTATGTACACATTTATAAAATTTAGCAATTAAATTGTTGGGCAGAGGGGGTCCCTTGTCCCATAAACAAGGGGGTCTCATACACCAAATTAGTGTTTGGCTTGGTTGTCACCTTATAAATAAATTATTATTATTATATAGAAATGACATGAAAAAAGAATTGTAATGGAATTATTATTTATCCATAAAAAAATTAATCATAGTAAAGAAAATTATATTATATTAATAAATAATAACTCTATTATTATTTGTATTTATCAATAAAAATAAAAATAATTATCTTTGATAATTAATAAAAACAAACTAATAAAAATTGTTTTTTATTGATAAATGATAATTATACTAGAATTACTATTTATCGATTACTCTTATTATGTCATTATTGTTGTTGTCTATCAATTACTATTATTATGTCACTGCAGGTGATATATATGAATCACTCATGAGTATTAATTCATTTAGATATGGCCAAAAATTTTCAATCTTCTAATGTTTGTAATAGTTTTTATTAAATGTAATGAAATATAGATTAAGGTTTGGTAATATTTAAAATATTTAATTTTATTTTTATTTTTTATTTTTTAATTTCTATTTTATTATATTACTATTGGTTTGGGGATATGACATTGCTCTTGGTTTGTGTGCCCCAAGACCCAGCGACGAGGATGATATCAACTCTGACAATCTATGACACCTTCTCTCACACACTTTGACCAACCTACTCACCTGTATTTGGAGTTGCTCGCTCCACACAGATTTGTGTATTAGATAAAGTATTGGCAGTTGAAGTGCATGCATGCATCCAAGCGCATGCAAAATCCTATCTGGATACTAGATATTGATCAAACTTCAAGCTCATGAAAAATCTCACCCTAGTCGTTGTTGTTTGTGTATATGACCGTGTGTATGTCTATATATGTCTGAATGTTTGTGTATATGTATGTATGTGTATGCCTGCTTGTTCATTTGTTGTGTGACGGGGGAGAGAGAGAAGCAACATTCATACGCATATAGAATGATTAGAAAGAGGGGCGTTCAAAGTCGTAAGGTAAAAATTTGAATCAAGTTTTCATTTGATTCATTAGCTTATGTTTTGTCCATTTGATTTGTCCTGGGATTTGATGAAATAGGAAAGTCATCGATGGTTGTTGAAGCTGCAACAGAAGTTGAAGCTGTCATGAAGTTGAAGCTGCATCCATCTCTAGATTACCTCATTGTCTTCTCTGTTGGTGTATTTTTCATTTCCTCTGGTCTGGTTTCTCTGCTATGTCTGTCATTTTAGAATGCTCTACATATTTTTATTTTATTTTATTTTGGAGCGTTCTGGGTTTGGTTTCTCTTCCATGTCTAACATATTTTATTTTATTGGAGACTGAATGTTCAGATTGGCTGTGAATTGTACATGAAAGGAGCATAAGGTACATCTCTCTCACACGAGTTTCATTTTCCTTGCAGAGTAGCTTCTGCGTTTTTTTGTCATTCTTTTTTGATTATTTTGGAATTGGGGATTTTCTTTTTTAGGGTGTGCCATGCTTTAGTTTTACTGAATTTGTTTTAATAAATTTGCTTTGATTAATGAGTGTTCAAGGTGGCGGTGAATTGTACATGGAGGGTATCGTGCCATGCCTGAAAGGAGCATAAGGTACATCTCTCTCACACGAGTTTGATTTTCCTTACAAAGTAGCTTCTAGTTTTTTGTTATTGTTTTCTGGTTTTTCTTTTTTTGGAATGGTGGATTTTATTGGATTGGAAAATAAATGTTCAGGTTAGTGATGAATGGTACGAAAAACTATAAGTAATTTTCCCTATAATGGTGGATTTTATTGTATGGGAAAATAAATGTTCAGAGTAGCGATGAATGATACGAAAAATTATAAGCACTTTGCCTAAAAGGCAAGCGCATGAGGTACATATAATTTCTTTGTGCTCTTATGTGCCTTGAGCAGCTAGTTGGATCTCTAGTGTTACGACTGTATTTGGGAGTGCTTCCTTGTTTTTTAAAAAGCTGATAGCGTCCACATTGCAAGATACCAGATATTGATCAAACTTCAGGAAGAAGAAATCTGAGTACCCGCAACTTCGATCATGGACATTTCCAGTACTTGTAGATGGACCCTTTGGGTGGTTTCTGCTGCGGAACTAGTTGTGATAATATTGACTGTCATATATAGTGTGGTAACATTGTCTGCATGTATAATCAATGATAATACAATGATTGGTCGGATACCTTTTCCTTCATATAAAAATAGGTATCTCAGTTGTTTTTCTCGTTACATAACTTGGAAATCAGCCTTCACAACACAATTAGTTTTTAATGTTTATTTTATTAGAGCTGCTTTGCATTTGCGCTGATTGGTAATTTGAACACATAGATTATAGCACCGTAAGTATGGCACATGCATGTATATTCCCTTATCCATGGTGGGTAGGCCGAGTGGATTTAGTCTCTATTTGGTATTCTATTAATCTTATAGTTCAGAACTTTATTTTATGAAAAAACACTAAAAACACTATACCTAATACAGTTTAATTTTCCAATGATCCAATTTCTATGCATCCGAGTAGTTCATGTTCAGAGGCGTTCTTTGTGCTTGCTGCAACCATTCATTATGTGTTTTATTATTCATTCCAGTGCTCTGACACCAATTTCCTTTAATCTTTATTTTAATTCTAACGATGTTTCTAGCCCTTGGAAGCTAAGAAAGTTGGTTTGATGTTATAGGTTTGCTTTCATATGGGGAAAGTAGCAACAAATGGATTTTCCATCAATGGAAACAAACATTCGTAACATTCGTTTAGTGATGCATATGTTAATAGGAACTGAACTACTAATTGGCATGCATTTCATCATGTTAATGGGAAGATATCACGTCGGTTGTTTCCAATGGAGTGTCGGGATTCTAAACAACGCTTTCAGACAAGGACGATGCCATTGATTTTGGTATGAATAAGAAATTGAAGATTGTCTTCGATGGTGTTTTGCACTAAACAGGTAATTTTTGTAAACATGCTGAACTAAATTGCTTGAATGTGAATATATATATATATATATATATATATATATATATATATNAATTACCAGGATATAGTGTTGCTCCATACAGAACCATTCGATAAGGTAAATATATGCAATACACTATCTAGAAATATATAAAATAAAGATTGTGAATTACCTTTTCTCTGAACATGCATCCGAAAGTAAGCAATTAAGTAATTTGCATGGGGATTTCTTTGAAAAAGATGCAAGTGGGTTGATAATTTTATAACATCGTGTTTGATGATATTTTGACGAAAATGGGATTGAATAACAGAGCATCTCTTAACATTTACGGGTAGGTTAACATATTTCCTCTTCTCGCTCCACAAAAGTTGGTGAAATGGTGAAATTCATGATTCAAGGGAGCCTTACAATGATGATAACAATTAAAGAAGACAATGGCATCCTTAATGATAACAAATTAAAGGAGATAATGGCATCCTTAATGGATTTATCTCTAGAGTTTAGTTTTCCTTGAAAAAAAAATGATAATGACATCGATGTGAGAATTTGAAGTCGTCTACTCCCATAAGAAAAAAGGAGAATGCCTTTCTGTGTAATATGGTTAAGGAGAAATGATTCAAAGAAGATTACATGGTATTGTAAAATATGCAAGCCCCTTCCCTGGTCGAGGCAGAGTGAGAATTTAAACATACACATGAATGACTTGACTTCACAATGTTTGGTGAGAGTTTGTGTTGTCTGCTAAAGAAAAAAGGTGAATGAGCATAGCTCTATATATATGGCCATGGGTAGGTTAACAAATTTCCTCTCATTTCACTGAAGATGGTGTTTCATTATTGTGGGATATTATTAATGGATTGTCATCAGTTCTCTGTTGGGCTCGAGTCCCATGTCTCCTCCAACCGATTGTTGCCGAAACATTTGTCAGTATGCCTGCTATGAGGCTTACAACAAGAAGGGCGTGGATACAGTTAATCATCATAAGAAGGAAGAAAGAGTGTCTCATGCACGCCATGATCCTTGAAATAAATATTGGTTATGGATATATTCGTTACGGTGGAATGCTCCTCATGATCCGTGGCTGTTGTTATGGATATTAGTAGATAGATAGATTATATCTCCAAGTTTTCGTTAGGGTGGAATTTTTTTTTCCTACCTTGTGTTAGTTGTTATTATGGATAATATTAGATCCTGGTTTTTATGTAATGATTGAGTGGATTATGTCTACTTCAAATTGTTGTCCTAAATACTATAGGTATGCTTGCCATAAAACATACATATGGAAAAACATACACTAACCAGGACATAGATACACTTAATGATATAAAAAGAAAGAAAGAATAACTCTTACAGGCCATGATCCCTGAAATGAATATTGATTATGGATATATTTGTTACGGTGGAATGATCCTCAATCCATGGTCGTTGGAAACAAAAAATGGAGCGACTGATTGTACAATGGAGATGCCATTGCTTGAACAGTATTTCCCAGCAATTGCAATGATTTCTTACGACAACTTTGTGCACATCACTCATATGCAGTTACACAAATGAATAATTTTGTAATACATGCTACATTTACATTGACATGCACTAATGCCATTGATCATATCCAGTTTCTCCATAATTGAATTGAAGATGTTTTCTAAGATGCTTAAAAACTACATAGATAATTATCTCCAAAGTTTTTTGGTTTTAGCTCCTTGTAAATAGTAATTTCTTTATCATAAATCTGTCATCCATAATTCAAATAGAACTGAGTAGGGATGACAATTAATATTCCAGGTTTCCACAATCCTACAGTTAAAAAATGTGCCCTCCCAAAAAGTAAATCTATCAACAATGATTTAGATCACAGAGGCAGTGATGGCATTTAATAATATGATATGTGAGGTAACTTAGACCGAGAATCAAATAATCTATAAACATTTTATAATGTCGCTGTCAAATCTGTAAAGGTAAGAGCAGAGTTTTACTTGGTTCTTTAATTTTCCAACAGAATTCCTTGGGCATTCATTGCTGAAATTTATGGCTAGTATAATAGAAGCGTTTGACGTGAAAGCAAACTCTAGCGAGGTAACCTATTGGTTCAAGTTTTGATTTTCGTGCATAGTTATTTACATATTTTTATGATATGATTTTGATAAAATTGTCTAATGTTAATGTTTATAATAGTAACCTTCTTATTATCAAATTGCCTTTTTATTTTTTCCTTGTTGTTTCCATGTACATTGCTTATTTCGATGTACAGTTCCTTTCAACTATGACAGAAAATTCGATGGATACTCACATGCCATCCTCCAAATTTAGGGATATCCGAAGGCAACTTGGTGGGCATGGTAGGAAAAGCAAGATCATGATGAATGGGATCATTAATGAGTTTTGCTAAATCTGGGATATTTAGACCTATCATAAATGGAAGAACTGAGATATTGACCTGAGGTTTATTATGACCCTGGGTTGCATTTGGGTTTTAGTTTTGGTTCACGTTGGGGTTAGTTGTGGCCGTAGTGGATAGCTGAGATGTGTATTCACTACAAGTGTCGACGCACCTACACTAGAAGAGCTCGTTGAGGTTGAACTGGCTTATGTAGAAGAGGGTTCTACAGGTACACAACAAGTAGGATAAATTACACAACCAGGAATCCCTTCAGGAGGGAAATCCAAAATACTAAGGGAACACCAAGTTTGCAGAAACACCCAATTTCATTTGATTGGAGAATCGCTGTAAGTTTACAATATATTGTATGTATAAGCCTCATTCCATTTGGCGCTTTAATGCCTGATTCTTCATATGTTTTGGTATTTTCTGTTAAGTACTTTTTCTCTCCCACCCTCAATATTCAGAGGCACTCATTTTTTTGAAGTGCAGTTGCAAATTATTCAACAAAATGGGGGATATTTTCTGAGGATGAAAATGAGCCACAGTAACCATTTATGAGTACATAGACAGCATGGATGCCCAAGAATTGGTAAATTTCTTTACATAGATTCAGTTTGTGAAGCTTGGTGCAAAAACCCATTCAGGAACTAGGGTTCAATGAAGTAGGTTTGTTGTATGATGTGTGCCTATGCAGGAAGAGGATTTGGTTTTGGGAGGAGATGAAGGAAAGGAATGTACGTACTCTAAGGGGTATATGAACAGATAAACAGTTTTCTCATGCCTCACATGCATTCCTGCGGGAAATGCTGGCATATGCACATCCTTCTCTCTAACTTGTGACGAAGGCCATGAAGTATCTCTCTACCTCTATGTTTATGTTTACTTTTTAATGTCCTTTGAGACCTTTTTGGACTATAAAATATCTCCTCTAATAATTTAAATTGGAAAATGAATTCAGTAGGAATTTGATCAAAGGATTTGTGTTTTTACGCTCTCGTTTCTGTGCTTGATTAACTTGTTATGAAATTTCTTTGTTGATTTTGTTTTTTGTGGGCTAAAATATTTGGTTAAGAATCATAATTAATTATCACTTCGTATGCTTCTCAACCTTTGGAAGAAAAATGGATGAAGTATATCCAGCTAGGTTTTTTTCTTTATTGGTTGTTTTTTTATTTGAATATTCGTTTCGTCTCGAGTACATATAGTTTAAATATATTTTTCGTTGAGTTTGATGTGATATTCTTTTGCCTCACTCTTTGAAGGTTTTTGATGTTATGTCTTGGTTATTTTTTATTTGTGTTGTTAAATATATATCATGTAAGGCCATTTCCCTTGTATGGGAATAAAATATCAAGTGGAATGCCATAAATTAATATTAAATCAACCTGGTATTAAGTACCTTTATTTTTTTCTAGCTTTGTAAGCAATAAGGACCAAGAGTATTTTTAAAAGGCCATATGCCAAAATAATTGTTTTGGGTCAAGATTAAAAATCAATAGCTTATGTTTTGTAGCAATATCAATAGATATGAGTAACTGCGGTGACGTTTCCACCTCGTGGCTCTTGTTATTATCATTAAATAATAATATCATTACAATTTTTTTTCCTTGACACTCATATACACAAAGGTAAGAAGTTTAACCATAACATTTCAATATACAACGATAATACAAAGTAAGAGGTTTAACCATAGCATTCCAATATACAACAATAAGAGGTTAACTAGTTTATTAGCAAACAATAATATATAAATGTAAGTTTAAAGTGGCCGTTGCCTTGGTTTTGATTCTAACTTTCCAAAATATAAGTTTAAAGTGGTCGTTGGATTGGTTTCGATTCTAACCTTCCAAATTTGAAAATACAAGGATGGAACTTGTAATATGCATTAGTGTACATGGGGTGGAACTTGTAACATCAAGGATCATAAATTGAAATACTATCCGATATTATAGGAGTTTTGAGATGTGTTTCCTGATGAGATACCTGGTCTACCACCCAAGAGGGATATTGTTGTTTCCATTTACATCATGCCACAAGTTGCACCTCTATACAAATCTCTTTACAGAATCAGTAATATGGAACTAATGAAATTGAAGATGCAACTACAAGAACTACTGGAGAAAGGTTATAATAGGACCAATGTGTCACCTTGGAGAGCACTAGTTTTTTTTGTGAAAAAGAAAGATAGTGCCTTAATATTATGTATAGATTATAGGCAACTGAACAAGGTTACCATAAAGCAAAATACCTATTTCCTTGGATTGATGAATTGTTTGACTAGGCAAGAGAGAAAAAAACAATCTCACAAAATGACTTGAGATCAAGATATCATCAAACCAAAATTGAAGATAAATACATACACAACACAACATTCACTACAAGGTATGGGCACTATGAGTTTCTGGTAGTACCATTTGGGTTTACCAATGCGCTGGTCACATTCATGTGTCTTATGAACAATAGCTTCATTAAATATTTGGACATATTTGTACTTCTCTTCATTGATAACATACTTGTTTGCTCAAACACTAAAGAGGAGCATGAAGAGAATCTAAGAATGGTTTTGCAAGTTTTAAGAGAGCACTAGCTTTATGCAAAGTTCAGTGAGTGTGCATATCTTATATTAAAATCAAATCCAATATTTGAGACATATTATCTTAGAAAAAGTCATAGCAATTGATCCATAGAAGATTGAGGACATAATGAGGTGGCCTAATCCCAAAAATTTGATAGAGGTTATATCTTTTATGGGCCTTGTAGGGTATTATAGGAGATTCATTTAGGGATTCTCCAAATTGGATCACCTAATAAAGTCATTGCATAAGAAAGGGGTGAAGTTTGTATGGTCAGACCAATGTGAGGAGAGTTCTTAGTAGTTTAAACATCTTCTTACTAGTGCTCCATTCCTAAAGATAGTAGACCCCAATAAGGAATTTGTGGTGTGCACAAACGCATGTGGAAAAGTGTTAGGATTATTTAATAATCCTCCTTTGTCCACCTTATTCATTTTGTCACTTTCCTAGTTTAGGATGATGTTATCACTTTCCTAGTGTTATGCAGATGTTATTCGGGGCCCACTAGCCACTTGATGCGCCCTCATGCATGAGTTCAGGACCTTTGGATACCAATCCCTATATTTTAGGAGTCCACTTAGTGTTCTGGGAGTCTCACCTTCAATTCTCCCTCACCTGAGTGGAATCAAGCTCCGATGGCCAATTTATGTTATCCAAGTCTCCTAATGCACCACTTTTGCATGGGATTTGCATGATTTGAGGATAAATGCATCCATCCTCACTCGCTAGATCAATGAACTTATTATTAACTGATTCGATTGTCTAGATTTGCACTAGTGATGCCTACAGTGGTGATATTTCCTAAGTTAGTCATGTCTATAGTCAGAGATTCAAATCCTCCTGGTTTATTCGAATTTCCTCCATTGTATTATGTATTGTTCATACACACATTAATGAACATTGCTAGCATTTTATTGCTTCCAATCGATGTTTCTTCAATTAATAATTTCACAGTACATTTTACGAATTTTTACACTACAATTCATCTTTCTTTGTAATTCTTAGGTATTCTCCAGCCTGATGATCTCCGATGGTTCATAATTTCACATGGTATCAGAGCTCTATAGCAATATTTTATATTCGATTTGAGAGTTGTATGTAGGTTTTGAGAAGTTTTTAGTAAAAATTGTGTTGCTACTACAACTGCAAAATGGAGAATTCAACTCCCTTGACACTAAGAATCCTCACACCCTTTAATCACCTGGATTGGAGGGAAGATATGAATATAGTCTTGCGCAACAAGAGTTTGTATTGGATCACAATGGGTAAGGAGTTCAAACCACAAGAAGTTATTGAGAAATCAAAGTACTTGAACAAGCTTGATGAAGCTTTTGGTTTTATGAGCATTCACATCTCCAAAGAATTGCTCTTCCATCTTGATGGTTTGAAAACCCCAAGGGAGGTCTGGTTGAAGATTGAATCTCTGTTTGGTAAGCAAGATGAACTGAGAGGCCACCTTTTGGAGAATGAATTAATTTCTCTTCAACCCAACAATTTCAAAACCATTCATCAATTCTTCACCAAATTTAAGTCTTTGGTCATGCAGTGCAAACAATGTGGAATTGAAAAGAAGGTGAGCGTCTGGTGATATCCATTCCGAGTAAGATTAGACCTGAATTTTCAATTTTTGTGTCCACCTTCCACCATGGGATACTGACAACCCCAAATTGGTGAATTCCTTCTCTAGATGCATTCACTGAATCCATGATCCAAGAACAAGACAAAGTGATCCAAATGGGAGTCCTAAATGCCTCCAAGTATCAAGATCTTTTGGTTGGGGAGATAAAGAATTCAAATTCCAAAGGGAAGCAAAAGAGAAAGGATAATAACATTTTTGAATCCAAACAAAAGGATAAGCTTAATCCATCAGATGGAGCCTCGAGTTCTAAGAACGATATGCAAAAGAGGTTTGAAAAGACCAAGTATACATATTGCAAGAAAGGAAACCATCCAGAGAGTTCCTGTATGAAGAAAACTGTAGATCGAATGGCCAAACTTCTTGAACATAAAAAAAATTCCCTCCCAAAAGGAGCAAGGAAGTTTGATTCTAGAAGCAAGAAATATGATCATGAGAGATGCCATGCACAAAAGACTGGTTTTCACAATCTCAAACCTTTCTCATGGATTTTGGATCCTCCAACAACATGGTTTCCTCCAAAGAGTCATTTTCTTCTTTAGATCTCACTGGTGGTACAAGCATTCACATGGGATATGATTCTTAGATCCCATATGTAGGGAAATTCATAATACAATTCAAACATGGTGTGTTCAACAATGTTCGGTATGTACCTTCTTTAGCAACAAACTTGTTATTTGTTTATCTGATTACACACAATGGTTTATTGAAGAGAGTTGTTTTTGAACCTGACATGGTTGAGATTTCATACATCTCTTCTGGGAAGCTGATAGCTAAAGGTGTTGCAAACCATGCCTCCAAGGCATATGAGTTCTCACACGTTTTTCCATACTCACATCAAAGTTCCCTTTTGACCCATACAAATGAGACAAGCAGAATCTAGCATGAGAGATTCAGTCAGTTGAACTTCAAGTACTTGCTGCAATTGCACAATGAATAAATGGTAGAAGGATTTACCCTCATAGAGTTCTCTCAAGGAATTTGGATGAGGAATATGAATCACAATAGAATAATAAGACATCGAATCTTGTCTCTCTTCCTCCAAGGAGAAAGCTTGTCTAGTGCAAATGGATCTACAAAACAAAACTTGCATATGATGGTTCTACAACCAAGTACAAAGCTCTGTTTGTTGCAAAGGGGTACTCTCAAGTTCATGGTTTGGACTAGAATGGGGCATTCACTCTTGTTGCAAGAATGGATTAGATCAGGATGGTTTTGGCCATTGCAACTTCGAAACAGTATGAGTTACATCACATGGATGTCAAGAGTGCCTTCCTACATGGTGACTTGGAAGAAGAGATCTACATAAAACAACCTAAGGGGTACACTAATGATATTTCCTTGGTATGCATGATGAGGAAATAATTATATGGGCTCAAGCAAGCCCCTGGGAATGGTATGCCAAAATGGCCTTGAAGTAAATAAAAAAACTTAAGGGATCATGGTTTCACATTATAGATACATAGCTGACTTGATCAAAAGATTTCACATGACGAATTGCAAAGCAATAACTTTTCCTTATCTATCTAGCATCATATTGGAAGAAGGTGGTTCTACTCCCTTGGTTGACAACACACTATACAAACAACTAATTGGTAGCTTATTGTACTTGACACATTCAAGACCAGAACTATCTTATGTTGTTAGTGTTGTTGCAAGGTACATGCAGGAGCCACATGAACTACATTGAAAGTTAAAAAAGAGAATCTTGCACTATGTGCAAGGCACTAGAGAGTTTGGGGTTCACTATTATGCTGGTGCCCAGTTAGATCTGGTTGGTTTTACTGAATCAAAGTAGGTTGGAGACAGTACTAACAAGAAATCTACTTTAGGGTTTTTGTTCATGTTGGGATCAGGACCAAACTATTGGTTAAGCAAGAAGAAAGTAGCTCTTGCACTCTCTTTAGCTGAACCAAAGTATAGGGGGGATTTGAATGTTGCCATTCAGGAAGTTTGGTTAGATGGCATTCTGACAGAGTTTGGCATTCACACTTCTCCTTCAATAGAAATTTTATGTGATAATCAAAGTGCATTTAAGATTTCCAGTGATCTAATACAGAAGTGACATACCAAACACATAGAATTTCAGATGCACTATATCAAAGAACTAGTGCACAACAGGACCATCAAAATTCATTACGTCCCTACAAAGGCGCATATTACAGACATTTTCACAAAGTATTTCACTTAGAAGATATTTTTCTATCTCAGATCTTTGTTCGATGTGAAGGATAATTGAGTTCCTTGACTGTTCATTTTTAAGGAGGGGGGGTGGGGGGGATTTCCCATGAGGTTTTCCCCATTTCCTTAGTTTCATGAGCAATTATTTTCTCATTATTATTGTATGGGTGACCTTTGGCCTTAGTTACCAGGGCCCAAGTTGTACATGTTTGGATTAAGGGGGCGGGTGTTAGGATTATTTAATAACCCTTCCTTGTCCACCTTATTCATTTTGTCACTTTCCTACTTTAGGATGATGTTATCACTTTCCTACTATTAAGCAGATGTTATCTAGGGTCCACTAGCCACTTGATGCACCCTCATGCATGAGTTTAGAAACTTTGGAGACCAATCCTTCAATTTTAGGATCCCACTCAGTGTTATGGGAGTCTCACCTTCAGTTCACTCTCACTTGAGTGTAGTTAAACTCTGATGGCCACTTTCAGTTATCCAAGTCTCCTAATGCACCACTTTTGCATGAGATTTGCATGATTTAAGGATAAAGGTTCCCATGTTCACCTACCAGCTCAATTAACTAATTGTTAATTGATTCAGTTGTTTGAAGTTGCATTAGTGATGTCTACAATGGTGATATTTCCTAAGTTAGTCATGTCTACACTCAGGGATTTGAATCCTCCCGGGTTATTCGAAATTCCTTCATTGTATTATGTATTATTCATACACACATTATTGAATATTGTTACCATTTTATTGCTGCCAATTGGTGTTTCTTCCATGAATAATTTCACAGTGCATTTTACCAATTTTTACACTACAATTCATCTTTCTTCTCAATTCTTTCACTATAATGTTCATAATTTCACAAGAAGCACTTGGTGGAGTCATTATGCAAGACAAACATGTGGTGTGTTATGAATCCAAGAAAATCAAAGAGCATGAAGGAAACTATGTGACCCATGATTTGGAACTTGTTGTTATCATACATGCATTGAAGATGTGGCATCATTACTTTGAAGATGTAGCGTCATTACTTAATAGGGAGAAAATTTGTGCTCACAGCAAACCACAGTGGGTTGAAACATTTGTTTGATCATGCACACCTGAATGCAAACCAAGCTAGGTGGTTGGTCATTTTGAGTGAGTTTGAATTTGAAATAAAGCACATAAAAGGGAAAGATAACAAAGTAGCAAATGCCCTCAACAAAAGCATGCAAGTGATACTTATGGAAGCCATCAACGCTTGTAAGTTTAAGTTGAAATATAGAGTTAATGAGGATCTTAAGGGTAATGAACATTTCATCCAAGTAAGGAATGGTTTACAACAAGAGCCACTTGAACAAAAATATGCAAGTTATCAAATGACTGAGGAGGGATTGTTGGTCTATAAGGGTAGGTTGTAGATTCCCAACTTAGGGGGACTAAGAACACTCATCATGGAAGAAATGCATAAGAAACCATATTTAGTGCATTCCAGTTATAAAAAAAAGATTTATGCCATAAAGCATGAATACTTTTGGTTTGGAATGAAAGACACATGGTGAAGTATATTGCAAGGTGTCTTAAATGCCAACAAGTAAAAGCATAACATTGAGATCTAACTAGCTTACTACAACCTTTTCCACTTCTGGAGTGGATGTGGGAAGTGATCTCTATGGATTTTATCATCGTGCTGCCCAAAACACTGAAACAACATATCAACATGATGCCATTATGGTTGTAGTGGATAAACTAAGCAGGGATACCCATTTTTTTATCCCTATTAAATCCACATTTAAAGTAGTAAACACTACATAAATTTTCTTGAAAGAGATTTTTAGATTGCATGGGATGTTTACTACAATCATATCGACAAGATCCTAAATTTACCTCGAAGTTTTGGAAGGGGTTGTTTGAAGTGTTTGGTACAAAGTTAAACTTTAGTATTGCTTATCACCTGCGGTCAAATGGACAAACTAAAAGAGCTAATCAAATACTTGAAGACATGCTATGTATGTAAACTATGCACAAACCAACTAAATGGCAAGAGTTTCTACATCTCGTAGAGTTTGCATACAATAATGGATATATCAAGCATCATTGAGAATTAGTTGATTCAAAGTCCTTTATTATAGAAATGCAATACTCTAGTAAGCCAAAATAATCTGATAAACAAAGCCATGCTTAGGCCTGACATGCTCAAAGAGATGAGATAAAAAGTAGTTAGAATCAAGAAGAACTTAAAAGTAGCTCAAGTCAAATCAAGAAAGAGTTCTCTAAAACTAAATAACTATGCCAAGCTGAGCCAATTTGAAATTCTAGATAAGAACTATGCCAAACTATGGGCCACTCGAAATCCTAAATAGGTATTTTAATTTAGACTTGTGCAAAAATAAAGGACCATATCTAGGTCAGAGTCAAACCATGGAAGAATTCTCAAAAACTTAAGAACTATGCCAACCTTCCACTACATACAATGGGCAATTTGAAATCCTAGATAGGAACTATGCCAAGCTATGGGACATTTGAAATCCTAGATAGGTATTTTAATCTATGCTTGTGCAATCATTCTGGTATTCTGCTGGTTTGACTCATATTTGAGTTGGCATCGACCTTGCCTTGGTTTGAAGAACCCGTTACCCTGTAGCTTCTAGTATAAACCTGCTCAACGAATTGGAGAGGGTCGTAGCATCTATGGGCGATTTTTGTTGCATGGTACCAAAATAGTACCTTATAATATATATACATTGTACCTTGTTTTGTTCTGTAAAATTATGACATTCATCTTATGTTGTTTCAGTTATTTCATGACCAAATTTGTCCATGCCCGTTTCCTGTTATTGTCACAGTCGCTTTCACGGGTCATGTTTTTTTATCTCTCTCATCTTTGAATGATGAAACAATATATTTTTGGCAGTAACATAACAAGCAATGTTGTGGTCACGAACACGCAAAACCCTGTTTAACATTCTCGGATCTATTTTTCCAAATTTTGTCTAAAGCATCACAACACATTGACCATAGTATCTCATAAACCCTGTGAATTATTGATTCTTTGACACCGTTTATATACCAAAAGTGGAGGTGGTTCTGAATCTGCAGGTTTAATCCAGTTTGAAAAGGAATGGCATTTGATTATTTCACACCAAGGATATTGATTAAGGTATGCATCTGTAATTTTCTCTTGAGTTTCAATTTCATACACAGGAATCTGATAGCTATAAAAAGTCCATAAATTTAATGTCCACTTCTTTGAAGGCATGCATTCGATAAGTGATAAAGCCTCATGTGAATTGTCATATGCCTGCTGGATAAAACCTATCTCTTCTCTCTTGGCTTGTTTTTACTACTGCTGTTGTATGTAACTGTAGATCATTATTTTACCTGCTTCTTTGTTGTTCCAGTAACAGCTTCATATATTGCTGGAAATTCATTCATCATGTTAAAAAGAAAAACTGCTTCGGTCTTGTTATCAAACCCAAATCGTGTACCAAACAAAATAGAAATTGCAAGGAATTGCTGGGTGTTTTGATGTAGTGTACGCAATTTACAGAATGATGAAAAACGATTGGGAAAGCTTCCCATCCCTTTAAAACTTGTGTGGTTAAGAAAACCCAGTCCGAGGGAAAGACGCTCCATGCGTGCATTATCAAATATGGATTTCAATGCCATTTCTATATAGCAAATCACCCCGTTACAATGTATTCTAAATCCGGGAATCTGGTGGATGCACGCCAAGTGTTTGATAAAATCCTGAATGAAACACAGTATTCTAGATTACTATGATCGCCAAATATGCTTAGAATGGATATCACATTCAAGTCTTGAATTATTTCATTGAAATGAACAGGGAGGATATGCCATCAGATCGATTTCGATTGTCCATTGTTCTCCATGCTAGCCCCTAGGAAGTAGCAATATAACTGGGTAAGCAACTCCATGCTCACAGTCTCAAATGGGTTCTTGAGGAAGATGTATTTGTAGGCAGTGCACTAGTTGAGATGTAATTAAAATAATGCTTGCAACTAACTTTGCTAAGATGATTGCCAAGTACATGATGGAATGCCCTAATCCAAAATCATTTTGTTTTATTGCCTTTTCATCTTTGGGCTAATATGTCATACTGTGAATTGTAAGAGCCATAAATGTTAACAACAGCTGCATTTACTTTAAATGCATACATGAATTTGTATTAAATCATTCGTATAGAATTAAACTCTCTTGTCATTTGTCTGACGGGTATTTTATACACTGTTTGAGCTATGTTCCTCAACAGAATCAAGCTGGAACTTAGTTACTTAACCCTCCTCCATTTGTGGATGCAGCGTAGGGGTTAGCAATAGGCCACCTCCAAGTTGGGGATAGAAGACCTCAAGGATGAAATCCTACGAGGTGGCCTTTAACTCTGTCACAAAGTTCAATCTAGAAATCTTAGACATGCAAAATGACTCTCTAATTCCTCAAGACACAACAATCCATCCTAAACCAACAAAAAGAAAGTATTTCTCTTCTTTGGAATGTAATGTTTCAGGCAATCTCCTTCCCTCCAGTGTTCCAGTGCAAGCAAGGGAGTCTCTTCTACGGGGAGTAATAGATAATTTCAAGTTGTTATCAACGGCTAGATCATTTCTCCATTTAGAAATAGATTCAAACATGGTTATCATATAAGTGTGGTTATAATTCACACAGTTCAATCTAGAAATCTTAGACATGCAAAATGACTCTCTAATTCCTCAAGACACAACAATCCATCCTAAACCAACAAAAGAAAGGAGTTCCCTTCTTTGGAATGTAATGTTTCAGGCGATCTCCTTCCCTCCAGTGTTCCAGTTCAAGCAAGGGAGTCTCTTCTACAGGGAGTCATAGATAATTTCAAGTTGTTATCAATGATTAGATCATTTCTCCATTCACAAATAAATTCAAATATGGTTATCATATATAAGTGTGATAAGTGTGGTAGGATCTCTGAAAGGAAAAATTCACAGCAACAACCAGCTATAGGTAGAAATGAGAATCTTGAAAAATGAACTAATTAGGGAGCATCAGCCTTGCCGGCTGAAAACCAAAAATTATATTATATGTGTGCATTGGCACCACGTGCCTTCTCAAGAATATACGTATCTTCACTTGTACAGCTAATTCCAAAAGTTGGTCAATAATAAATTGGCATAGATTAAGGTTGAAGAAATTAGAATTAAAGATGGGTATCAATATATCAAAATAGACCCACAAACATGTTACCTAGATTGTGAATAGTTAGTGTATCATATTATGCTTTAACATAAAATCACATTAGTCTAAGCTTTAGCCGAGTTTCATATATATAATCACATTAGTCTAAGCTTTAGCCAAGTTTTATATATATTTTTTTCAGTCAAAAAAACCGTTCCTTGGTATTCATTGAATCAAAGGAACCTTTTACATCTTCAGTCAATACAGTAATAACTCCAAGGGTCAACACAAAATACAGGTGACAATCTCCATATCCAACATACATATATCATAAGCAAATACAAAATCCAGCAGAAAATCAAAGGTACCCAAAGCACCTTGGTATCAATACATAATATCCCTCTCATAAGAGAGATGTATAAATCAGTCATCTATATCCCTAGAGAAAATAACAAGAGCCCAGAAATCTGATCCAAGCAAGGAGAGTGACTCTTGTATATCCTGTAGTAGCTTGCTCAACAATACCTGATAGTAGCTCAATGAATCATGAGAGATAAAACTGTAATAGAATGAGCATATTCTAAAAAAGCTGAGATGAGTCAACCTCAATAATCTCATTTCCAAATGATTCCGTAAGTAAGAGATGGCCCAGAGCCAAGTGCAATCCTTCCTTGGATAAGATGTCTGCCCTCTTGTTATGTTCCCTATAAACATGACTGAAATCCACCCAAAGGAGGACATGAGAATTCTGGTGTTGAAGCACCAAGCCTCAAGATTCAGCATGTCCAGGGTGGATTCCTTTTTTGCCCAGTTTATAATCACAGAGGAGTCGCCAAAGATATGTAGGTAAGGCAACCCAATATCTTTGGCGACCTGTAGTGATGCCCAGAGTGCTGAGAGTTCTGCTCTAGTATTAGTGCAGCTGCCACATCCAAGTTTGAAAGCAAGAAGGTGATGATCATTCAACCAAAGACAAAATCCCGCACCACCTATGTTATTTGCAGCTGCACCATCAAAAAAGATCATAGGAAAAACTGAAGTAGGAGACTTCCCAATGTTCCTAATATTATGCCTATGCTTCAGAAGAGGCTTAAAGGTATTTACCTCATCAAAAATAATATGTAGCAGGCTAGTCATAATAGGTTTCTGATCATCAAAACACATACGGTTCCTGGCCTTCCAAATGTTCCACATAAGGAAAAAGGGCAGATACAGTAAAGAACCACTATTGGATACCCAAATAGAGAGATTTTCCAAAAAAGTAGGGGCAATCCATAAAATGTTCACATCAAAAATGCAGTTGAGCCCCAAGATCACCTCCTTCAGGAAATGACAGCTAACAAATAGGTGATCAACCGATTCTGCTTCCTCGTTGCAGAGACAGCACCTATTAGGACCGATCCATCCTTTCTTGCATAAATTATCCCAAGTATTAATTTTCTTATTGCATGTGAACCACACAAAACACTTAATCTTAAGTGGGATGTTAAAGTACCAAATCTTCAACATAATATCATTTTCCATAATAGTTCTGTGGTTTGAGACAATAAGGTCATAAGCTTTCTTTGCTGTCACCTTACCCAGTTGCTCATCAAACATCCATAACAGCCTGTCCTCAGTATGTCCAATCCTTATACCCCCATGTGACAGACCTCTTACATAGGAGGACCATTGAGTAGCCCACTCTCCCCCCAAAAGCAGGTCTGAGGCAGAGTACCAAACAGGTCCATCAGAACCACAAACATCCAGGTTTTGAGCCTGTGCAAGATATGTAATCCCCAGGTCAGTGAGATATTCTCTAAGCTCCTCAGAAAGGAAATACTGCGAGTTGTGCCCAGCAATGGGGTCAATGCCCACTTTGATCTTTAAACCATTACCCACCTTCCATCCCAGCTGGCAGGTAATCCACTCAAATATCCTTATAAACCCATTCCAAAAGTATGAAGTACCAACAATGTTGAATGTCCGGCCACGTATCCATTCGTCAAGAGGTCTATTCTTTAAGTATTTATGGACAATAATCTTGCTCCAGATCCCAGTACCAGTAAGTAGTTGCCACATACTCTTAAGTCTCAGAGAAATACCAAACCATTCAAGATTCTTGATATCCTAACCACCAAATTTGAATAGGTAAGGAAAGTGTTTCCCAGTTTACCAGATGAGAATTCTGATGTCCTTCAGAGGTTCCCTAGAGAAAAGAGAAAATAAATTTCCGCAGTACATTTAGTATGGATTTGGGACATCTAGCCAAAGCAAACCAAGTTTTATATATATATGTGTATGTAGAAAGAAGGTTGATTATAACTAATGCATTTTGTTTGGATGTAATAACATCCACTTAGATACATAAACATCATTCCAATCATTAAAAAAAAGTCACACTATACACCCAAACATCATTCCAATAATCAAAGAAAAATCATTCAATCAAACCATACATCCAAACGTCTTTCAATGTTACATTATCTTTTTATCTTGATTTTTTTCAAGCACAACAAGTTGATATTTAATGCCCTTTTATTCAGCAATAGGGCTTACCAATAAATCCATTTGGTTTCAACTTAAATCCATATAAGTGATTTTGTAAATATGACAGTCTGTATGTCCAACTAATTCATAAGAGCTGTTAACTTCTCTTACACATCACATGCTAGTTTTAGTCCTCAAATATGTGCCAACACATTATTGTTACAAAAATATTGAAAATTTTCATATATACTATTTTGATCTTTAAGTTGTAAGCAACCATATTAATCTTGTCATCTTTAAATTGAGTTGGTTCTTGTTTAGTCACAAGTTACCATAAGTCTTCATCTTTTGATTGATTTTTTAAACTTTCCTTCTAAAAATAGTAATTTAAGCTATTTAACTAATTTATATTTAAACAATGTTGAATATGCTAAAAATAATAGTCTCAAAAGTAGGCAAAACAAAGAAAATGACTTCTACTCTTGTTTTATCATAAGTAGAGTATCACAAGTTTTTATTATCCAATTGATTTCTTAAATTTTCATTCTAAATTTAAGTAATTTTTATATGTTTTGGAGAGTGTGCAAATGAGAGCAAATGACATTTGTTCTTGTTTTATCCCAAGATATTATAAATCATCACTATTCAATTGTTTTTCTAATTTTTCATCTAAATAAAAAGTATTTTTGACTAATTTTTCATTTAAATAAAAAGTATTTTTGACTAATATTAATTCTTGTTTTAAGTATTATAAATTAATCATCATCACTATTTAATTAATTTTTTAAATTTCTATTTAAAAAATAGTAATTTGAATAATTCATTAAATTTGTGTTCAAAGTATTTCAAATATTTTAAAAAAATTGTTTTTCAAATGATAGCAAATAGCTTTTATTCTTGTTTTATTAACAGTATTATAAATTTTTAATATTTAATTGATTTCTTATATTTTTATATTATAAAAAATAATTTTAACCATTTAAGTATGGATAAATTTATGCTTAAACTAGAATAAATACATTGAAAATAAAAATTATAAATAATATAAAAATTAATCAAAAAAACTCTCAAAAATATATATATACTAAAACAAAACAAAATACAAAGTGCAAGTAAACTCTGTATATTTTTATGTACAATGTAATATATAATTTTTATATAAACATTACATATATTAAACTGTGTGTATTTGATTTGTCGTCTGTTTTCTATTTGAATGGTAAGTACAGTGTTTTTTTTCAAAGTGCAAGTACACATGGTGTTTTTATTTCTGTTATTATAACATTAAAGAAAAAAATGCAAGTAACATTGTCTATACTTTTTCACCTTTATTTTCTTTCCTAAAATAAATATATTTTATTAATATTTAAAATATTAAACAATAATGTGATTAAATAAACCACTTCATACAGCAAATTACACATAGCCAAGACCAGCGTTTGTCTCTTTTCTGTTAATGATGTATTTACCAGTTAATCTAATTATCACTAGATATATTTTCCTTTTTTCTTTATTTGGTTTTTATCCGTTCCTCACAATTTCATGGTTCTATTTTTTGAGGATGCAGTGACATCATATTTTCTAGTATAATTTGTATACAAAAATCTTTGGTTCATCGAAAGAAAGAAAATGGAAAATGCATCTTCCTAAATTGACAGATAAACCTGAAAGAAAAAAAGAAATTAAAAATGTATCTTCGAAAATTGACAGATAAACCTGATTCAGTCATTGAAAATATTGTTCTCAATAAAAAGCACAAGCATGGATTTTAATGTACTCCGGCTCCATTAGGTCAGAGCTTCTTTGGAAAGTGCTCCCACTTGAGCCGAGTTCTAACCAGAGCCAAGTTAGCATTGATCCAAAATGCAGAAGAATACACCAAAATTTCACCATGAATCCACAAACTATGTTCCTGAGGAGAATTAAGAGAGTCAGGAGTAAAACTCGTCCTGAAAACTCCGGATTCATTCTCTGGTGAATACTCACCCAGAAGATAACTGCCAATTCCCCATTTGATCCAAACCAGCCCTTGCAGAGCACTATAAATCCATCTCCCAAAACCCTTTATACCCCAAGTTCTTGCTACTGCTCCACATGATACAAGGCAGATTATCTCCAAAATTATTACCGCCCAAAGCAAAGAAATCTTTCTCCAACTGAACCTATCACTATTTCTATTCAAATACACATTTTGATTCCAATACAAATGCCAGCAGTCCATGCCCAAAGCCGAACAAATGGTTGCCATTATCACCCCAACTCTAAGTATAGAGGTAGGTGGCATGGAGTGGGTATCATACCATTTTCCACTGCCTCCTTGAATTGCAACAAGGACAGCCCAACTAACAGAGCAAATCATGTTGACACAACCCACCAAAAGGGATAAGTTTCTGAGGCTAAGAAGATTACCTCTAAATGTCAGTACTTGGCAAACATTGGTGTGGGAATTAGATTTTACCATAGCTTTGGTTACAAAGGCACTGGCAGCAAACCCAGTTCCTTTAGTGTCCACAACATAGTCTCGTATGGCCCTTCTTGCTACCATAGCGCTAGAGAGACCATCCACTCTGAACCAGGCAGTAAGTAGAATGTTGATTAATACTTCTATCAACCTTGGCACTATTAAGGAGACAGTGCGGTATTTTATTGTTTGTTCGAACCGTTCTCCACTCTGAGCTATGTAACTTTCCAGGGCATCAGAAGCCATCACACTTACTCCTCTAGCTTCGTTATCTTTAGACTTCAAAGATTTAATCAGCATCTTTGTCCAGTTATCCTCTTCTGCTGGATGTACTGGAATACAGATGCAGTTACGCTCATTTAGGAATTTTGGAAAACTATCAAGTATTTCACATGCAACTCTATCAACCTCTGGCCCTCCAGATGCAACATGGGATTCCACCACCGAGCCACCCTCTATCAGTCTCTGACCCTCCACATGCAACAGACCCTGGTTGCAGCCATGGCAACCATTTCTCAGGCATCTGAGAGATGGTAATAGACATTGGGAATCAGACAACCTTTTAAGAGTTCTAGGCATCCGAAGAGCAAGCATGAATGTGATGTCTTCCACTGTATTGAATACAATGCAATTGCATGTTCCACTGCAATCACAGACCTGATTTTCATATTTTAAAGGCTGGCATGGCAGTAGGACGGAGTGCACATTATGGGCATTGGAGGAATACTTCATGAATTGTCTCATGGAAGAATTGGGTGGGTGGGCTGACAGCATTACAACAGAAGCAACGGAAGCATTGTGTAAACAGGTTGTCAGTCCAAACCCATTGATTTCCTCTAGCTTGGGACCTCTTAAGATGGCCAGGACATCCCTGGCTCCCATCTCCAAATCAAGCCTTCCTTTGAAGATACTTGCAACAGAAACAATTGCATTACCCATCCAGGTGATTCCTAAATCAGGAAAACCAGTCGAACCTGTTACTGCTTCACTTATCTCCATCTGTGCTAAAGCAATACTACACAGCCATCCCAAGCAACAAGGCAGCCTTGTAATCCATGTCTTCATAATGTATCGGCTTCCCTGGTAATCTTTGAATACAGCCATTTCAAAGTACAATCAACAAGGAAGTTTTCTTAACCTTGATACACAACAAAAACCTTTTCTTCCTCCACCTGTGCTGCTTCACTTGTATATAGTATGGTTGCTTCCTCCACAAAGGATGAACCATAGAGTTTCCATTGATAGCATCTCTTCATATTTAATTCCATTGTTGTTGTCTTTACGAAGTCCATAAAGTTTCCATTGAAAGCATCTCTTCATATTTAATTCCATTGTTGTCCTTACAAAGTTTATTTGCTTGCAATGCTTTTAGAAAATGCCATCGGAGAGAGTATGAATAATTTGTTTTATAAGAATTTTTTTAATCTCATCTTTAAAAATGCTTTTTTTTTTACCAACAATGATGAAAGTTGTTACTCTATTGAGTAGAGTTATATGAATGTGAAGATAACTTTTCTTAATTTTATTTATGATATTTATTAAATAAAATATTTTGGATTTTATTTAAATTAGTATATATTTATCTTAAATTTGGTTTTATTAGGAATTGAATTTGTTGAAATCCAACTATGAGGAAGGACTATTTTATATCTTCTTCCACTAATTATTTGTTTTTAGTTGTAGTTAAAAACCAAAAACACAATTTTGATTCTTGAACCATATTAGTATATTTATTATTTCAGTTTTTTCAAAATTTAGACTTTATTCTAAATTCTCTCTATATATCTATTCATCTCTATAGATCATTTTCTCTTTGTAATGGCAACAAGTTCTACATCCTTGTACAATATTGGCATACTTATTTTCAGAAAGTTGATATTTTTTACAAGTGCTGATATCCAATTACTTTGAAATAGCTATCCAATTAGGATAAATTTGAAATTGCTCATTTTTTAATTCTAATTTGAAATTGAAATTTGATATTATTTATTTATACAAATTTGATTGTTTGATTTATTTAAATTTTGGATCTGACATGTGATTGTTTTATAATTTTGTTATATTTTCTATGATGGATATGTGTCACCTCAACCTAACAAACCTGAAACATCTTACCTACTCATACACATCTCACCCACTCTAATTGTAGAAAGCAACTCTCAAAATAACTAATAACTAATGATGAATGACATTGAATGACATAAACTAGATGTATATAAACAGATAAACTAAATGTATATAAAAAATTGCAGAAAAATAGAATTATATATTTTTAGATTTTACTAAATATATAAAAATAATAATAAAGAATAAGATTATATTTTTAGACTTAATTCTTTTTATGATATATATTCTTTTTATTATAATAAAGAATAAGAATATATTTTTAGACTTTTTATTTTTTAAGCTAGTACTCATCTTGCATTTAAATATTCTCATCTCAATTATTCATTGCCAATTTCTCTAACCCCATGGGCTAGGAATATAATTTTAGACTTAATTATTTTTATGATATATTGGTTTTATAAAAAAATAAAAATAACCATAATTTTCTTTAACCTTTCATTTCATTGTTAAAGTAAAGTAAAGCAATTTGATTATGTGCTTAATAATTTAATATATAGGGAGATAAACAAAATGAATATAAAGAGATTGCATAAAATTTTAATATATCATTTTATAAGAATAGTTGTTTTCAAAAACCTAGTTTCTTTCATGTTGAGTCCATTGCAACTTTTTTGGTCAACCTTGACTGGAGGGGAAATGCCTCAAGGTCATGTTGAACAATGGAATCACCTGCATGATAGGTGGGAATACTCGATAATAGTGTTACTTTTGAAGTGACCATTGAAGGTGAGGGNCTATTTAAAAACGGTTTCGACAGGTGGACTCTTATTCTACAAATGATGTTATGATATTTAAGAGTGGTTTTATTATGTTAGGTACCCAGGTTGAAACATGAGTATACATTCACATTACCTGTTAAATATTCTACTTCTATACCTATGTCAAATTCTCCTATTTAGAAGAATTCTTAAGTGTTTTGCTAATTCTCTTCCTATTTCATGATAAACAATTATTTTATTGAAATTAAAAACAAAATTAAAACGAGTTCTTAACCAATTAAAAGCAATTTAAATTTTTACTTCAAATAAAAAATAAATCATTATGTATACAGCAATATATTCATTTTAGGATACGTGCGATGGCGAGGGAGGTCCCTCTAGTTGAGTACTCTTCAGGCTCAATGTCAGAAGGAGTTATTTCCCCTTAGTCACATATGGTTGGTCTAGCAGTGAATTTGGAAAACGAGATAAGGTCTCAAGGGCTTAAAAAGATGGCGAGTTGTCTTTCTACATGTGGGGGAGTTATTTCACATGGGATCACTTTAGATCTACCCAATGCTCAAGCACATGATGAATGTACAACGTACTTGGTGATGAATTTTGGGGTGATGAATCGTCCTTTCAGGCAGCCTTGGGTAATCCTCAATGATTGAATGAGGTATGTGTTGGAAAGGGGCCTTGGTTGGCACTATGTGACCCTCAACCTAACTTGTGAGAGTTTTGGTATTGAGGATCAGAGTATGGCTACTACTCTAGGGTTTGCAAGAGGGGGATTGAATATGGAGGACTATCTCTATTACCAGCCCAGGGTTTAATCCTATGGGTCAAAGAATCGACATAAAATGGTCCCTTCGTAAGGTGGAGGAGTTGCATTAGTTGTCAGTGAAGACATTGAGGTAATGCAGATTTTAGAGTTGGAGGGTAGAACCCTCGTTGGTAAATTCACTGGAAAGAGGGTTTCTTTGTCCTCCATCCATGAGTGGTTACATGTGACTTGTGTTTTGGTTGTGGGTCACAATTCGATAGTGCACCTGCTAGCTTGATGATGGTTGGGATTCATCTTTCATTCTAAGGAGGATGTCGTGTGGAGTCTACACCAGTGTTGGTTCTTGGATAAGAATTTGTCAAGTCTTAAGATGTGGCACCCCTTGTCTAATCCTTGAGAGGATTTGATCTCTAGCTTGGGTCAAATTGCTAAGTCTCCTACTATAGTTTTGAACGGAGGAGGGATTAAGAGTCATGGGGGAAGCTCTTGGAAAATTTACCATAGTAGACATTGCTCTTTTGGATAGTTCTACACAATTAGCGGCTCATATTTTGGTCAAAATATATGTGAGACACTGGTTGTTTGAGTTTATTAACCTAGCCGTGGGAGATTGTTCCTACACTCATCCACTTGATTATTTGAACACCCCCTTTTGTTGTACTTGTTGTCATTGTTATGGCCATTTCTTAGCAAAGTGAAACCTCTCATTCAAGAAAAATATCTGGTTGGCACCCAAAACAAAGTAGTGACTTGGTTAAAGAGACTTTTCCCCTTGTTATTGAGGATGGGATGGCAAGAGATGACGTGTCAGGGGACAGGAAGGATGTTAACAAAAATATGGGGAATGTGGATGGTACTGGAGATAGTTTGTTGGGGACTATTGTACAAAAGGTGGTCATTAGTGATACCTTGATTCTATTGATTATGGAGTGTTATAATTCTAAATCCTTGATGGCAACATGAATTCCATAAACAAGCTAAGAATCTAAGCACATAATTAACCTCACTAGGAACTGGAAAGAATTAGCATAAGGAGAGAAGAAGAGGAATTAATGAACACACATTAATGAATGATCAATAAATGATCATTGATATTATTACATAGGTAATACATCCTTATATAGGAAAATATATTTGATGAAAGACAACTCATGCTCGCTCATAAAACATGCTTACTAATTATGATAAACCCCCATAGGTGGCTAAAGCACTTTCCTAATCTATCAAGGACCTCACGAATTAGCAATAGCATGAGTGAGTGATGATAAGACAAGGAAAGACTTGCTAATCCTGGAATATGGAGAGAAAATAATGGAAGATGGGTTGGCCAAAAGCTGCCAATTTCCTCGTTGACTAGCTTTACCTTATCCACTAGAAAAGCTGGATAAAATAATATTAAGGCGGAATTTGCAGGAAAGCGTAGTTGCTAATTCTGGGAGTCAATAAAGTCTCAATATCAACCCAAAATAAGAAATAAAGCATTCTTGGGATATAGATGGCATGTGTTGACTTTAAGGTGCAAGTGGATGCCAACTAATTAGCTAGTGTGTAGGAAATTAATCAAATAATGATTAATCATTTTATGAGTGAGTTTATAATATTCCAACATGGAGGATAGCCAATTTGAGGCATAATGGGTGCTTTCTGGGGAATTTTTTTTGGTGAGCTTGAGGTTTCTACTCAACAATTATCCTAGATGGTTCAAGAGACTTTGAAGGTGGGAAAGCCATCTTCTAGTCCCTAGGGTAAGTATATAGTTGATCCTTTGGCTTTTGCATCTCTTATAGTTGACAATCCTTTGTGTAATTGGCGGGATTTGGTTTTGTCCAATTACAAAGAGGCATTGGTAGGATGCACTATGGGGGGTGATAAATTTTAGGGTGGCTACTCCATTAGGCTCGTAGAAAACTTAGATTATTTTTCCCAAACCTTTTTTTCTTTTGGAGCAAGGGGTCAAGGGTCTATTCCTTCAACTCAAGGATGTGGGCCTTATCAATTGACACCTCCCTTAGATCCTCAACCTTCGGTGGTTTTGGATGATCTTAGGTTGGACACCTCTCTATTTCCAACGGTTTCGAAGGTAGGAGGAAAGTTTTATTTCAAACATGCTCAAGAGCAGGTTACAATAGAGATTGAGTAGGGAAAAAAGACATGATATATGGGGTCCTTAGAGGAAGGAAATCCCTTTTTCTTCCCAACAATGAAAGTAATGTCAACCAATATTTAGGGTCTAAGTGGGAAAGACAAAAAATGTCCCTAAGACAGTTCATGGAGGTGGAAAAGCCTGATGTGATTTTGTTAAAAGAAACAATGGGGAATGTCGAGGTATTTTTTAAGGAACTTAGGTGGATGTTCAGTGGTAGGGAATTTGTTGCTCTGGATGTAGTGGGTGTGTTGGACAGCATGTTGGAAGGGTTCAATAACAAGTTCACCTTACTCAATTGGTTTGTTGTTCATTATGGTTTGTGCACAGTCATGCAAAGTGTATGGATTTGAAGGTTTATGTACTCAACTTATATGGATCCTACATGGGAAGACATGATTATTAGGACCATATTTTCTCTTTGTCCAATTTGCGGGTGGATCATCTCATTGTTGGAAGGAATTGATATATGTTTGTAAGTGGCGATAAGATTTGGGACCCCTATGCTAGGGAAGATAAGCTGGCCCACAATTTTGTAGATAGGTTTGAAGTCATTGAATGGATAGATGTGGCACCAAACAATCTCAACCAAACTTGGTCCAATAACTAAGCTAGTATGGTTGGGGTGGTGAAGGGCCTTGATCATTCTTGGTGTTAGATGTTCTATTACAACAAGTGGTGCATTTTCGATTGTGAGTGGGTTGTGTGCGTTATGCAAACCACTTTCCCATCTTCTTGGAGTTGGGCATGGGTGAATCAAAACTAGGTACACCCTTTTAAGCATAATCTGAGCTGGTGTCGAGAGGAGGAATTTAAGAAATTATTTAAGTCTTGTTGGAAACATGTGGAAGCAAAATCAGAGGTGAGTGCAGGTGAATAATTATCCTTGGCTTTGTGTTCACTCAAGAAGCAAGTAGCTACTTGGGAGAGGGAGCGACATAAATAATGTGATGGGATGATTGCAAAAGTGGAAGGTAAAGTTGGTTGGGTATTGTCGACTCTCACTGATGGTTTTGGTGACTGTGATTTACATGAGCATATTATTAGCATAGAGATGAAACGAAACAAGTTATTGGTGGAGAAAGAAATCCAATGGTGTCTGAAGAGATAGGCCCTTTGGCTCTTAATTAGGGACCAAAATACAAAGTATTTTTAGAACTTTGCGTGGTTCAAAAGGAGTCAAAATTCCATATGGAAATTGAAGAATGGGAATGGGAAGTTGAAATTCCATATGGGAATTGAAGGATGGGGATGGGAAGTTGATGTGTGGTTTAAAAGACTTGATGTGGCTAGGAATAACTCACTTTCAATCCATGTTTTTGGAGCTAGACCACACCAACCTAGGGGATATTATGAAAATGATAGCCTTATTCCCTCAATTGGTGAATAACAAAGACAGTGAAGAACAATATAGCTCGGTGTCCAAGCATGAACTATGGTCCTTACTACCATCCCTTTCAAAAGGATAGGTGCTCGGGTCTAGAAGGTTGGACAACCAAGCTATAATCTATTTATTGGCTTTTCAATATTTTGGGAGACAACCTACTAAAGGTGGTGGAGGAGGTTTGGTTGACAGGGAGACTGCTAAAGGGTTTTAACACTATCTTTATGGCCTTAATTTTGAATGTAGACTTCCCTATTAACTTTGATGAATTTCGGCCAAGAATAGGAATATGAATATTCACATTCTCCAGAAATCGAGGAGAATATGAATTTTTGTTTTGTAAGAGTTTTTTTTAAAGATGTCTTTGGTTTTCTAAGAGTGATGAAAGTTATTATAATGGAGTTGTTAATTGACTATTATCAGTGAATGTGGGTTTTCCCATCATTCTTATTCAAGGAAAATCATACCACGTGAAATGGCTCCCTCATGATTCATAAGAAGACATACTTTTAATCTTGCAAGATGTCTCTTGGTGGCATATTGTTAAACTATTTCCTTGTATTTAAGGAAAACAAGTTTTTAATAATTAAAAGCGATTTTAAATCTTACGTCAAAAGCCAAAAAATACTTCAGTATATACAAAATAATATATTCTTCTTATTTAATAAACATTCAAAAAAGTAATAAAAATTACAACTTCTATGTAAACATATATTTATGAATATTTTTAATAAATAATAAAAATTACACTTTATTCTTAACCTTTTATTAATATCAACTTAATATATATAGAGAGATGTATTATTTTTTTAATAAGCATCCATACATATATATAAAATAAAAAAATGTTATGAAGCATATAAATATATACTTTTTAGGACTATAATATATTGGTTTTTTAATAAGCATTCATAAAAGATAAAGATAACCGTATTCTTCTTTAACCTTTAATTTCATTGTTAAAGTAAAGCCGGCGTGATTCTAATGCTTAATACTTTAAAATATTGGAAAGAAGTTACATAGAATTTTAATATATCATGTTATAAGATTGCGTGTTTCTAAAACCTTAATGTTTCTTTGAACTATAAGTATCATTTGTACGATGATATTCGTTTTCTTTCTTGAATGTTTATGAGTTATTTCTTTCTATTAACATTGACTTCGAATGGACTATATTTTTCCATTAACATTTAATTTTATTGTTAGTTAATAGTATTTTATGGTTAGTTAATAATTATATGATTTTATTGTTTATAAAATATAATTATGTAAATATATTTATTTGAATAAATGAATAAATAATTTTTTAGCAGAAAAAATAACATACATTTGTTATTCAAAGATAATCAAAAAGTACAATTCAAAACTAATCAACTTGATATGTTAAATCCCTCACAACATATGAATCAACAAAACCTGTAATAGTACTACCATCCAAAAATCAAAAGTCATACTTCAACACTTCCTTCTTAAACTATACATTGAAAAATATTTTTCCATAAAAAATGAGAGCAATGAGGCTCCACTTATGACCATAAAATGTTCCATGTTCCATTGCTTTCTAGCTGCTTTTCAATATATTCCTCCCAACATAGTAGTCTTTCTTCTACACACAAAGCCTTTTTAGGCAGAAGATCCACTTCCTGATTGTTTCCCCAATAGATATGGATAATGTCAATGCTATAGAAATTTGAAAGGTGCTTTTTAGTTCTCCAATACCAATTTGTTAGTGATAAAACATGTAAGTTTCCTTGATCCTTTTCCCACTTTATAATCACCAAAGAATCCCCATAGGTCTTAAAACATCAAGACCAAAGGATAATGCCACCTTACATAAACACCAAAGTGTTAGTAATTCAGCCTTGGTATTAGAACTTCGTCCACAGTTCAATTTCATTTTGAAAAATGTGGGCCTCATTAAGATGAGAAGTATCCTAGCCTCACATAGCCCATCATGTATAGCCCCATCAAAGAAACCCATTGCATCTTGTGAAAAAGTCATATCAGTCACATTTCTTTTCTTTAGATGAGTGGTTTCTCCTAAATGGTAATCTTATATTGCTGAAACAATAAATATTTGTAAGCTTTTGATATTCTTTGACATGGCAAGAATCATAATGACTATGACTTGTAAACTTGTTTTCCATTGGCATTAGAGTTTGAGAAGGTTACTTGGAGAAACTCCCCTTCTAATTTAGGGACGATAACATTTTGAAACATCATATTGAGACCAATGCATATATTTGGGTCAACATTCTTCACATTGGAGGGGAAATGCCTCCCAAGTCATGTTGAACAATGGGATCACACACATAACAGGTGGGAATACTCGACAATAATGATATGTTTCAAGTGGCGATGTGGGTGAGGGGGGATAGAATCGACTATAGTATGAGGACCATCTTTCACATTAGGCATAAACCAAATAATGAAGGTGGTGCAATAGAAGCATCCATAAGAATTTTTCATGAGACTTACAAAGGATAGAAGAAAATGAATAATGACTTGGGTTTTGTTGAACAATGTGGCACAATTGATGTGGGTCACTCACCTTGATTATGCCTTAACTATGAGAATTGAGACTTATGATGCTGAATTTCACTATTGTAAGATGCCTCTTGGTCTTGGATTGTTAACATGTTTCCTTACATTTAAGGAAAACACTCTTAATGAATCAAACCAATTTTAAATCTTAACTCAAAACCAAAAGTGAATGCATTATTTACACCACAATATATTCTTTTATTTAATAGACATTCATTAAAAAAAATATAGATATAGTTTTCTTATTAACATGCATTCATTTTCTTAGGGGTGGCAGGTGCAGGACAGGTTCTCTTCGACCCTAGAGGGAACGAAATGATCAAATTTTCTTAGGGGGCTTGGTTGTACCACCGACAACTATGTTGAGATGCATGCTCTATATTGTGAATGAGAGATCCTAATGACAATGATGATTTGTCAATTAATAGCCTTTGGAGACTCCCTCCTAGTTATCACATAGTTGCGTAATGGTTTCTCTCAATCTCAAAAGATCCAAAATCGAATAAGCTCTAGGGTGGACAAAAATATGAAATGAATCAACAACTTGTCCTTTTGGCTTATTTGTCAAAGTAACAACAGCGTGGTCGATAAATTGGACCACAAAGTTTCTCTCTTAGATAAAGGAGTTATTAGAATAAATAATGGTACACCTCAGCACAGGTGGATATTCATTAGAGGAAATTTGAGGTCTAAAATGGGCCTCCTAAGTAAAATAATAAAACAATAGTTAAAATAATAAAATAATATTATAAAATTTGAAGAAAAGGACACAAAAACAACTTTTTGTTTTCATATTTTCAACTTATCTCCCTATGGTTTTACTCAAATTTTGAGCGGGAGCACTTGTTGGATATTGCGGAATTCCTGTGGTTTTACTCAAATTTCAAGTGGGAGCACTTTTTGGATATTGCATAATTCTTGTGGTTTTACTCAAATTTCGAGCAGGAGCGCTCGTTGGATATTGCAGAATTCTTGTGGTTTTACTCAAATTTCGAGCGGGAGCGCTCATTGGATATTGTAAAATTCAATTATGCAATATTCAACGAGCGCTCCCGCTTAAATTTGAGTAAAAACACAGGGAGATAAGTTGAAAATACGAAAACAAAAAGAATTTTTCTTATGACAAATATGCCAAGTCAATCATTATGGTTGACTCATTTTCTTCAAATATTCCAATGCATCAATGGCTCGTTTTCTTAGAAGGCCCCTTTTAGAACCCAAATTTCCTCTAATGGTAGTGTTTGGTGAAGGTATGAATCGAGATCCCTATTATGTGGTTTGTAAATGGGGAAAAATTCAATAAATCATTCAACATATGACCATTCGAAACATGATGCATACATGGGAAGTGAGAGGTGCGTGGAAGAGTTATCGCCTCGACGGTTATTGCACTATCGCCATGTTGGCCCTAGGTAAGTTGACTAAGTGTTGAGCTATAAGTTTTGGGAAGGTCTGTCGAGGTGTGAACATGGTTGCGATGAAGTGGGTGTGGAAGCGATCAGCTCCGAAATTTTGGGCTATTTTTGGGGAAATAATAAATGTATTCAGTGAATTAGTTAGAAAGGTTTTCTACTTACGGATAGTGGGTGCAGTATGTAAAATCGGCTAAAAGAGCCTATAAAAATGTAAGGGTTGGGATTAAGTGGGTTCAAAAGATAAGATAGAGCTAGTCGAGGTCAAGTTTTGAATTTTTTTGTAATATTGTATACTGTAATAAGAAGGATGAATAAGAGTCATGAATGTAATGTATTGTCGATCTGGAAGCTATGTGCACGGAGGTAATGTAATGGGGTTGATGGGAATATGTCTGTAGGTTGTGTGCGTAGACCAAAGCATTCAAGACACAACTTATGCCAAATGAAGAGCGCTTATGTGGTTTTCTCCCGTATGGGTTTCCACGTTAAATATCCCATGTCAAATGGTGTATGCTAATATTGTGTGATGTTTCATGATTTGTTGTGACTGATAATATGTATGTTTAGTAAATGAAATGATGATGCTTTAAATGAGTTGATGAAAATGGTTAAGAATGTAGAGTTGCAATATGTTGTTGTTTTAGTTGTACATCGATGATGATTTTTCTACGGTGTTGTTGGACGATCTTTCGGGTATTTGCATGGATAGATCCCATTCTATCTCTACAGAAGCCTGGTTCCTGTAGTCCCTATAGGTATCTTGGGTGAGACTTCAGTTGTGTCGCAGGTGTTGCCGACATGTTTATGCCCTATCAGGTCGGTACCTCCGGTTTTGTTGGTTGGGTTGGAAGGTTGAACCAGGGTTAGTCGAAGCAAGCCAACAAATGGTTTTGTTTCCATGGTCGGGATTATCATGAAGGGGATATGTTTTGGAACCCAACGAAGCCTAAGATTCAAGATTGGGTTGACTAGAATGCTTGAGAATTTGCACAAAAGGAAAGTAAGGGATCACGATTGACTCCAAGGGAATGGTTAGGAGAGTATGTTTACTCATATATTCATAAATTTTTCTTTAGTGAATTCCTTGTTATATTGTATGAATGGTTGGAAATATTAACATTTCAAAAGAAAAATTTTCAAGGTGGAGAACCTAGAGTTTGGACTCCTTATAAACTAATCCAACGGCTGGAGAGTGTTAGTAATACCATCTCCAGGGTTGTTGACTTCTTAGTTGATAGTATTTGAGAAGGATATATTAATGATATTGGTGTGGATACTATTAAGTCATATAGTGAATTTGAGAGAATTTTTCTGAGGTCCTAGAGGCAGATACTTGAAGTCCTTAAAATTGTGGATTAAAATGCTTGTATGTGAAAAGGTAATCTTAAGGATGGAATCTGACGAGTAAATAATCTTGTGTAGAGGACATGGGTAATGACAAGAAGAAGGCCTAGAAAATATGGGTAGATTAAGTTGAGATGTTACCAGTTGGTAGTGATACTGATGAAGAGGTGGTTTCCTAAGGAGTGGGAGAAGATTTCGGTCGAGTAAAAGGAGAAGACTCTGCGATAGGGAGAGAGATAGAGAGTTGCAGTGCGATCGAAAGAGGGGAATACGAGTTGGTTCCACAACGCGATGAATAATTTTGCAACAAGGAGGAATATTATCGGCTTATTTCTAAAGATGAGAAAGAGGCACCAAATCTATACTAGTCCTAAGGCTACTAGTCCAAATCTACACCAAATATGTACTAGTCCTGGTATCAGAGGTAAGAACTAAAATTATTTCAAAGTGCTTTTTGTTGAATAGGTGTAATAGTAATAGACAAGATAATCATAAAAATGTTCCTAATGGTGGTCCATCTAATTCAGGTTCATCAGTACCCTAATGGCATAACATGGTTGGGGTGTTGAAAGAAATGTAACTTCAAAAGATATTCTATTTACTTTAATTGTATTCCTCCTTCATAGATGTTATTCCCTGATTTGGAGATGTCCTTAATCTAATTGGTCATGTAAAATTATTGAGGAAGAACCTCCGTTGTAAGTCAAGGAAATAGTACACACAAAAGTATTTTATAAATGTTATTTTGAGTCTTTCTAGGTCGGTCGGACCTAATTAAAGAACATGCCCAACCTAGTTAGGAATTAATTCACCCACCTTATGAATATAAATAGGTGGAGCATCTCTCTTATCTACACACACTTCTCACTCAAGCATTGCACGAGAGAGAGAGAGAGAGAGAGAGAGAGAGAGAGAGAGAGAGAGAAGAAATCTACTGTGGAAAGGGAGCCTCTATTGTTTTTCTTGGGGTCTTACATTGTACTTGGTCGAATTCTATATCAAGTAATTTTTGTTGGGTTTTCTCCCCCATGAGGGTTTAGGATAAATCTATGTGTTCTTTTGTGTGGTTGTGCTTGTATTTCTTTCAGTGATCCTTTGCTTATGGTTATGATGTTATGATACTAAATGTTTTAATATCTTGTATAACCATTAAAATTATAACATGGTATTGGATCCAGGTTGAAAGAAGTCTTTGTGTAGTCCAAACATTGCTATAACTGCAATTACTAGAGATTAGGGTTTCATGCTTTAAAACCCTAGAGGAAAAATATAGTCATCTCAGAATTTTCTCTATAACTCGAGTTTGGTAAATACTCAGGAGATGAAACTTGGACATGCCGAATATGAAATCGTTTTGTACCTTGTATGCAAGTTTTAGCCTCAGATTCGTTGTAATTTAGGACATATGATTCCTCCAAATTATGGTTCCAGTCTCTTCCATAATTCAGTCGTAAACTTGTGATCTATGGATAATTGTTATATCTCAAGATAGGAAGGTCCAAATTAAAATTCAAAAGATCTTATAAATAGAAAAAAGACTGTAGTTTCTTCGGTACGATTTTCAGACCCTGAAGTTGAAACACCGACACGTGGAAGTCCGTACAAGTTCGTTATACTGAACCAATCCTAAAATAGGTCACCTTGGGAAACTTATCATAAGCTCCACTTGGGGAATACAATTATACTATAATATATGGGGTTGGAAAGAATACATATCAGTATATCTCAAGACTAATTTTCAAACCTTGAGGAGCAGGAATTTCAAAGATACAACAGAATCAAGATAAGACAATTATGTAGAAGAAATTAGAGAAAACTAGGGCTTCATTTTCTGGGCACTTCCCTCCATCGATTAGTTGAAAAAGGAGGACTATAAAAATCTCTCTAGGAGGGTACATATTTATATCGAAGAAGTTTCTCATTTTGTGGATTTTAAATTTTTGACCTAACACTACTACTGGGGAAAACTATGGCATCGGATATTTTGCATTTTGTTCCACATTTTTTGGAAAATGAGTATGTTGCTCAAATCACCTTGAGGAGGCACATATATCTATCCATTCAAATCTGAAAGTTAACTAAGTTGAAAAAGTAGGGTTTCTTTGTCAAACCCTAGGTCCACCAGAAGCAGTCTTCCAAAAAACCCTTCAAGCAAGAATTAAGTTGAAGCAATCTCATTGGTAAGTTCTATCCTCTCTATTTCCATTTGAGGTTCTCATTTTTTATCATGATGAAAAACCATACCAAGCTTGAGGAAAAGATTGAAGGAGATGAGGAATTTTGAGCATGGAAGTATAAAGTGCTTCTCATACTTGAAGAAGCAATACTTGGAGAAATATGTCAAATAAGTAGTTGCAAATCCACTGTTAGGATTATTAATCCTCCCTTGTCCAATTTGGTCATATGTCTAAATCATGAGTCATGTCTAAATCGGGAGTCCATCTAGTCTATTTTTAGTCATTAGCACCATTGGGTCCACTTGGCCTAATTGGGGAATATGTTTCAATTACTAAAGTGTGGGGAACACTAATTGAGGCTTACTGCCACTAATTGCACTTAATTGCATGAGTTTAGGAGCCTCCTAGACGAATCCTTACAATTTAGGAGCCACTGGGAGTGCCGAAACCAACTAAGGTCAGTTTAGTTCAGTTGATGACTAGTCAAGCTAAGTTTGGAGTCAGTTACATCCAGTTCTAGTCCTCTACATTCAGTTAGCGCTAGGTTTACATGACTGCACTCAGGAGGAGCACATTTCTCACCTACCATAGTCAGTTGGCCTTAGTCAACACTGAATGTAACACTTGAGTTGTGTTTTAGAGCTCCGATGAACTCCGATTATGGTCTAGACAAGGTCAGTTAACTATTGAGTCCTCCGATAGTGATTTAGACAAGGTCTTAGTTACCTACAGTCAAGTAGAGTGTATCAATTCGAATTTCCTCATGTGGATTCAAATTTAATGTGCTATTAAATCCATTGTACTTCATTGTAATTATTATCTGATTACTTTTTTGATTAATGAAAGCATTCACAGTTGCAAGCCATTTTTGCATTGTTTCATTCTTCAATTGTTGAGTAAATTGTGTGATCTATTTTGTGAGCTGTGTGTTTGTCTACATATCTATGTGCTCAAGTTAATATGGTATCAGAGCCTCGGTGGAAAAGACACCTCTTCTCCTTAGATCTCTAGCTGGATCATTTTTTTTGAGCAAATTTCTCCTTCCAGTACAGCACCAGAAACAGAGAATTTACCACTTAATATCCAAAGTTAGGAAATTGTTGATCAAGCTTGCTTGATCAACTATGCTGGGTGTGAAGGAAATTCCAAAAGTGCATACTGTCGACCTTACTTTGTATGTTTGATTGTGTGACAGGTTATCAGATTTTCTTACAGCATTCGCTACAAGCAGCTCTTTCTTCTCACTGCATTCACTACAACAGCTTAGTCCTTCTTACTGCATTCAAAATGGCTCATCTAGTAGAGCCTCTCACTCCCTTCAACTATCACCAGTGGAAGGAAGACATGGTGCTAATGCTCCGTTCCAAGCAGCTCTTCAGACTCATAGAAGAAATAGAGGTAGTGCCATCTTTAGATAATGACAAAGAAAAGTACTGGAACAAGCTTGATGAATCCCATGGACACTTGCTCTCCTCAGTCTCTAGAGATCTTCGATTCCACATCCAAGGATTGAATACTCCCAAGGAGGTTTGGGACAAGCTTGCCTCCTTATTTGATAAGCAGGATGAGATGAGGATCCATCAGCTAGAAAATGATTTGATCACTCTTAATCCATCCAACTTCAAATCACTGAATGAATTCTTCACAAAGTTCAAGAACCTGATATATCAATTGAAGCAATGCAAAGTGGAGAAGGATGAAGATCAGCTCATCCTTGCCATTCTCACAAATCTCAATGCAGAGTACTCAGTCTTTGTATCCACCTTCCAAACAGTAAGGCTCACTACTCCAAATTGGAAGATGCCCACTCTTAATGCCTTCATCCAATCTCTTATTTATGAGAATGATAAATTGATCCAAATGGAGATCATTCGATATTCCAAAGATCTAGCTCTGGTTGCAAGAGGAGATAAGATAGCGAATGACAAGGGGAAGCAAAGAGATGAGTCTCATGTGAAGAAAAAGCAGTCAAAAGAGCCTTTAGGTTCGAAGAGAAGCAAGAAGAATGTAAAAGGCAAGGTCCTCTGCTCTTACTGTGGAAGGGGTTTTCATTCAGAAAGCTCCTGCTAGTGCAAGAAAACTTGATGAAATGGCTCTCCTTTTGAAGAAACATAACATTTATGTACCTGCTAGTGCAAGGAAGGATGACTCTGAAGAAGAAGATGATGAAGAATACCAAAGGAAAGGCCATGCACTGAAGGCTTGTTGCACATCAGCACATGTATTCCTCATTGATGCTGGAGCTTCCAACCATATGGCTGCATCCAGAGAATCATTCTCTTCTTTTTCAGTCCTTTGATGGTCCTAGTATTCAGATGGGCAATAACAGTAAAGTCCAAACAAAAGGGAAGGGATCTATCAAGCTTGAACATGGAAGGTTCAAAGATGTGCTATTTGTTCCCTCCCTAGCTTCAAACATGTTATCTGTCTATCAGATGACCCATACTGGATCTCCAAAGCGAGTGATATTTGGTCCCGACTCAGTGGATATCACAGATATCTCGACTGGGAGCATCATAGCAAAGGGTACTGCAAATCATGGTTCAAAATCATATGAGTTCTCACATTTCATGCCTACTTTAGAACCAGTGCACTCTCAGCAGCCACTTGCAAGGGAAGGTAAAATCATTGCATCTACTTCTTTTATAGCTTCTACTAGTATTGCAGATCCATCTTTATCAGTTTATGAGATTGAGATTCAGGGTGGCTCGGATGTAGATTTAGTCCCTACTTCCTAACTGGAAGCTAGGAAGATGACTGGAAACTCACCTAACACTCAGAAAGGAAAGACCCTTGCGCTATGCCATGTAATCTTACCTCCTTCAGAGCGATGCAATGGACTCCCTGTAAGATGCTATATGGAAAGGGCTCAGTCTCACTACATTCAGAAGAATGGATATGATCATACACCTCTTCATTCAGTAAGAGACAAAGGTTACATTCCTCCTTCCTTCCATCATCATTTTTGGAGAAGAAGGAGAATTATACATGCAAGGCCCCAGAATACCTGTGCACAACACACCATGCATGCTGCTTCACTACCTCACAAAGATGAATATTGCAGCAACATATTTTCAAGTTTTTCAAACTTGAGACCTGATTCTACCTGCTTAGATAGAGGGAGGGGGGGTGTTTCCCATGTGGTTTTTGCCCCAGCTCCTTGTATTAAGCAATTACTTTATTTTACTTGATGTAATGGGTGACCTATGGTCTTAGTTACCACGACCCACAGATTGTCCAAGTTAGCATTCAGGGGGGTGTTAGGATTAGTAATCCTCCCTTGTCCAATTTGGTCATATGTCTAAATCAAGAGTCATGTCTAAATCGGGAGTCCATTTAGTCTATTTTTAGTCATTAGCACCATTGGGTCCACTTGGCTTAATTGGGGCATATATTTCAGTTACTAAAGTGTGGGGAACACTAATTGAGGCTTACTGCCACTGATTTCACTTAATTGCATCAGTTTAGGAGCCTCCTAGACCAATCCCTACAATTTAGGAGCCACTGGGAGTGTCGAAACCAACCAAGGTCAGTTCAGTTCAGTTGATGACTAGTCAAGCTAAGTTAGGAGTCAGTTACATTCAATTCTAGTCCTCTACATTCAATTAGCGCTAGGTTCACATGACTGCACTCAGGAGGGGCACATTTCTCACCTACCACAGTCAATTAGCCTTAGTCAACACTGAATGTAACACTTGAGTTGTGTTTTAGAGCTTCGATGAACTCTTGTTATGGTTTAGACAAGGTCAGTTAACTATTGAGTCGTCTGATAGTGATTTAGACAAGGTCTTAGTTACCTACAATCAAGTAGACTCTATCAATTCGAATTTCCTCATGTGGATTCGAATTTCATGTGGCTATTAAAGCCATTGTACTTCATTGTAATTATTATCTGATTACTTTTTTAATTAATGAAATCATTCACAGCTGCAAGCCATTTTTGCACTGTTTCATTCTTCAATTGCTGAGTAAATTGTGTGATCTATTGTTTGAGTTGTGTGTTTGTCTACAGATCTATGTGCTCGATTTAATATCCACAAGGACTTAGTCAAATCCAAGAGGATTATTTTTGTCTCCATTGGATCTCACATGTATCATCCTTGAAGAATCCAAAGGAGATTTTCAATGCAATGAAATCAACAGGAAGATGACCTTGAGAAGTCAACTCAAGTATGTGAAGATGCAAATGTCAGAAATCATTCAATCTTACTTCACAAGGATCTCTCATATCAACGAGCAATTAAAATCCATTGGAGACAATGCCGAAGAAGCAGAAGCAGAGATTAAAACCTTGAATGGTCTCCCAAGTTCATTAATCAAGGGATTTGTTCTAGAAGGAATCTCAACTATGGAGAAATGCACGCAAGAAGAAGCTTTATTGATAGCAAAAGAAGAAGATATGGATGAATATAACAATAAAGTTGTAACAACTCATGCCAATAAGATAAAGAACATGAAGGACAAACATTCTCACAAGAATACAAGGACTTGAGAAGAAGGACCTTCCACAACTCAGATATTCAGTTGTGATAGGACACTTTGCGAAAGAATGTCCCAAGAATAAAGAATGGAAGGATGATATGATCAAAGAAGTACCAATCGATCATGTAGAATGATGTTTGGATATTATTTTGATACCTGAATGGAAGTTTGTATTGTATTTCACGTAGATCTACAAGATAAAGTATACAATAGATGGAAGTATCAAGAGATATAAAGAAAGTTTTGCAGCTTCACTCATAAAGAGGGAGTTGATTATGGAAAGGCATTGCTCTAGGGAAAGACACGCCTCTTTAGTGGTTGATATTACACTAGAAAACTAGTGTAATAGAAGTTGAATAACAAATCGAGCAACCTCCAGGATTTAGGACTCTCTACAGAGAACCACCTATGCACAGAAGGATTTGTACAAGCTCAGTAGGAACCCATGGGATAGCACATATAGTTACATGAGGAGATTGAAGATCAACTATAGTGATGAATATCCCAACCTTTACTACAAGGTTGAATATAGAAGCCTACAAAGGACGATAATCTCATAGATGGGTGAAAGAGAAACTTGCAACAAAGTTCGAGATGGAGGATCTTAATATCCAATGACCTTGATAGGTGGCATAGATGGATACATAGAAGATTAGCAATAGAGGAGTATGCATCTCACTCCAATGTCTTGATATAGAGAGTACACCATGTGGAGGGAGGATTATGCTCCACTTTAGAGTGAGTGACTACGATAAATCTCAAAGTTGATAATCTTGACATGATTCTCGATATTAGAGGTGTGGAAGAATCCAAAGGATATTTTCCTTAGCCAAGAAAATATGTCGTTGATATAAGGTTTGAGATATTGGGTTATACCAATGGAATACAACTTGAAGTTTCTATGTAATCCTACTTCAAATACAGTTGATACCATATTCTACAAGTAAAATATTGGTTCGTTTATGAACTTGATGAACATGAAGCCGTATATTTGTTTTGTGGAGCCAAGATGTGTTCACATGGTTGTGGGAAAGCATGTACCTAAAGGGTACAATTAAGTATGGCCTCGTATATGACAGATACTAGAGGATCTTCCTGAAGAGATATCGTGACTTTGATTGATGGGAGTGCTACAAACATAGAGAGCACTCCAACATGTTGAAGAAAGCATACCAATGTTTATCTCGGTGCAACCAAGGATGAATATATTGTAGCTAACAATAGAGAAAGGAAATATTCCTCAAGTGATGAGGAATATGATCCAGAAGAATTCTACCGATGAATATGAATATATTCATACTCTTATCCATTTCAGCATTATATAAGAAGGGATGACTTGTATGTCACATAGATTCAACACCAATACACAGTTCTATGTGATGTATGGTGTAATAAGACTTGCTCAGTATTTACAATCATGAGCAAGATAGGAACAAGTCCTCAGAATCAGACAATGAAGTAGAGCACGTTGTTAGAGACTCTTGTAATTCATGCAAGGAGACATAGATCAAGAGGGAGTCTACCAAACAAACAAAGATAAGTATTTGGATTGTTATTTCCTATATATCTAGTTTTTTAGTTGTGTACATAGACATGTTCCTAGGTTTAGGAAGTGTATTATGCATGTTAGAGTGTTTGCATTGATGAACAATTTACTACTAATATGCATGTGATAGGTAAGTGGTTGATGGTGTTGTACAACATTCCATTGTTACTTGTCTAGAATGAAACCTCTTTGTTGACATGTTGGGAGTAGTGCACGCTCGTAATAATGTCTTAGTCAAGATGGGAGGCATCTAGAAAGTTATCGTATGTATACAAGATATGGATGAATGTTGTATTAGCTGAAACAGTTGCATGATTGTATGAAAATGTATTTATGCATAAGAATTCGTCATTATGAATATCTTATGAAATGTTTCTAGTCATGCAACTGTATTTGACTTACATAGGAAGGATTGTATGCAATCACATACAAGAGAAGAATGATGAAGTTAAGAATGTATAAGAGAAGAATGATGCAGTTATGAATGCACGATGATGCTATGAATGTACAAGAGAAGAATGATAAAGAACAAGTTGTTGATGTGTTGACTGAGCCTTTGTCTCATGTAATTGACTTGTAGGAAGGATTGTATGCAATCACCTACAAGAGAATAATGATGAAGTTGTGAATGTACAAGAGAAGAATGATGTAGTTGTGAAGGTACAATGAAGCTACGGATGTACAAGAGAATAATTATAAAGAACAAGTTGTCGATGTGTTGACTAAGCCTTTGTCTCATGTAAAGTTTGAATACTTTTGAGACAAGCTTGGTGTAGTCTGAAAGGACTTCCCTTGAAAGTGGGAGTGATGATGATGTAATAGGTTTCCTATTATAGTGGTGTGGCAACTCAACCTAAGTAGGGTATGTCTGGATAGGATTATTTGTCTCGAAAGGGTTAGTAATCCAAACTAGGCCTGTTTGATCCCAGGGATTCGTATGTTTGGCTAAGCTTGTTTGGCCGAAAAGGGTTAGTAAGCCAGACAAGGCTTCTTTGGTCCCAGTTAGATCCATTTGTATGGATAGGATTGTTTGGCCTGAAAGGGTTAGTAAGTCAGACAAACTCCCAAGTGGATCCACTAGAGAGCCCACTATAATGTTGCTTCAAATGTCCTAAGTGAAATACCATGAGTTGATGCCAGCATTTCTATGATGATGTAGACGATGTGGTTCCAACACTCTATGCTAATGCTAGCATTGCTATGTTGATGTAGACAATGTGGTTCCAAAACTATGTGTTGATGCCAACATTTCTATGCTGATGAAGACGATGTGGCTCCAACACTCTTTGTTGATTCCAACATTTCTATGTTGCTGATGATGATCATATTCCAAAATTTCTATGCTGATGATGATGATGATGATGTTGTTGTTTCAACATTTCTATGATGATTATGATGATGTTGTTCCAGCATTTATATGTTGTTGATGATGATGATGGTGTATCAACATTCTATGTCGATGATGATGTTGTTCCAACATTTCTATGATGTTGTATCAACATTCTATGCTGTTGATGATGATGTTCCAACATCTCTATGTTGATGATGATCTAGCATTTATTTGTATATGATGTTGTTTTAGCACTAACATGCTAATTATGTTGTTGTTGTTCCAATGTTTAAATACTGATGTATAGATAATGATGATGTACCAATGTTCACATACTAATGTTGCAGATGATGATGATGTTTCGATATTCGCATACTGATGTTGCAGATGATGATGATGTTCCAATATTCACATACTAATGTTGCATATGATGATGATGTTCCAATATTAACATACTAATGTTGCAGATGATGATGTTCCAATATTCACATATTGATGTTTCAAATGATGATGATGTTCCAATATTCACATACTGATGTTGTAGATGACGATGTTCCAGTATTCACATACTGATGTTGCAAATGATGATGTCCTGGTACTCACATACTAATGATGTCCTATACGATGATGATATCTTAGTATAGTATTCACATCCTGATGATGCTCCAGATGATGAGATATTCTAGTATTTACACACGATGATGATGATTAGTGATGATGTTCCATATTGATGTTGATGAGGATGCCCCTTGATGATGCTATTCCAGACACATGATGTTGTTGTTGTTCAAAATTTCCTATGACATATAGATTCACCAGTCATATGTATAATTGTTGTTGTTGTTATTGCTAATGATGTAGAATACCTTCCTTGTTTACAGGTAGTGTTCAAAGAAATGTAACTTCATAAGATATTCTATTGTATTTTTAATCTATTCATCCTTTGGAGATGTTATTCCTATGTTTGGATATGTCCTTGATGTAATTGGTCATATAAAATTCATGAGGTAAAACCATTGTTGTAAGTTGGGGCAATAATGCCCACAAAAGTATTTTATAAATATTATTTTGAGTCTTCCTAGGTAGGTCATCCCTAATTAAAGAACCTGGCTGACCTATCTAGTTAGGGAATTAAGTCACTCACATGATGAATATAAATAGGTGAAACACCTCTTTCATTTACACATACTTCTCACTCAAGCATTGCGCAAGCGAGAGAGAGAGAGAGAGAGAGAGAGAGAGAGAGAGAGAGGGAGGGAGAGAGAGAGAAGCAGTCTAATGTGGAGAGGGAACATATATTATTGTTATTAGGGTGTTACACTGTACTTAGTTGAATTCTATATCGAGGAAATTTTGTTGGGTTTTCTCCCCCATGAGTGTTTCCCAGGATAAATTTTTGTGTTCTTTTGTGTGGTTGTGCTTGTATTTATTTTAGTGATCCTTTGCTTATGGTTATGATGTTATGATACTAAATGTTTTAAGAACTTGTATAACCATTAAAATTCTAACACGGGGATGACATGAAGTTTCTTATATTTAATGGAAATGGGTTGGAAGACCTTGACCAACACTAGTTTTTGTTTGAAGTTGTTTGGACTTTGTGATTGGTCTAGGATGAGGCGATAAAGAGAGCTTAGATGATCACGACCTTCAGGTGCCACACTCTTGATTGGTATATGAAGTTTTCTATGGTTCTTGTGGGAAACCCTCATAAGTCATTAGATCAAATTCGAACTGGGTTAAAACATGAATTTAAGAAACCTAAATATGGGTCACAGTGTATCACAGAGTTGAAGGAGATCAATTAGATGTCGGGCGAGTCTACTTGGGATTTTAACCAGAGATTCAATACCTTGATGGATAAGGTGACATAAATAGTGGTGTTGATGTAATTGTAACTTCGGAATGTATTCAATTGTATTTCTTATGTATTGTAACCCGATGTTTATTCTGGGATGTATTTGTAATGTACTTGATTCATGTCATGCCCCGAGGTTCCTATCGAGAGTTTCTATAATGTAAACAAGTCTTGTCAAGTCAAGGTGAGTAACCCTCCTATTGTCTAAGGGTTGAATTCCCCGCAGTTCCGGGGCACGAGGGTTATTAGACTCACCTAGTGAAGTCGGCCCTAGTTGGGTTTAGTCAAGTTGGGAATTAGTATCAATAGAGAGCTAGCCTCTCTATTTATCACACACTCACTCACACTCAGTTGTAGTGCATAGCTGAGGAATAGAAAGACAATGGGGCAAGGAAGAAAGAGGTTACTGCTGTCAAGAGATCATCTTACTATTTTTTGGGTTTCACTTTTGGTGTTGATTCTATATCTGAGGAAGTTGTGGGGTTTTCTCCATTTATGGTTTCCCCGAGGAAAAACACTGTGTTCATCATCTCTTGTGTTTGATTGCTGTGCTTGTTGTTCTCTCAATTAAAGATCCTAATGTTATGCTAGCTTAATGTTAAAAATATAACAAGGAGTCAGAGCTAACCTGAGAAGAAGACACTGTGCAGCTGCAGGAACTAGGGCTTCCTACTTTGTGGATCTCTCTACACAGATTTTCAGCAAAAGTAGGGTGGAATAACTCTCCTCCCTAGGGCGCATCTTTCTGTCAAAGCATAATCCAATTATGAGGTTTTTCAGTTTTGGACCCAACACTACTGCCAGAAATTAGGGATTTTCATAGAAGTGGAATTTTTTAGTGATCCCAGGCATGGATTGATCTCCTCCCCAAAATCGAAGTTAGGGATCAAATTCAAAGCATTTGGTTGGACAGAACTTCGAAAAAGCAAAACCCTAATCTGCTCCTGAACCAGCACTGCAGGATTTCATCTCCAAATACAGATCCGACATCTTGACCTGGTAAGATATAAATCTTTTGTATTTACATTTGAGGTTCTCAGTTAAGATGTCTCATCATACCAAGCTTGATGAAAAGCTTGAGGGAGCTGATAACTTCCGAGCTTGGAAGTATAGGATGTCCCTGGTCCTGGAAGAAAATGAGTTGGACTCCTACATCCATGAGGAGGTTCCAGTTCCAGAGGGAGATGAGGCCAAGGCCTTACATAAGAAGAAGTTGGTTATGGAAAAGAGGATCATTGCTGATTCTATCAAGGATCACCTCATACCACAGGTGTCCTCCCTCAAGACACCTAAAGCCATGTTTGATTCCCTAACCAAATTGTTTGAAGGGAAGAACATCAATCAGAAGATGAATCTAAGGAACCAGTTGAAGAATGTCAAGATCCAGAATGAGGAGACCATCTAGTCATACTTCACAAGGATCTCCCATATCAAAGAACAACTGGAAGTAGTAGATGAAGAAGTGGAGAATGCATAAATTGTGATGACAACCTTGAATGGCCTCCCTAGGTCATGGGATTCTTTCATCCAAGGAATTTGTGCTAGGAAGAAGTTAGTCAAGTTCAGTAGACTGTGGGAAGAATGTTCACAAGAAGAAGCTCGGATAGCAGCTCGAGAAGAAAAGATAGGAAGTGAAGACCAAGCTCTCACAGTACACTCTAGGAAAGGAAGAAGGGAAAATCATCATCATCAAGGTAAGCATTCTCATAAGAAAAATAATCCTGTAAGAATGGATCCATCCAAACTCATATGTTATACATGCGATGAAATAGGACACTTTGCTAGAAATTGTCCCATGAATAAGAATGGATCCAAGAAGAAGAAGAACTCCAAAAGAAGACATCATGCTCACACTGCTAAGGATGATGATCCTCCCAGGAAGAGAGTAAAACAAGAAAGTGAAGACTCTTCAAGTGAAGATGAATATGTTCTAATCTTCGCTCTCACGGGAACTATCACTCATGGAAGCAAATATTGGCTTATTGATAGTGGGGATTCCAAACACATGACAGGTTTCAAGGAATCCTTTGAGAAACTATCTAAACATAATTCACCCCATAAGGTGAAACTTGGGGTTGACTACCAATATCCCATAAAAGGTAGTGGTGAATCCTCCTACAAGCTAGACTCGGGAAAGTCTATGAAAATGAAGGATGTCTTGTTTTTACCAAGACTAAAGAATAATCTTCTATCCATATCGGCACCGGATGCAAAAGGCATGAGGGTTGCATTTGTGGATGGCCAAGTCCTCATGTGGTCAAGAGGAAAGACTATTGACGATGCAATAGTGATTGGAGAACAAGAAGGAGGTTTATGCAAATTGAAGGGCCATCCAGAACAAGATTTGGTCCATGACACAGTAGAGCCAAATGAACTTTGGCACAGAAGGCTTGCACATGTGCATTACAGAGCACTACCACTTGCAAGCAAAGTTGTTGAAGGTCTTCCAGAAATTCAAGCAAAACATGAAGGGGTCTACAAAGGATGTGCGAAAGGAAAGAATACAAAGAAGACATTTCCAAGTAGCAAGAGCAAGGCAAAAGGAATCTTGGAAATCATCCATTCCGATGTATGCGGACCAATGTCATCAAGTTCACTAAGTGGGTATGTATACTATGTTTCTTTCATTGATGACTTTTCTAGGAAGACATGGATTTACTTCATGAAGAAAAAAGATGAAGTTTTTAGCAAGTTCAAGGAGTTCAAATCCTTGATCAAGAACCACACAGAAAAGAAGATCAAGACCTTTCGATCAGATAATGGTGGAGAATTCACATCAAATGAATTCAAAGACTTATGCAAAGAATAAGGGATTAAGAGGGAGTTATCCACTCCATATAATCCACAACAGAATGGGGTTGCAGAAAGGAAAAATAGAACTATCATGGAAGCTGCAAGAGCAATGCTTCATGATCAAGATCTTCCCATGCATTTATGGGCAGAAGCTGCTAGAACAATGGTGTATGTACAGAACCGTACTCCACACAGAGTACTCGAGAACAATACACCTGAAGAAGTCTTTTCCAGCAAGAAACCAAAAGTCAACCACCTCAGAATATTTGGCTGTCCAGTGTACATACACATTCCAAAAGAGAAGAGAACGAAACTAGATCCTTCAGGAAAGAAAGGTATATTTGTGGGATGCTCTGAAAGCTCGAAGGCTTACAGAATATACTTCCTAGGATTCAAGAAGATCGACATTAGCAGGGATGTGACATTTGATGAAGACACAGCTTACAACAAATCTAGAAAAAGACCTGCTGAAGAATCTGACGAAGCATAAACACCAAGAATTCATGATACAACCATGAACGAAGAAATTCAAGAAGAAGATCGAGAATTTGAAGAATCACAAAGACTTGTATATCCACCTCAGGAGAAGAATCCTCACAAGAGGAAACCTGCTTGGGTACGAGAAATTATCCAAGGTGTAGAAAGATATGGGGCTCCAAAAGAGAATCATAGAGAAAGAAAGAGAACCAAATCCTGCTCCGGATATGTAGCTTTACTATGTGACTTTATCAATGAAGAACCTTCCAATTATGAAGAAGCGGCAGAATGGAAAGAATGGAAGGATGCTATGATCAAAGAGTATCAATCAATCATGAAGAATGATGTTTGGGATGTTGTCCCAAGACCAAAAGGGAAGTCAGTTGTAACTTCCAAATGGATCTACAAGATCAAGCATGTTGCAGATGGTAGCATAGAGAAATACAAGGAAAGATTCATGGCTCGTGGTTTCTCACAGAAAGAAGGAATAGACTATGAAGAATCCTTTGCACTTGTAGCCAGATACACTTCCATTAGATCAGTACTTGCTCTGGCTGCAGTGATGAAATGGAAGATACACCAAATGGATGTCAAGACTACTTTCTTGAATGGTGTAGTGGAAGAGGAAGTGTATGTAGAACAACCACTTGGTTTTGAGACACATGACAGGGAGTCTCATGAGTACAGATTGAACAAATCCCTGTACGGTTTGAAGCAGGCACCCAAGACATGGTACGGAAGAATTGGAAGCTTTCTATCCATTTTGGGCTTTACCAAAAGTAAAGAAAATTCCAACCTTTACTACAAGGTTGAAGATGGCAACCCAGTGATGCTACTATTGTATGTAGATGATCTGTTTGTAACAGGTATGGACGGGTTGATTACTGATATGAAGAAAAATCTTGCTGTCGAGTTCGAAATGAAGGACTTGGGTATGATGCATTATTTTCTAGGCATGGAGGTGTGGTAGAATGCGGATGGAATCTCTCTCGGACAAGGGAAGTATGCAGTAGAGATCCTGAAGAGATTTGGGATGATGGATTGCAAGGCCATGACCACACCTATGGAATCGAACCTGAAGCTATTGAGTGATGCTTCATCAAAGACGGTTGATGCTACAATGTATCATCAGATGATTGGGTCCTTAATGTACCTGGCGAACATGAGACTAGACATTTGCTTTGCTGTGAACACCTTGAGCCAGTTCTTGACAGATCTGAGACATGTTCACTTGATTGCTGCAAAGCATATTCTGAGGTACCTGAGGGGTACAATTTATTATGGGCTCAAGTATGATGCGAATTAGAAGATTAACCTGGATGGTTATGTTGATTCAAATTGGGCAGGTAGTGCCATCGATAGGAATAACACTTCAAGGTGTTGCTTCAGTATGGGATTAGGTGTGATCTCTTGGTTTAGTAGGAAGCAATCTTGTGTGGCACTGAGTACAGCTGAAGCAGAGTATGTCACAGCTTGTTTAGCTAGTTGTGAGACAGTATGGCTGTGGAAGCTACTGTCTAATTTATTTTATCTCTAGATGGATGCTACTTGTATACATTGTGACAACCAGAGTTCTGTAAAGTTGTCAGATAATCCAGTGTTCCATGACAAGTCAAAGCATATCGAGATCAAGTATCACTATATCAGGGATATGGTGCAGAGGGGAGCAGTGAAGCTCCAGTATGCTGTGATAGAGGAATATGTATATGATGTGTTGACGAAGCCATTATCTAGGGTGAAGTTCGAGTACTTCAGGGAGAATCTTGGTGTTCTCCAGATTGAGGTTTCCTCCAAAGGGAAATGATGAGACCCAAAGCCATTCTGGCATGGTGAGAGGATTGGTTCCTTTCATGGTCAGATGTAAGGGCTGAGCCATTCTATGATGGTGAGAGGATTCGTTCCTTCCATGTCATATGTGAGTGCTGAGCCATTCTAATGTGACTGTAGGATTGGTTCCTGCATGATAAGAAGTAAGCACTGAATTCCATTCTTGGAATGGAGATGCCTGGTCAGTTACTAGGTAGCTCAGTCTAGGACTGGGGGCCATTTTGATATGACTATAGGATTGGTTCCTACAATATCATATGTGAGTGCACGCCCTTCTGACATTGGTTGTCAGATGTAAGTGCAGAGCCCTTTCGGCATGAAGGATTGGTTCCTTGCATGGTCGAATATAAGTGTTGAGCCCTTATGACATTGGTTGTTAGATGTAAGTGCAGAGCCTTTCGGCATGGAGTATTGGTTCCTCGCATGGCCGAGTGTAAGTGCTGAGCATTTCTGACATTGGTTGACGGATGTGAGCGTTGGGACATTGGTTGATGGATGTGAGTGCTGGGCCTTTCAGACAGGGTTGTGGGAGGTGTTCCCACATGGTCAGATGTGAGTGTTGGGCGTGTCTTTCTGATATGATTATAGGATTGGTTCCTACATGATTAGATGTAAGTGTTGGGTGGGCAATTCTGACTTAGGGTCAGATATAAGCGCTGAAGAATACCTACATGGAGACTAGGCCTACAACCAGCATGAAAAAGGGCTGGCTCTATAGAACTTCCTGTGACGAGAAGAATCATGAGATAACACCCATGAATATCTAGTGATGATGATCCAGATCGAGGGATGATCCAGATCTGGAGATGATGCTCCAGAGATGATCCAGATCGAGGGATGATCCAAATCTAGTGATGATGATCCAGATTGAGTAATGATCCAGATCCAGGTAAAGATGACTTGAAGATGAAGGTGACCTGAAGATAGAGATGAATTGAAGGTGAAGATGACGAGGAATTGATGATGATCCAGATGATACAGAGAAGAAGACTTGTGCTGATAAATTGTGTCAAGAGAATACCTTCCTAGTTAAGAGGAAGTGTTGATGTAATTGTAAATTTGGAATGTATTCACTTGTATTTCTTATATATTGTAACCCGATGTTTATTCTGAGATGTATTTGTAATGTACTTGAGTCATGTCATGCCCCGAGGTTCCTATCGGGAGTTTCTATAATGTAAACAAGTCATGCCAAGTCAAGGTGGATAACCCTCCTATTGTCTAAGGGTTAAAGTCCCCGCAGTTCTGGGGCACTAGGGTTATTAGACTCACCTAGTGAAGCCAGCCCTACTTGGGTTTAGTCAAGTCGGGAATTAGTATAAATAGAGAGCTATCCTCTCTATTTATCACACACTCACTCACACTCAGTTGTAGCGTATAGCTGAGGAAGAGAAAGACACTGGGGCAAGGAAGAAAGAGGTTACTGATGTCGGGAGATCATCTTACTATTTTTTGGGTTTCACTTTTGGTGTTGATTCTATATCTGAGGAATTTATGGGGTTTTCTCCATTTATGGTTTCCCCGAGGAAAAACACTGTGTTCATTGTCTCTTGTGTTTGATTTCTATGCTTGTTGTTCTCTTAGTTAAAGATCCTAATGTTATGCTAGCTTAATGTTAAAAATCTAACAAGTGGTCCATTTCTACATTGTTACCCCATATTTGTGTTCCCCTAATGCAACAAAAGATAGTGTCCTAGATAGAAACTCTAGAGATTGCCATGAAATTAGAAGATTCACCAGTAAGGGAAACCGTTACAGGAATGGTACAAATACATGATATCAAGAAGGGAAAGAAAATCCATGAATAAATTTGGTGTATGAGATGTAAAACTAAAGGCCATCATAACAATTCATGTCCGACCATCTTGGTCTACCTTTCTTTTGTCACGTCGAATCCATTAAGTTCACAAGGGATGTCATGGTGTTGAGTGTAACGTACCCATACCCCATGGATAATTAAAATTTTTACTTCAAGAACCCTTGTTCTCCTTTGAAACATAGGACATGGATGTTAACACACACTTCCAACTTCTACCTTCCTCACTTCCGCTTTTCACCTTCCAACCTCGAAAATCAAGAATCAGAAACTTAATTTGTGACGGAAACATTTAAATACTCTTCTGCCTTTTGCCTTTCACAATTCCTCTTTTCTCCTTTTGACCTTAGAAATTGGGAATCAGACTTAATGTGCGACAGAAAAATTTAAACACTCTTCTTCCTTTCTCCTTCCGCACTTCTGATTTTGGCCTTCTGACCTCGGAACTTAGAACTTGGAAACATAAAGTTCTTCGAAAATACTTAACTACTCTTCTGCCTTCCTCCTTCCGCACTTCTGCTTTCCACCTTCTTACCTAGGAAATCGGGAATCGAAACTGAATTTTCGACCTTAGCCTCTTATGCACTTCCAACTTCTGCTTTCCGACCTCAGACCTCGAAAATCAGAGAACACAAAGTTCAGCCTTGTTTTCAACTGCCCTTCATGCCTTCCGCAGGCGGATCCCGGGGTGCAGAAACACAACGATTTTGCCTTGTTCAACTTTTTCTTTTTATAGTTTTTGCCTTCCGAAGGTGGATTCTAAGGGGTGGAAACACTAAGTCAGCTGCCTCCTGACTCTATAATAGGATTCTAGCCTCCATGAACTTAGGAAAATGCATTGCAAAAACACAAGGCATGCACAGAAGTAAAATGTAGGGAAAATATAACAGAAGCAAACTTCTACTTAACCATCAATAAGAATTCAACATGATCATAATAACTCATAAGAAAATACATGGCATAAACACGCATAACAAATATATTTATCTTGATGATTAAACTATCCCGCAACTAGCTATGTCACTGCAATGTTCCACCTAACCATTGGCCAATATGTTCATTAATGTCTCAACACTCAGTGACTGCCACCCCTGAGATGGGCATGATTTTCACAAGGAACTAGGGAACAACCGACTTGCACATAGCCAAAAGTCATAACACATTATCAAGCCAACATATGGGTTTCACAGGCTACACAGACAAGCCATCTCACAGTTGGGTTTATTAAACCGTCTGGGAAACAAGCTAAAACACTGTTGTGTTTCACAGGCAAGCCAACAAACAGTTGGGTTTCACATACTGTACACAGTCAAGCCAACATCCCCATTAAGGACCAACCAAGCCAACATATGGGTTTCACAAGATACTCAGCCAATACATCTTTCACAGTTGGGTTTCATAGGTTGTCTAGCTAAGGATTACACACATGGCCCAAAGAACAACAAGACACATCCAATCCAACTACCAATTGGGTATCATTGGCTATTAAGGTAGTGGATAGGAAGAACCTCTAAGCTAGTGAGCTCATCCACATAGCTAAGGACACCTTCACAAAATCTATCTGGCCTGGCATCCTCGTTTCCTACACACCCAACACAAGGAAGTGTCCCCTTCTCTTCTCCACAGTCCCTCGGGCTACACCTTTCTTTCCAATGCTCTTCAGGATGTGCACAACAGATTCACCATCCACTCTTATCTTATTATGAGGTCAAGCACATTCTACGTCTCTTCCAATCCTAAGTCTTGCATACATTTCAGACCCAAAACAGGGTGCACATATCACAACAAACCACAGGGAGACTCAGCAACATAGGGCTCCACTATGAAACACAGATAACAGGTTTGCATACCACTCTGTAACACAGAGAAACAATAGGGTTCACTTACACATAGTTCAGAACACTGCAGAACAACACTTCCGCGACTTAGGGTAGTCGAATAGCAACAACGCCTGTGTGAATGAATGCTCTCCGTGAATGATATCATGCACTAGAATGAACAAGAGTGAATGAATAATAATGACCATCTTGAACCCCTCAAGAACAACAAAAAATTCTATGCATATGGGAGAAAGGACAGATTGGGAACGCACCATGTGGTTACTTGCTGTAGAAGAAAGAACATAGCCTCCCAGATTGTAGACCTACGGGTTTTTTTAGACACACAATTAGACTGCCATGTCTTGCTCTGCCCAAGGCATTAACTACCTCAACTGAATTCTGGAAGAAATTGATGATTGAGGACAGAGGACAAAAGGTATCTGAGGGTTCATGGGTTTCCCCATTGACACTTGATCTCACCCTATTGGCTCGGGAGGTTTGAATAACTCCCCATCCTATCCCTTGGCTCGGGAGGTTTGACTATCTGAGAGAGGTTGTGTGTTGGATTGTAAAGGGATGAGTTATTAATATGAAGTTTATTTTATATCCTTGTAAGTGTATTTTGAGGACTGTATGAAGGATGAAAAATACTATATGAGCTAGTTTTTTTACTTTTAATCAATGCAAATAATATTTCAATGTATTTGATATTTTGTAATGACTTTTATGAAAGATAGTGTTTCTATCACTAGTTTCTCATTACAGATGTATGTATTTGTGTTTCTTTTTACAAAATGTTTTTCTGTTTTACATGTATTTATTTATTGGATATGTAACCAATTGTACATGGTTATATAGTTGATTCCTACATGGTTCATACATATCTATTGTTTGTAGCATATATTTTTATATCATCCTTTTTTACCATCCCCTGTATATACTTATCAGTACCTATTTGATTCTTGAGTATTGGTCATTCATCCACCCTTCAATTTCCTCTTCTGTTATTACAAACGAAACCCATTCAGATTTTATTCAAGTCTTAGAGCTTAAGATGTGTTAATCTTGGATCTCTTGCAGTCAAGAGTTGAATTTATCACTAACATCTTCTGGCACCATTTTCAGGGACGCAAGAGCGAAGATATATTCCCCAATAAGAACAACAAAGATCGGATCCGGATCTTGATGGTAGACAAGGGCAGGACATCAGTTTGACTGCAAATTTTGCTACCTCGCGTCTCTAACTTCATTACATATGAATTTATGGGACAAATTTCTTTCTCAGAGGTATGCCTTCTATGATTTATCAAATATAGTTAGCTTTCCACATCCAGTTCTTACTATAACTGAGTGGGGTGACTATCTTCCCAGATTCAGAGGAAGCAAGTATGATCATCTTGGTAATCACTTATTAAATTTTCATAAATGTATGCTTGAACATGATTTTGTTCATGAGGATGTATTAATCAAGATGTTCATATTTTCTTTAGAATAACATGCTTGTGAATGGTGTCAATCCCTCCCCGCTTGTAGCATTCATTCTTTGAAGGAGTTTCATATTGTTTTTCATCATCATTACAAAAGATGTTATCCGAATGATCTTCTTTTTGAAAATTGTTGTGAGGAATATGAATTGCATGATGAGATTGAATATATAGATAGAAAAGATTTTGTCCCTCACAATCTTCATCATCACTCTAATGATCTTCAAGATGGCGTCTTTTCTCATAAACATGAACTAGGAATGGATAATGAAGAAGCTTTGGTTTCAGAATATGTTGAAGATAAAAAGAAAACATTTTCAATTTATGTTTTCTAGGAAGAATCTCACGATCAATTTGATAACAACATTGTTATTTTAAGTCGTGTTGAAAATGATTTTGGTGATTAGATTAACGAAGGTAGTTGGTAATGTTCTCATCATGCTTCTAACAATATTGCAGATCATCTGAAAGATCATCTTGTTGATAATCCTTATGAATATCAATCTTTTGTTGAACAAACTGCTAGAAATAATTTTTGTCATGAAGATATGCCATATAACGAAGAGATGGCTGCAGAGAAACAAAAAGGTGCTCTTCGTGATGTTTTTGTTAGTGAGAGAACCAAAGATATGTTTCAAGTTAATATTACAAATGATCATCTTGAAGGTTTTTCAAATCAGCCTATCTATGATGAAAGAGAGGATAATATTAAGGAAGAAGATGTTGATTCATTATCATATGTAGCTTCTGCTAAATATGTTTTACAATGGGAGGATTTTCTATAGTCAGATATTAAATTCGATGACAATAATACTTTAGATGCATTTGGGATCAATCCAAATGTTTCTTATAATGACGATTATGATATAGAAGCTAGTCTAAGTTTGTTTCAAGATCATATTGTTGGTGATAATTTTCAGAAAACTTCATCTCTGTCAAGAACTTTATTAGGATGCTCCAATTTTTATGAATATGATGCTGATATTGAAAAGCAAGATCCATATATGTGTGATGTGGCAGAATCTAATCAGCGGGCTCATGAAGACATCTAGTCCATTATCCATGAACAAAAAGATCCAATGTATGATGGTTATCCATCTGAAGGAAGCATGGAGGAAGAGGTTCCAGCCGAGAGAGGTTGTGTGTTGGATTGTAAAGGGTTAAGTTATTAATCTGAAGTTTCTTTTATATCCATGTAAGTGTATTTTGAGGACTATATGAAGGATGAAAAGTACTATATGAGCCATTTTTTTGACTTTTAATCAATGGAAATATTGTTTCAATGTATTTGATAATCTGTAATGACTTTTATGAAAGATAGTGTTTCCATCCCTAGTTTCTCATTTATATAGATGTATGTATTTGTGTTCCTTTGCACAAAATGTTTCTCTGTTTTAAAGGTATTTATTTATTGGATATGTAACCAACTATCTGTGGTTATATAGTTGATTCCTAACTGGTTCATACATATCTATTGTTTGTAGTCATATGTTTTTATATCATCCTTATTTAACATCCCCTGTATATACTTATCCGTACCTATTTGATTCTTGAGTATTGGTCATTCATCTGCCCTTCAATTTCCTTTTCTATTATTACAAACCAAACCCATTCATTTTTTATTCAAGTCTTTGAGCTTAAGATGTGTTAAGCTTGCCTCTCTTGCAGTCGAGAGTTAACTTTAGCACTACAAATTCCCTAGTGGTTATATTCTCTTGAATCGAGGTTCGTAATTGGTTCAAATGTTGGTTAATTTGGCCTTTTGTGGCCAAGTTATCCTCAGTTTTAATGTTTACTTTGAGATTAGGTTCGGGGTTTTGTGTGCTTGGATTATCCTCAGGGTTTTTTTTATTGAGGGTTTGCTTCTTGGTATCCAACCATTGTGATGAAGAGGCAATTTAGAATTAAAAAAAATGATTTTGTTTAAGTTTGAGTTCATTTTTTACAATTTTTAGAATGTGTTTTTTATGAATTTATTGAAAAACAATAAAAATAAAAATTTATAGATGGAATCCTACTTGGATGATGCGTTGGAAGCTCGTTGGAGGCTTGGGATGTGGAGGGGTGCATACATGTTCCTTTTATTAGCTCCTTGGATGCATTTCAACCAGCAAAATCGAGATTGAATGGGGCTTAAACGGGTCTCAACCAATTTTTAATATATAGAGAAGCCTGCACGTGCTATTAGTGTGTTCGCACTAAAAGTGTGTGGGTGTTAATAACGCATGTGTGTTATTAATGCGCACACTAGTTTATTCAAACATGGATTCTTTAGTAGTAGTTTGGAATTTTCTGAACCAAGAGCACATGCACGCTACTGACTTTTAGTGCTCATGCGCTTCCACTGCATCAGTTTTGGGTACCATCTTTGTGTGAGTGCCTAGAAAGAATTAGAGTAAGAGAGTACCCAAAAAAATTCTTCATAGTAAAATAAAAACATTTAATATGGGGAATTTTAGAATAAATTAATATATATCTAATAGAATTCGAGGTTATAAACAAGTTAATAACGATATTTAAAAAAAACAAAAATTGATCTTAACACTTTCTACTTAAATTTTTTAAAATGGAGACAAAAGCACAATGTACATTCTAAATTGTAAGAAGTGGTTCAATAACTAATAATTAGTATAAAAAATATAAGAAATCACAATTATGATGAATGACACCTTATGTATGTGAGGAGAGGTGAAGACTTTAGTGCTTAAATATTATTCCAATTTTCATTTAATCTAAAATATCGCGAAAGTAGGAATGCACTACATAAGAATATTTAAGAAATGATCAATTTTAGATGTTCTTCATATGAGAATGATATGATATTCATTCCTCGATAAGAAGCGCTCATTCATTATTTACACCTACAAGATACCTTATCTCTAGTCAACCATTAATGGAACTTATTTAATGGCTAGTTCTTATTAGACCTTATTTAGTAAATAATATATTGGACCTTTCTTTATTATTAATTCACATTATATTAACTGGACACAAAACATAATCACAACATTAACTCTAATGGTTCCTTGGGCCTTTATTACATCACCAACGAGGGTCATAATATGTCATCCTCCATTGAGAAATGTTTCCCTCAATGCTAATCCAATTCAAGTTCTCATTCCCTCACTCTTATGTGCTTTATTTGTAAATCCTTATCTTTTCTCATAACCATGTCGAAGCAAAGTTTTTTCACTTCAGCGATCCTCAAAACGACTAAGTCCAATGCTTGTATGATCTATCATATTTCCAGTATTTCCACCATATCCCGTTTCTGAAGAAGCATGACCAAAAAGGCCATTGTTAAAGAAATAATCTTTCCTAGGTGGCACACTCACACCATAGCCTACATAAGGCTCCACTTGTGATCCACCCAGTATTTGGCATTGTTTGTTGAATTATACAAGTTCAACATCGACTTCAACAAGTCCAAAACTCGACATGACCTTGACAGTAACAACACCTTGACATGCATCATCGACACTAGGGAACAACACAACTATGACATATTATCTCTCTATATTCCAGTCATCTGTAACGGTTGAAATTTTGAACCATTCCAAATTCTCTTGTAACTGACCATAAAAGGAAGACAACCCAAGCATTCTCGGCACTCTATTTAAGCATGTTCATTATTTTAGCATACAATCAGAGTAATGAGCATGATGCAACAATAATAAAGTAACAGAGATTGGTTCGAATTCTTTCATTTTGTCTCTGTGTATGCTTCCTGTGTGTGTAGTGTATTTCCTGCTTTTCTTCTTCTTCTTATTATTCTTCCATAATAGTACTCGATTCATTCAATTGAATTGTTGTCTCCGTCATGTGCATGGGCACCCAAATCATTAGTATTAGGGAATATTCAGAGCTTGATTCAGAATTTGTTCATGCTTAAGTTGTGTGTAGACACTTCTATCGAGGTTACCTGACTTATGCTTGTTCAAACATGCTCGTAAACTCAGCAATCCAAGAAGACATTTCCTTCGAATTTAGAGTATCTATCTACTTGCACCACTATATCGAAGATGGTTGAAGAAACAAACAATAGACATGTAACTTACGAGACATAACAACTCATAGAGAAATCGTTGTCTCAATAATGAAACAAAATGTTTTCCCAGTTCAATGAGATTCTCATGCGATTTTCCTCGACAAGATCCAAATATGAAAAAAACAGTCCATTCAAAGTGAAAATGATTTTGGACATACCGAATCTAGAAGGAAATATTAACGCATAATCCGTAGAAAATTGGGTACACCAACTGGAATCCTATTACTCTGTGAATCAACTATCAGAAGCTGAAAATATCACTATTGAATCCTTAAAGATGTCGACCTTTGTGCATTGATAGTGGGAGAACCTATCGACAAATATGGAGAAATACAGAGACCCCATAGATACATGGGAGAAATTTGTCGAGTACATCCAGAAGGAGTTCCACCCGCCCAATTACATTGAACAACAATATAATAAGTGGGAGCATCTAAAGAAATGGAAAGATCATTCCATGTAGAGTTACACCGACAAGTTATATTGACTCATGGCGAGACTTGGCATCCAAGAAGAAGAGAAATTGCTTGTTTTGAAGTACGCCAGTAGATTGTTCTGTATACTCAGCAAGATATGGATTTTACAATTGTCAGTATGCTTGCATATGCATTCCACTATGCTCGTAATCTTGAAGCTAAATAGAAAGGAAAAGCACGCTTTGCAACCAAGCTATCAGGTCGAACATATGGCAAGAAGTCACGAGCTAACTCTAACAAGTCAAGAGACCCTTCTCAGTTGACCCCACCAAATCCAGACCATAGAAGAAATCACTCTCAAAAAGACAAAAGGGAACATAGAAAACAAACCCCTACGGGGAAATGGTGTGATTACCATAATTCATCGTGGCATGATATGTCTAAATGCAAGGCTCATAAGACATTTTTGGAAAAATTGTCCACCTCAGACTTGTATGACACAACCCTGGTAGAATCCAACCTAGAAGCATCGACCCTTTTGACATTGAAATCGACCACTCCTACAACCTCGACTATCATCAACGAGGAGGAATGAGAGTGCGTATTCCATACACATATATGGGTTCAAAACAATCCATTGCATCTGATTGTGTATAATGTTTGCCATAAGAACTTTGTTTCTGAATATCTCGCGAAGAAACTAGGTCTTGACACTGCTCCACATCCTCATCCTTATAATATCGGTTGGATGAAGGATGGATAGGAACTAAGTATCACCCGACAATGTAAACTCACCTACTTCATTAAGCCTTTTGAAGATGAATTACTCTGTGATGTGGCACCACTTTCTGTAGCCCACGCCCTGTTTGGGAAATATTACTTATGGGATCGACATGGGAGTTATTAGTCATGACCTTAGAAGGTGATTGTCAAAATATGGAACCAATGGTATGGAATACCAAAACAACGACCTATACGAACGGTTACAATGATATATGCTAAATAGACAAAGAAACCCATCAATCACGCTCAAAGATTCACATTGATCATGATTAATATTCAACATTCTAGGAAGACTACAAAAACTAGTCAACTCATCGAACAATGCAACTCCCAACAACAATAGAAGATCAACAATATTCTTGACTAATACCAGAACGTATTTCAATATCCTGATGGATTACCTCTACATTACCAGGTAAAACACTACATTGAACTTGTTCTTGATTTGTCATTACCTTACACATTTGTTTATAGAAGATCCATTATAGAGAACGAAGAGATTCAATACTTGATCAACAAAGGTCATATCTAACCCAACTCTTCTCCTTGTGGAAGTCCAGTCATCCTTGTTCCAAAGAAATATGGGACTTGGTGCATGTGCATCGACTATTGAGATCTCATCAAGATTTCGATAAATAATAGATACCCTCTTCCAAGGATAGATGAACTCATCGATTGTCTAAAAGGTGCTAAGTTCTTTACTAAGATTGACCTCATGTCAGGATATCATCAAATTCCAATCGATCCCATTGATGTATGGAAAAATGGTTTCAAAACCAAGGAAGGATTGTTTGAATGGTTAGTCATGCCTTTCGAATTAACCAATGCACCTGCAACCTTCATGCAATATATGGACAACATTTTTCGACCTTTCATTGGCAAGTGTGTCAATGTCTACCTAGATGATATCTTGATTTTCAGTCGATCATGGGAAGAACACGTCCGACAAGACCTCGACGCTCTTTGACCACATCGAATCTATTTGAACCTGGAAAAATTCTCATTTACGATAAATAACATCAAATATTTGGGGTATGTAATCGGCTCTGCAGGCATTCACATCGATCTAGAAAAAGTACAAATGATCCTTAAGAATTGGCCCATTCCTCAAAACATTCATGAACTAAGATTTTTTCTTGGTTAAGCGAATTTTTATCGACGATTCAAACTCAGCTTCAGTCACATAGCCTGGTATTTGAATCAATTGATTAAGGAAAATAAGAAAATTGTCATCAAATGGACATCGACACAACAACAAGATTTTGAGAAGCTCAAACACAATATTAGTACCACACCGGTACTTGTGTTACCTTATTTGCATAAGCCTTTTGATATTGAGACATAATCATCGGACTATGCTTTATGCATAGTTATCACTCAGTCTAGTCACCCAATTTATTTTCAATCTGAAACTTTCAATGTCACAGTCGAAAGGTATTCGACGTATGAAAAGGAATTGTATGCCATTGTACAATCCCTTAAGAAATGGATACATTACATTCTTGGGAAGGAAACAACCATTCTTACTGACCATAATCCTTTAAAGTTCACCTTGTCCCAGTCGAAGTTACAAACAACTCGACATATCAAGTGGATTAATTACCTGCAACAATTTCAGTTGGTAAGTAAGTATCGAAAAGGTAAATCCAATGTCATCGCTGATTATCGGAGTCAGCCACCCATTACTATACTTTTTATAGTGACGAGTATGCGGGGCTATGACACTAGTACTTGGACTCAATTTTATTCGGTAGATTGTGACTTTTTTGCAACTTATCAATAGATTCAAACTGACCCACCGTCTACTACCGACTAATTACTGAAATATACCTTTCTATACAAGCTTGAACACCTTTGTGTACCGACAAATGAGCACCAATAAAAGGGTCATTTGGGACATGCACTACAACAAGACTACAGGACACTTTGGAGTAGAAAATACCCTTGCCATACCCAAAAGTATTTTTAATGGCCTTCACTTAAATATGACGTAAACAGGTACATTCGATCATGCGTGGTTTGTGCCATTGCTAAACCGTTGAATTGACGACAAGGATTTTACACACCTTTTTCAGTTCCTAGCCATGCGAATCTATTTCTATGAACTAATTGATGGGATATCCTACTACTAAACATAAACATGACATGATCTTAGTAGTAGTCAACATATTTTCCAAGATGTCTACTCTCATTCCATGCAAGAAGACTACGACAACACAATATACTGCTCAAATCTTCTTCAAACATTTCCGGAAATATTATGTCTTACCGATGACCATCATTTCCAATAGAGATTCCAGATTTTATAGCATCTTTTGGAATACTCTATGGAAATGAATCGACATAAGACTCTCCTTATCAACATCTTTACATCCTTAGAGAGATGGACATACGAAGGTTGTGAATTGCTTGGTAGTATAACTGCTCTGCATGTGCAACCACAAGCATTGCCGGACATGGGATGAAATTCTCCCTTATATACAACATAGTTACAATCGTGCTCAACATATCTCCACTGACAATAATTCATTTGATATCTATTATGGAATTCAACCCTCAATGCCCATCGAATTGATCAGTTCATCGACACAATCGAACGACATTGACTCTGACCGATGAGAAGTTGTAATAGAATTGAAGTTTCAAGATCAGATCTACAACATCCAGAAACAAGCATGGGAAATGTTGCAATGATCTAGTTTGAAAGCTATGACATGATGCAATAAGCATCGTACTCCTCATTCATTTCAAATTCGGGATTAGATCTTGTTTCATCTAAAAAAGGAACACTTCACTGCTCCATACAGGAAGCCAAAGCCTTTGCGATATGGTCTGTACACTATTCTTAAGCAGATTGGAGAAAACAATTTCCAACTTGACATTCCTTCATGCTTGGGTCTGCATCCAATATCTAATGTAGATCTACTTCGACCATATCACACACCATTGTTGGAACAAAATGACTTGTAGGCAACAGAACCAGAAGACATCCATCCAGATGTTCAAGAGCCTCTAGGCTTGCAACACCATTGTGGGACAATGCATATGCCATCCAAGGATGAACGCAATTCCCGTATTTCAGGTGGCTAAAGATGGACAATTCCTAGTACAAGGAAAATGGTACTATTCTAATGAACTTACCAACACATTTCCTCATTTGTACGAGCAAACAATGGGGACCATTCTTTCTTAAGGAAGGAGGTATGATCCACCCAATAGTTGGTATTGTTTTTCGACTTCGACAGGTTCAACATCGACTTCGACAAGTATGAACCTCAACATGACCTCGACAGGTTCAACACCTTAACATGCATCGTCGACACTAGCGGATGACACAACTACTATAGATTATCTCTCTATCGTACAGTTGTTTGTAACGGTTGAACTTATGAACTGTTCCAACTTCTCTTGTAACTGAATGTAATGGGTAGAAAAAACAAGTGTTCTCAACACTCTATTTAAGCATGTACATTATTGTAATATACAATCAGAGTAATGAGCATGATACAACAATAGTGAAGTAACACATATTCCTTCAAATTCTTGCATTTTTTCTTGTGTGTGCATAGTGTATTTCTTACTTTTCTTATTCTTAATATGATTCTTCCATAACAATACTCAATCCATTCAATTGAACTGTTGTCCTTGTGGTGCGCTTGGGCACCTAGATCAACTTGGCAATATGTTATATCTTCAAGCCCTCTTCTCTAAGTACCCCCACCAATGAGACCTGTACCAATGGAACAAGAAGATATGCACAATATATTCCTCATAGGTGCTCCATATTATTATGGAATATGGTTCATTAAAATTCCCCCGTGGAAGGTAATATGCAACCCTAAAGATGACACAAGAAAAAACTAAAATAAAGAGTGATTTAACTTTAAAGAAAAAACGCAAATTAGTTTTCATCTTGGAGTTAATCCAATGAGGCCTAGTACCAACCAAGACTAAGAAACGTGGGAATTCAAAGCTTAGGAATCATATTCCACAGTTTTATATCTATAAACTATGTCAAAAAAGAAGAAGAAACATGTTTATAAACCTTACCCAGCGGAACTAGGGTTTATACCTACCCTACCTCCTTCTCCTAACAAGGAGCTGCTCATGCGTACATCTGTTGACAAATGGCAAGCGAAAATATGCCATATGGAGGGTTCTGTCAGTCATATGAACCAAAAAGATTTATTTTCAAGTGAATTGGGTCTTGATGGGATAGTTTTATCAAAATTTGGTCATAATGAAGGGTTTTCAGAAATCTCTTTTATCAATTCGCTCATTCCATAGCTAGAGTTTCTCGACCAAAAGGCTGTGAAAAAATTAAACACTGAGGTTGTAGTGCTACTTATTGATTCCTGTGATATTGAAAATAGAGTAAAGCAGAAAGGCCAGTTTTCTAGAGATGGTGGTAAAAAAAACTCAGATTTGTTAGCAGGCTTGGAAAATATTCATGGGAAGGATCAGGGTCAGTTTCTTCCTGATATTGGTGGGCATACAGAGTACATGCGAGTAGTGGGCTCTCATAAACCCTACACTGGTGAATTAGCATGATCTAGGAGAAAATTGAAGCCAACCAAAGTTAAAAGAGATGTTGAGGGTTTCACATTTGGTCGTGATATTAGGTTGCAAAAGGTTGAATGTTTAGCTGATAAAAATCTTGTAGGAAAGATGGAATATATAAGAATGAATTGATTGGAAATGATTAACTAGGTCACTGAATTTTGGAAACCCTTATTTTACTATGCTCCACAAGTCATCTAGTTACCGTGTGGATGGTTTTGTTTCACATTTGTGTCTAAAGAGCATGAAAACAAAATATTAAAGGATTATTGGGTAATTAGAGATGACTCCTTGGTTTTATGGAACTAGATGATGGATTCTAATCCTTTATTCCAAAAGTTATGTAAGGGACACTTGTGGTTACTCTTGTCGAGACTGCCGATACAATTATGGGTAGAAGAAATCTTGATAAATATAGCTAATCATCTGAGGAAGTTCATTATAGTTGATGAAGTTTCTATGAGGCACTACCATATAATTTGAAGGGAAAATCCTATGAGAAAATCTGACGAGATCCAAAGAAAAAGATTGTGTCGTTGGATTTCACCTTCAAATTACGTAATTTGATTAAAATCTTTTAAATTGATAGAACTACATTTCGGGTTTCCAACATCCCTCGCATATCTAACGAAGATGTTCATGTCATATTTTCGATGTCCCTCGCATATTCGACAAAGATAGAACTACAAGTCGAATTTTTGATGTACCTCGCATAAATTGTCGGATACCCATCAATTTATCATCATGATCATGATGATGATGATCATCATCATCGTCATCATCTTGATCACCCTCTTCCTCATCAAAATCTTCATAATCATCATCATCATCATCACCCTCTTCCTCATCATCATATTCATCACCATCGTCTTCATCATCATCATCATCAATATCATCGCCATCATCATTATCATTATCGTCATCATCAGTGTAATTTTTAGTGGCAAAATTTCGCCAATTGGCTATTTTTGGGGTTTTTTTTCAAAAAATAAATTCGTTATTTGCAGTCTAATTAATATCACCTATATTTACATAAAATATGTTTTTTTATCATAATTTTTGCCAAAATTTATACTTTGTAGTGTTTATTTTATGTTTCATATTTAATATTCGCCTACCTATCTATAAACATGTTTTTTCAATCTAGAGCAATCGCCTATAATACTATACTTTACTATAATATTAAGATCCTTAAAAAATACCCTGGTCATCATGATTATCATCGTCATCATCATGATCGTCATCATCATCATCATCATCGTTGTCATCATCACCATCTTCATCATTGTCGTCGTCGTCGCCATCATCATGATCATAATCGTCATCATCATCATCATCATCGCCATCATCATCGTCGTCATCATCATCATATTCATTGTCGCCACCACCACCACCATCATCATCTTCATCATCATCATCATCATCATCACCATCATCACCATCATCTTCATCATCATCATCATCATCATCATCATCGTCGTCGTCGTCATCGTCGTCATCATCATCATCATCGTCGTCGTCATCGTCATCATCATCATTATCTTCAACATCATCATCGTCATCATCATCATCGTGATCATGATCATCATCGTCGTCATCACCATCACCATCATCATCATCGTCGTCGTCGTTGTCGTCATCATTGTCATCATCATCGTCATCATTTTCATCGTCATCACCACCATCATCATCATCATCTTCATCATCACCATCATCATCATCAGGATCATCATCATCATCATCGTCATCATGATAATCATGATCATCATCATGATTATGATGATGATCATCATCGTCATCACCATCACCATCATCATCGTCGTCAACATAATCATCATCATCATCTTCGAAATAATCATGATCATCATCGTCATCGTGATCATCATTGTCATCATCATCATCGTCTTCATCATCGTCGTCGTCGTCGTCGTCTTCAACATCATTGTCAATATCGTCACCATCATCGTCATCACGATCATTATCATGATCAGGATCATGATCATCATCGTTGTCATCATCACCCTCTTCCTCATCGGCATCTTCATCATCGTCATCTTGATCGTCATTGTCAGATTCATCATCATCGTTCATATAACCTAGGTGAGGGTGGGGTGATCTACCAAATCTACATGTATGTGTGTATTTTTGTGTACAATATTGAGTATAAAAGTTCATATCATGGTTATAAATTTTAATAATTAAACAAAATATTTCCCATATAGTATTTTTGAGACTGTATTTAAATGAGTAGGTAAATCTAATCATTTTGAAATATGAAATTACTTTTACATAGTTGCAAATTTATGGTGAAGCAACAAATTATTTTATTAAGGTATTAAAGTGATTAGAATTATGAAAACCAAATATAGTGTAATTTTTTTATATACTTTTAACTTGATCAAGATTTGAAGTCTTTTTGGGACAAGAATATAGAAGAAATCAGTATCTATTCCAAAACGGGCACAATTTATATATGAATCGTTTATATGTATTTCTTGACCAATTCTTCCTATTCTTCCTATTTTTCCTTTTATTCATTGATCGTTAAACTTCATTTCTTTTATCCAAGATGGATTCATGACAACCATTTGCAACATCATCGTGATTCCTTCTGGAAAATATAGCTTTTTTGTAGTTCCAATATTTACATCAAGCTTGAGGAGCTTGAACACCCAACTTTATAAATTGAGAGTTGAGGACAATATCCTTAGTAAGATGAAGAATGAGTCAATATTGGGTTTCTATCCTAAATTTGGTTTCTATTCTAGGCATGGAACCCACTTTTACTTTTTGGCATCAATGATGTCCATGTGTTGGTTGATAATGGAAATTGACATGAAGCTTAACTATCTAACTTAGAAGGGAGTTGTATAACACATTCCATCTTGGTTTATATTCCCACAATTAACTTATTTTCATGTTATTATGTAATGACAATATTATAATATTAGGTTAACTCAAACACAACCCTAGATAACTCATGTTCAACTAAAAAATGGACTAAATAGAGAATAACAACACCATATGGCATAGACACTCTATAGCATTCTCGTGTTTATTATTCAAACCTCCGAAAAAGTTGTAGTCTCAGTTTCAGTTTAAGCAAATCCATCTCTGGATCAAGAGTCATAATATCCTTAGCATGCGCAGAGTTCCCCATCACGGATACAGTGAATGCACTAGAAGATTCATGTGCATATTGAGTTTCCCGAGCAGATGATCCTGAACCAACAGAGACGGTTGAACAAGTACTGAAACAATTCGGGAGCTGTAAGCATTTCACCCACAACAATGGACCAAGCAAAAGCACCCTTTCTTTAATTTTCAAGAAGACGGAGGGATATAGTTGTCAATTTGGAGGGAGCCATTAAATTGGGTTCGAGTTCGATTGCGATAGGGAGCCATTAATCTAGGTTCGAGTTCGATTGCAATAGGGAGCCTACTGAGCTAAAGGTCACAAAGGAAACCAAATTTATCGAGCATACCTGCATAGCCAGAGCCAATGCCTCCCATATCGGTAAGTAAAAGCCTCTTCAAACTCATTTGTTCGAACTCGTGTATTTTCCATCCCATATGTGATGTGATGAGGGTCAAGTTGTATAAAATAGGGTCTTTAAAGACATGGCAATGGAAACATGGCAATGGAATTGACCAATGACTAATGCCTCATTTTTGTCCACCCATCTAATTAAGAATTGGACGTAATCATACTTAGTAATAATAATATCCGATAGGGGGAATATGGTATCCAAGAACCTTAAACTTGTATTATCCACTACCCTATCATGGTAAAAACCTGGAAATTAGCGTATTCATTTAGCTTACAGAGGTTTGGTATATTGGGTATATCCAACATTTGAATTATGGTATATTTTGTTACATTGCATATTACTGTGAACCGATCAAATGACACAATGGCATGTTTTTCAAAGGAATTTTTTTTGCTCACACTAGGTAACCGATTCTGACAAATGGTAGGTTTGGGGTATGAAATTTAGGGCCATATTTGACTCCCAAATATTTAAGAAGTCATGAGATTATTTAAACTTGGTTTGGGAAGCAATAATGGATTCATGGAGGTATGCAATTGATAACATAGGATTGAATAGGTATCACTATATGTTTATGAGGTGATTATAATTTGGGTTTGATTTCTTGTTTGTCTCAAAAAATTAGGGATTATCAACAGTGGAAATCTCTTTCTTGATTTAAGAACATGACAAGATTTAGAAAAAATAGTAGGAAATCAATTCAAAGTTACTGTTGGAGGATGGTCAGATTTGGGGTTTCAATTTTACGTCTTAATTTCATCATATTGTAATGTCCAAGGGTTCAAAACCTTCTTCTATATTATGACTGTCTCCAAGGGTTTCATGACCCCATCAACTCTTAAATGACCACATAATGGGTCATTTGAACCACTTGGTGTTTCAATGCCCATATCATGCAATGTCATCAAATTTTGGTGTTTCAATGCCCATACCATGCCATGTCATCAATGACAAAGGGTCAAACTCTTATCCATCAAGAGCTTCACAATGACATTTATGCTCAGCAAAAACTTCTAATGATGTCTAGTGTAAGAAAGACATCTCAAGAGTCTTTTATTTGTATCTTTGTGCAACATTGCAAGACTCACATACATGTAGCATAAGCTTTTCCTGCAGTCCCTTTAGTGGATATGTATCCAGGTGTGCAATCAAATTGCAATGCAATGTGTGAAATAATAAATTTTCTGCCATCTGCCTTGGTTTTCCACTATAATAATCCTTCAAAGATCAGCAATCAACCCATGTGAAGCCATTGTCAAGTCCTCATTCAACACAAAATTTTGAGTTGATTTAACCTAAGCTTAAACTTTCAACCCGATTCTTCATTCACTATTTTATGTTGTTGTTTGAATACCCGTGTCTTTAATATGCCGCTTCAAACATCATGCTCAAAATAGTGTTAATATGTAGATGTTGCTTCATGTCATCTCTGAATTGGATTTCCATAGTGACGTAGATGTCATACTGACATATGACCCATTTTTCCCATGACCATCTGTCTTGTTTTTGTTGTTCCATGTATTGTTTAGTTGTTCTTCTACCCCACCTAAAACATGGGTCCATCTATCAACTATTTCGACACTTTTGATTATTAGTTCCCCAAAATTTCTTTTAGGAGAGAGAATGCATGAATTCCTACAACATCAATATAGTGGTATTACATTTCTGACTTTTGCTCATTACTTTAAACACCTTGCTACTAAGAGAGCCATGAACAACCACTATTAATATATTTTCATTAATGTTTTTCAATCACTCAGGTATTTGTAGGACTTGATGACAGTGATGGATAGTGCCCACAAAGTTTCAAGGGCTGAAACTATGAAAAAAATTGCATCGCGATGCTCACAATAAGACCATATTTATTCCCAATTGGGATATCTATATTTTATTTTTCCTAACAAACATTGTTCTAACTCCACCCATATTAAAGGTTAGCTAGGGTAATACCATGTAATGGATGGGGTGATTAGCTGAATCACATATGCTTCTTACTTGTACAATATAATTCCCTCTTCTAGTAGAATTAATAAGTATGGAAACCAAGGGCGGTAGGAGGGGGAGGGGTCCTTTTTAATCCAGATGGAAATCTGGAATTTATTTCTTGGGAATTAGGAGTCGACACCAAAAATCAAGCTGAAGCTTTGCCCCTTTGGCAAGGCCTTCAGCAAGCTCTGATTCATGGTATCTCATAAATCAATATCTTCAGATATTCAAGGTTGATCATTCAGGCGTTATATACTCGCAAGATTCCTTCTCAAATGTGGCTTAGTCAATTCATTAGAAAAATCTAGATTCTTATCCTTTCTTTCCACAAAATTCAATTATTTCATATCATTCAAGGATTAAATGGAGAAGCCGATTTGGATGCAAATGATTCGATTCACTTGTGTAAAGGGTTCCTTTTGACGAATGGAGTCCACTCTAATCTGGTCATTCCAAGCTACGTTTAGGCCTATGAATGGGTCCATTTGTTGTATCTATGCTAGTGGGTTCTCCATTGTTTTAGACCTTAAATTCTTTTATAAATTCTCTGAATATGGATTTGTGGGGCTCGACATGGTGATATTTTTGTATTTCCACTATAATTTAATTCATATTCAATTTATGCATGTTTGGTGTGTTCCTCATTTTAAAGGTTAAAAATATACACTGATTCAATTCATGGAATGCATTCTTTCTATGTCGACTATTAGAAGGATAAATATATAGCATATTTCTCTCCATTTTTCCAACGGTCAATGGGAAAAGCATTTTTGGATAACCTTCATTGTAAACTCCATGAATTCTCAATCGAGTCAAATAGATATCCTTCAGATGGTGGGATTAAACAAAGTATATAATAAACTGTAGAATTGTATTGCATGCTGGAATACTTTAGGTCTGTTTCGTCAATTATAGAAAAATTATGCCCAATAACAAAAGATCCACCATCTACTATCAACCTATGTGGGGGATCTATTCGGATTCCCTTCAACCCTATACAATAACCAGTGAAATCTTCTTTTGCCCAGATTGATATATTTTTCTGCATATTGGACCAACTTTTAGGTTCAACCGATCCAAGAAACTACAAGAATAAGTTCAAACATAGTAATATATTTCTTAACACCAACTAGATAAAATTACACTTCATACAAGTGTTACTATGTAACTTCAATATCAATTTTTCGCCAATCTACAAGTTCTATATAGTAGAAGGATTCTCATATCACATAGAATTTTTTTAGAAACTTCCATTTTCTAGGCCAACCAGTAGCTAAATATATTAGGTCATGAAAAATTTCATATCTATTCTTGATTTCAAATGCCCCATTTTCAAGTTCTAACTTTCTTCTCCACCAAGCCCTTTCATCTAAAGAATAAACTAGTTAAAAGAAGTGTATTTTCCCACTTCCTAGTACCACTATAGAAAATAAAGAAGTCTCAGACCCACAATTCATAAGGTATTCACTTCAAGGAGCAATTGAAGATATTAGAGTGTTGTCTAGAGTGATATGGTTCACGCCGACCGTTTAATGTAACAAATACAATTATTAATTTCACATCATCTCTATCATAATGTTACATTAGTTCAAACACTTGATTTTTACATGCCAAAAATTGTTATTTCAATGAGCGTTGTAAACAAGATATATACAAATATTGGAAACTTACAACTTGATCACCATCGTGATATATAAAACCATGATGTTGAACATAATGATGTGGAACATAAATGTAAATATTACTTCTTTAAATTGGTACATGAAAGGATTCACTTTCCAGATGGGCTAAATACTTGGAATTATGACCTAAATATTTTATCTTATAATTCATGCATGATGAAAAGGGACCTAAATCACCACATTGTCCTATAGTGTACCACTTAGAAAGTACTATGGAAACCATTTTAAGGTTTTTTGCATGGTGAATATACCTCAAGGCCACAACCATGGTCCAAGGAGAAAAAATAGGAACTTAGGATTGCAACATTTATTTAGGGTTCATTAGACATGCTTTAGGCACATCCACGTATAATACCCTACAAAGGGAATCCTTCACCTTCAAGTCATATATGGAGACCTTTTTTAGGTTTTTCATACTAGAGATGGGTATGAGTTCCTTGGCCATGGTTTATGGGAAAATCCTTGGGTCTTAATCCATACTAATTATCTCTATAAATATTGGGCATTGCATGGGGTCTTATACCACTAGATAGACACTATAAAAGAAACCTTTTGGATACAAGTGGAACATGGACACCATTTCATTGTTATATGTGTAGGATAGGTCTCTTGGTCATAGGCATGCTTAATTGGGAAAAGCCAGGGGATTTAGATGTAACTATTTCTTTAAGAAATCATGGAATGACCACCATATGAACCTTATATAGGTATTATATACTATAATAAATGGATATGATCCTTATTTCACATTATTGGACCAATATATTGGTCAAGACAAAAAAAAACTAGGGACTTATTAAACCCTTTTCTAGGGATCGTAAGCCATGGATGGGGTCCCATTTTGATATACAAGTCCTTTAGATAGAATTTGTGGCACATAAAAAGGATATTTTCCTAATTTCATTATCTTGAGGAAATGATCCCACCCATTCATTCATATGAAGAGATGAATAGAACTGTGCCTCAAGGACTATAGCTTGAGGTTTTACTAGAGCACACTCACATTCTCTAGTATACGGAGAGCACGTTGTCGCGAGGAGTAGAAGTTGAGGTTCTTCCAAAGCACCCACATTCTATGGTATACGAAGAGAATAGTGCCACGAGGAGTAGAAATGGAGTTATTTCTAAAGAACCCACATTCTTTGGTATACCAAGATCATAGTGCCATGAGGAGTAGACCTTGAGGGGTTTTCCATGATATGAATGAGTTGGTTGTGGAGAGGACGGTGTGAAGTGAAAATACACGAAGGGATTTTGAGAAAATATTGTGAGGAGTAGAGAAGACCAACGGAGACAAAAACAAGACACAATGTCTTTCGTAAGCCCTACCATCTTCCTCTATTTTTCAAGAAAATTTACCCTAAATCACTGATATCTTCCTTGAATTTACCTTGGTGTTCCTGCTAAATGTAATTGATGGTTTAGAATTTGAATTAAACTCCTGAATTGATGATTAAGATCATATTTGTTTAATCTTTTTCTCCCAGTACTCTACCTCATTTTTGTATCTTTTTTACATTTTGTACTAGTGAGATTTTTATCCTTTCAAGGTAGTCTGATTCTCCCAGCTTAAACCCAAAATTTCAAAAGATGTAGCTTGAATCGATTCAAGGGAAAATTCTGTATGAAATCCAATGACATTTCTCGGTTCCCCACCATGACCTGCACTATTTTTATTTGTGTGAATAATGTAATCCTCCTTGTTTAAGCGCAAATGGGAAAGTATTTGATATAGTTTAAATATATTTTAATTTGAACTACTCTATGCATCTTTATCTTCTAATGCTTTGAGGTATTGACTCCTTCCGGGTACAGGGTTACCGTAATCCTAAAATCTTCTTTCATATTATGGTTAGATCCATTCAACCGGATACCTTAACTACTAAATTTCGATTGAAGAGTTCTGGGTTTCCTTGTTTTTCACATAAATGGTTATTATATTTTTCTAGAATATACTACAGTTTTGATCTGTGGCTGAAATTTTCAGCTCTCTTGACTTGTAAATACTTTTTTTTAACATTAATACATGTGAGGTCCAATAGTAGTACTAAACCCATTATCTTAGGGCACTAAGGAGTCTTGATTATGCCCTAAGATATTCATTGTCATCGTCACCATCATCGTCATCATCATTGTCATATTCATTTACATCATCATCATCGTCATCATAAATATTTTTATCTACATGGTTTATAACATGTAGCGCTAGACAAGCCCTAAACTTATCCATTAGATATCTACTTCCAAATGGATATGCATTCACCAAAATTATTTGAGGCATACAAGTTGGATAGTCCAATTAGATGGCTTTCCAAATTAACCAAAGCATCAGACTAACCATTGAGATGGATGAAGATCCCGATCAATAATTTACTTATCATATTTAGGAGAGAACAAGGTATCCACCCATCCTTTGACATAAAAATAAATAAATTCACTTATGTATTGTCCAAATAAAACATAATCTCACAACATGAATCCTAAAACATGGATGTCTTGCAATCGAAACACACCTATTCCACCAAAGGAATTCAAGATATATTGATGCATTGTTTATTTTCTTCCAATTTCATTCAATCCTTTAACATTGATAAAAAAAATATTGATGCATCTTCCATTCCCACCTCATTATAGTTAAGGCTCGGAGGTGCACCAAAAGAATCCCACTATGAAAAAATCATTTAGAATTTCTTGTTTTCTCCTTCTAAGGCCATCAATTTAGACCAAAGTGTCTAAGTATGTGATGACTTACAAGGAAGAGATGAATAAAACCCAATACCTATATTTTATTGCAAGGGGAAAACAAATCCCATGTTAGGGCTAGGCATCTTGGGATATAGCATGCTTGGCACCATGTGTTGCAAAATGCCACATGAGGATGAGGTTGTGGAAGTTGAGGTGTTCAAGGATAGGGCTCACTATGTTAGAGAAAGGTCCAAAAATTTTGATAACAAATATTTTTTCTTTCTATGCACCTGCATCCATTCACCATCACCTATATTATTTTCTCGAGGGGATTTGGATGCAAAGGGATTAGAAGCGAGGTTTGTTAGGGCCATCAATGAGGCTTAGAAGAGAAAGACAACTCGTGAGAAAAGAAACCCAACCTAACTGAATCATTGGAGACCCATGGATGCGCCTGGTGATGTGTTTTTTCTTCTATTGTTCATGCTAGCCTATTCAATCCATAACCCAAAAGAGGATTTGACTATTGGTCTTGAACTTATTCAAGATTGCACATATACCTCTATTATGAACTATGGAAAAGACATATTATGTTGTTGTTTTCATACCTCTATCATGCAAACTATTTATGTGGCGAAAGACTTAGGTCATTCTCAAGAACTGTGGTTGCACTACAAATATCCACTTTATCCTCTCGTCTAGGTTTTTCTACTAGGATTTGTATTTTTATTCGTAGGTAGAATGAAAAACACAGTTTTAGGTGTTTTTCTCACAATAAGAAATGATAGCTATCATTATATTTCATCATAGATTCACAAAAACATAGGGATGATAAAATGATTCAGCTCACCATTTTTTCTATTGTCCAAAGCAGTTCAAAGGAATTTAGGTTCTCTTTGTACCTACGAGTGGTATGATACTATTTGTTGGCATCAAAGCAAAGCATGGTACTGGGATTCTTGCATGCCAGTCATGGCAAAGGCATATGAAACAGTATGAGTAAACAATGAACTTATTTTAAACATCTTGATGTTGTTTTGTTCATTCTTCTTTGTGTCGGACTCTCACTTAACAATGGGTGGTACTCTATGCTTATGTAAATTGGAATGTACTCAGAAGTTCCCAGAATTATGAGATCCAAAGCATTAATTAATGTACTATCAAAATATCATCCTAGTAGAAATCATTGAAAATGTACATGTGATACTTTGGAAAATTTTAGAACCTATGCTTCTATCCCTTTACAATTGTAGATACCAAACATAGTTTGGTACGAGAAATCATATAACACTCAAATGCTTCCATTATGTGCAGAAGCTCCAAGGTGTTATAGCCTAGCATTGTACATATCCTAATGTATGCTTGTATGAGTAGACCCCAATATAAAACATATCATTTAAGGTGTTTTCTCATAAGTATGATTGAATTATCATAAAACAATAGAAAACATCATTTAAAAGCTATAATAGCAGGTTTTATGTCATCCATTGTTTTTAAATACAAAGATTGACCTGATAATGAGTTAGCTTTTGTTGTAAGTCTTGATTAATTAATCCACAAATTAGATCCTATGATGTTGACTATAAGCTCAATTTAGTCCAAAGAAACTATATTCTCAACCATTAACTCAATGTAAATAACATTTTATCAAACCAAAGACATTCATTTCAATACTAACAAGGATCATGGGAATTTAACAATTTGTGAGAGATAGTATATAATGAGCAACAAAGATCCTTCTAATTAATCATTCGGCCATATATTTATTGAACATAGATCAGACACTTTACTCATGTATTACTTCCAAAATCATAAACCAACTTTAGATTATCTTCACACTTGTGATCTATATGACTAGGCGCCAAAGATAAACTTCCAATAACATTCATAATTTACCAAAGGATAATTTGTTGTATCTAAAGCATTCCACAATATTTATCTAGAGGATATTTTTTCAAGGTGGCATACTTCTGAAATCAAAATGCCTAGGCTACAACTGAAATAGTCAACCAAAATTCTTTACACGAATTGCCAAGAGTGGAGTAATGAATACCTATATAAAAGGTAACAAAGAGACACTTTTTATCAGTTCTATATTAGATGCTTGCCCAATGAAAAATAGTGATAGCTTTAGTAAGTCATCATACTCATATTTAATTTATCAAATGATTTACCAAACAAATGTTGCTTAGGTGTGCCAAGAATGAATTAAATGAAGACTTGCAACAATAGAAACCAAATGGTGACAAGGAACACTATGATCAAAATTCATATCTATCTCAATAAGTATAAGGTCACAATATATTGACATATCTCATATTAGTTTGGCATCCATTCTTATCATACTCAGAAACATTTTATGTACCAATAAATTCGTACCATTCGAATTAGTCCTGAAATACAAAGTTCAACATCACTTTGCAAGTGGATTTGAGAGCAAATCTAGTGCCAAATACTTGCATTACATAACAATGGTGTACTCCTTTAAGACGTCTGAGATTTAAGAGGGATTAACAATATTTTGTTAAAATAGATTTAGTGGTTGTCATATAATGTGATGAAGACATGGTTAGCAATGAACCACTAAAAATGAAAAAAAAAAAACGAAAAGGAATAACGCCATATGAAAGCTAAGTTGTATTGAAACTAATATGGAAACAAATACGAAAAATTCTCAAAAAAGTCAGATACAATATTGCATGACAACAAAAAAATATATATATGCATATATACAATAAATACATTGTCTTCTTATGCTAAACAAAAGTTGTAACTTATGTTGCTAACATTGTCTTCTTCATAGCATTCACAGTAGTAAACAAAAGGAGAATCTAAGTTTCTATTGGATATATTCCGAAATATATAGACATATTGTCCCAATAGTAGACAACAAAACATAAAGACCTGTTTATTTCCCTATAGAGGTCCAAGAACCCTTTTTATCAACAAAGTTATGGTTGGCTTCCACTTCATTATGCACTTGAGCATTAAAGGCCATAGTTCCTACCTAAATATCGACGCGAGTCAGTATATCCGCGAGCTCTTGGATGGTGTGGGCTTGCTCCTGACATCAGGATTCCTCAGCAGCCTTTTGATCCCTTTGAATCGATCTCACTACATGGAGGTCCTCTGCAACTTGCTCAAAAATTTTCCTCCTCCTTTGATTCGGTGAAGCTGATTCTTATAAATATCCATATCACCTTTAACTCTCCTTAGCCTACATCCTAATGCTACCAGGCCATGCTATGGGAAACAAGGCTCACTCTCGTCGATGGAGTCCTTGTTATCAACCTGTTTGCAGAGGGGCCAATTAGCTTGGAGGATCTCGCAGCTTTGAATTGCTTTCTTGAGATGAATGAAGTTAGAGATAAGTTGGTAAGGTCCCTTTCTCATTTCCTGGTGCCGGTATATACTGTAGGAACGATCTATCTCATCAGCCAAGTCACTATTCTTCATAACAAAAACAATCCTATTGGCATGCTCTAAATATCCATCCTCCGCCTAAGCTCTCACCCATGGCCAGATTAACGTCATCTAGCATGATCTAAACTGGCTTGCCGTACTTTCCACAACTCTCGCATGAGGCGTATAAGACTCCATGGCTGCTTCGGTTTGTACCTCCTGTACAAAACCCAAATTCACAACAAGTTCCTCGTTTGGTGAGTCTTATCTGACGTACTCTACTTCTATTTCCCTTGAATTTCCATTCTCTCAAATCCTCCTTCACTTGCGACGAGGTTCATGGTCACCTGTTTTTGCCTTTTGGTCATTTGTGGTGTGCGCACCTCTTTGATTTCAGTCACCCCATTTCGGACATACCTCCACATGGTTGTTTTGGAAATATCTGACGATATCCAAAGATCATACCATACCACCGACGACAAATGTCGTCGTTCTTTCTCTTTTTTTGTACGTATAGATGTTGGGTATCCGATGTTTCTCCCCACTTTTTCGGCGTTCATGCCATACCGCCGACGACAAATGTACTCATCGGTCTTTCTCTTTTTCTATACATATAGATGTCAGATATCCAACGTTCTTCCCCACTTTTCCAGTTTTCATGCCATACCACCAACGAAACATGTCGTCAATCTTTCACTTTTTTTGTACGTATGGATGTCGGATATCCGACATTCTTCCCCACTTTTCTGGCATTCATGCCATACCACCGACGAAAAATGTCGTTGGATATTTCGACCGACTATAAAGTATTTTGCATCAGTTATCCGATGAGTATATTGTTGGAAATATTTCCTCCTGATAATTATTCATGGTAGAATATCCGACGTTTATGTGTCAGATCTTCGACTTGTATATTAATAAATATTTTTTCGGATATCCAAGTTAATATCGTCGAATATTCGACTAGACGATATTCATGTCAGATATCCGACGAAAATAAACCGACGTTTATAAAAGCTGACACTTATAGGATTGTCGACAGATTGTTGTCGAAAATTAGACGTATATGTCGTCATAGTTTGGGTTCAAATTCTCTTGTGCGGTCGGGAGACAAAATAATGACTCGTGTAATGGTGGAATTTGATATCTTGGAAGGGCTTCCAAAGTCCATAAATATTAATTGGGGGGATACCTCAAATTGGAAATAATAATTCATTTTTTGAACAAATTGTAAACTCATAAATAAAGAAAGCAAGTGGGATACACATCGTCTACACTCCATCCCCCCTGGGGGGATTCACAGTCTCTTTCATGGTTTGCATTTTTACTAATAAACACTTGCACACAATCCGCCCGCTTGGAAGGCTGTATAGATTAGTTGTTTTTATTTAATTTCATCTTAGAATAAGTTTTACTTTTTAACCCAATTCGTTGCCACGAAGTATGCTCTTGCCACCAGCTAAAGGATTTGCAGATTATTGGTGGATGATCATAAAGTGACACATAGTTGTGGTGGTAATTATCATTAATTCTTTGATTTTTCAAACTTATTTGCTGTATCAAATTGGAATAAACTTTTTTTCGTCAACTCATGTATGCTTTTTCCCTCTGCGGGCTTTGCCTGGTCGTTGGGAAATCAAAAGCGATTTTCGGCACTTTCTAATTTCTTCACATTAATCTAACAATTCATTAATAAAATCAACTCCCATGGAAACATTACAAAAACCCGATGTATGATAGTTGATAATCATGGGAAAAATATTCAAAGGAAGCAGAAACAATTGAGTAGTGACCTCAAGACACACTGATCAGGATATACCCTTGTTGGTGTAGTGTTGGACACCTTCTTAGAGACTTCGATTTAGCCCACATTTCTGAGTGAGGAACCACTTTAGTCATCATCCAGATACATTCTCAGTACTTCAAGTATATCGAGAATTCCCTTCCCGTAATTCAACTCATCTCTTAATAATTAAAATTGACCAAGGCACATTTGCAAAACATTTTAATTCAACAACATTATTTCACTTTGACTCCATTGCCACTGATCTGATTTGTAATTATTGTATTTCGCTAGTGTTTGTAGTAACATGTCTAGTGTTTGCCAAAACACTAATATCATCATTGTTATCCCTAGCACCAAGGAACTAGGTAATTTTTTTCAGTTGAAGGGTTTGAGTGTTAATGTAATAAAGGTACCTGAGGACTGTTCGCTGGTACTAAGAATTAGTGAAAAGCCCCCTTACCATTTATGTTAACAGACCTAGTGACACCTCAGATTTGTTACCTATCAATTCTATTAGGTGTCAAAATGTGACAATTAGAAAGAAGAACATGAAGAAGGATTCAAGAGAGAAGAATTTGGATGAAGATGCTAAGGAACTACTTTTGGAAGTGGGTTACATACCGGTATCTGATAGAATTCGTCTAGTAGAGGAAGGAGTCAACAATGTAACTGGAAACAATGGGGCACTTAGAGCACAAAAGCCCATCTTGGAGGTTTCAGAATGATATTCATTTCCTTAAGTGTTCAGGGACTAGGGATTGGTCCTGAATTTCGAGCCCTCAAAAGTTTCATTAATAGAAACAAAACAGACATATATTTCTTCCAAGAGTCCATGAATCTAGGTACAAAAGATTGTGAGGTTATTCTAAGAATTTTAAAAGAATGGGAGGTATGTGCAGTAGATGATGAGGCTTTATCTAGTGGTTTGGTGGTGGCTTGGAATCCAAAATTTTGTAATTTAAAACCTGTTAAGACTTGTGTTGGGATCCTGTTGGAAAGTAAAGTATAGGGGAATGAGAAATTTATGCATTTCTTGAATATTTATGCTCCATATAAGGATCAGAAATTGTTTTGGGACAAGATTGAAGATAGTGGTTTGTTGAGCTTAGAGAACTTGGTAATTGTTGGAGATTTAAATACGGCCTTACATTCATTTGAAAACCGTGGTACGACTTGTCCCACTGATCCTTTGGTCGATTATTTCTTAGACTCGTTTAAAAAACATCAGTTAGTGGATATTGTTCCTGCAAAAATCTCCCCTATGTGGAACAACAATACGGAGGATGGTAAAGGAGTGAGTAAAAGGCTTGATCGTTTTCTCATAAAAGAATCCTTGGTGGAATTTTATTCGAGATATAGATCTTGGGTATTACATGCCAATTTATTTGATCATTTTCCAATTGCTTTACAAGTTGATGCATATAATTTTGAATTAAATCGACCTTTTAAGTTTGATCAATCATGGTTAAAAAGTGAGGTCTTTTGTCAGATGATTAGAGATTTCTCGTTATCTATTCCATGCCGAGAGGATCTGAATTTGATGGATCTCTTATTTTATAAATTGAAGTTACTTAAAAAACAAGTTACTTTTTGGATAAAAAGGAAATCTATTGAAGAAAAATCCACTTTACAATTAATTGGAAGTGAAATTACAGAGCTTATTTTGGATAAATCAGTAGGTTCTTTCCTTGCAGAAGATAAAGTAAAATTGATGGAGCCAACAAGCAAAAAGGATGTTATTCTAAAGAAATAAGAAGAGAAAATGAGACTAAAAAATAAAGCATTTTGGATCGAGGCTGGTGATAAGAATGCACATTTTTTCCATATATTTGCTTCTTACCACAGGAATCCAAACACAATTTGGGAATTAAGAAAGAAGACAGGGTCAGGATAAAATCTTAGGGAAACATCAAAAAAGCTGTTGAAACTCACTTCAAAACCCTCTTTAAAGATAAGAGAAGGGCCCCTATTGGTAGCCAAATGAAAGTTCTTGAACATTTTCCTTCTTTTTTCTCCAGGGAAGAAGGACTTAAGGTAGGAAAATAAATCTCTCTTGATGAAATTCATAAGCTTTTATCTAGATTTGCAAAAGATAAAAGCCCCGATCCTAATGGCTGGACAATTGAGCTATTCCTGGAATTTTTTGACATCATGGGTGAAGATTTGCTGAAAGTTTTGGAGTTCTCCAGAAAGGAGGATTTTATGACAGGGTCTTTAAACTTCACTTTCATAACTCTTATACCTAAGAAAGGATAATCCAGAGACTTTCTGATTTCAGGCCTATTTCTCTTTGCAACTTGCTTTATAAGACGGTGACTAAAGTCATAGCTGGCAGACTTAAACCAAATCTATCTAAGGTAGTTTCAAAAGAACAATTTGGCTTCTTAGCCAACATGCAGATCTTAGATGTTATTAGAACTACACAGGAATGCTTACATTCAATCAAAACAAAAAACATTAACTCTGTTGTGATCAAAATTGATTTAGCAAAGGATTATGGTAAGCTTAATTGAGACTTCTTAAGTCTGGTTCTTTTTCAGATTGGCTTGCCTGAGCAAGTGATTTGTGGATCATGGCCTTTGTTTCAACTGCAAATTTTGCAGTCTTGATAAACAGATCCCTAACCTATTTCTTCAGAAGATCAAGAGGTCTAAGGCAGGGATGCCCTTTGTCTCCATTTTTATTTTTACTAATGATTGAAGGCTTAAGTAGAATGATTTCAAAAGCATGCAATGCAGGTATGATATCAGGTATAAATTTTTCAGCAGATGTTAAAATTACTCATTTGCTTTTCGAAGATGGTGTAAATTTTTTTGGGTTGGATAACATTAAGGATTGGAAGGCTCTACATACTATTTTGGATATTTTTTACAATGGCACATGTATGGAAGTCAATGCTGAAAAATCTTACATATATACATATAATGTTCAACCAGAATTTGTAACAGGGATGAGCAATCTTTTTCAGTTTAAGTTTGAACAAATGGAGGTCGGTTTGATATATTTGGGTTTTATTTAAAACCTAATAATAACTCTCGGGTGAAGGATTGGTTTTGGATGATAAAGAGGATAGAAAAAAGAATATCAAATTGGTCATATAGTTTTCTTTCAATGTGTTACATGCTTACTTTAATCAACGCTACTTTGCAAAGTATTCATGTCTATTGGTGTTCCTTGGTCATTCTCCAAAATAAATTATTAATACCATTAGAGCAAATATTTTTCATTGTTTATGGGAAGGGACAAGAAATCAAAGGAAGTATCACTTGTCTTCATGGGAAAAACTAGCCACTCCAATTCACATGGGTGGTTGGGCCATAAAAAAATTGACAGGTTTCAATATAGCTCTTTGTTTAAAAATCCCGTGGAGATGCCTCTTTAATAAAGGCATGTGGAGTAAGGTGATGAGAACTAACTTTACTTGAAGAAAATATCTGTTAGGAGTTGGTTTAGATTGACATAATTTGATTTTAATGGAGCCTCAATAATTTGGAATAGTTTCCTTAAAGTGTTCCATTGGCTTAAAAAGGGGATCAATTGGGATATTGGAAATGGGAAAAATATTATCATAGGACTGGATCCTTTTGTTGGGAACAAAGAGCATTATTATTTTCCTCAGGACATACTTAATCATCTAGAGTGGATTGGATTGAAAACTCTGGATGAGTTAAAGAGACCTAAATGGTCGGTTTTAAAGGGTGGATACTGGCTTAATGCAAGAGATGTGGGGATTACTGGTGAATGGGCTTTGGATTGGGATACTTATATTGTTGTCTTGAAAGAGGTAGGGGTTAGAATAAAAGATGAAAAAGATAAATTAGTTTGGATGGAAAAAAATGGGATTATCACTACTAAATTGGCCTTTGATTTCATAGCAAATAGTTGGATTAAGGTTGATAAGAGGTGGTGGTATAAAAATTTGTGGGAATGAAATGCTTTTAGTGGTTAGCACTCAAAGACAAGCTTTTAACTTGGCATAATCTCATGAAGAGGGGATGGCAAGATCTAGGTTATTGTCCTTTCTGTAAACAAGAGAATGAAACTGTTTTACATATCTTTGTAAAATGCTTTTTTCTATAGGAAAGTTTGGTCAATTGCAAAAGATCTGTTGGGTATCACCTTGGAGTGTGGTGCTAAAATTTTGGAAGACTCTTTTTTCAAATTGGTTTCACAATTCTAATACTTTCAGTCTTCTCCCTATTTTTATTTCATGGTCCCTTTGGTTAATGAGGAACAAAGTTGTTTTCCAAAACATCAATCCTAATGCAATGATTTGTGGGATTAGAGGCATTAGTATTTTTAAAGAATATATGAACATTAATCTTCAAAAGAAGACTAAAAGATTATATCTGCCAGATTCCTTCTTCGATGGTGCTTGCTCAAACTTCTCTTGTGGCTATGGTATGGTGATTAGTATAAACAAGGATCATGATTTCTCTTCAAACCTAGGAGGAGGAAAGGGAACTAATACTAAAGTTGAATTGTTGAGTTTATGGGGTTTATTACAGTTTGCTACCCGTATAGGAATATAAGATATCAGCATCTTTGGTGACTCAAAAGTGATTCTTGAATGGATGAATGATAATTATAATCTTCAAGTGTTGTTGATCAAACAATGGTGTCAAAGAGTGCAGCATTTAAAAAGTTTCTTCAGTCATATCACTTTCAGACATGTCTCTAGATCCTTCAATGGGATGGTTGATAGTATCTCAAAAAAAGGCTATTAATCTTAAGACATACACTTTAATGTTTCAAGAATTTATGGAGGGGCTTTTGATTCATGAAGGAGAGTTTGACTTTTTAGAATTGGTCTAACTAGTGGCTTGAAACTTTTGATATTCAGACTTCTTAAACTTATTTTCGTAACTTAATGTTATTTTGTGGAAATCTCCGAATATACGTAAAGAATATAATTAGGGAAATCTCTTTTAGTATCATGTATGAAAGATAAAGTAAGAGACAGACATGGAGATATAAAAAAAATTTCTTTGATTAATATAATAGCAGAAAAAATATCTTTTTTTGAAAAAAAAAATCATAACAAAAATCCAAAATAAACCATATTTTTAAATAATACCAAACCTAAAATACTATCACATGCCATTGTAAAGAATAAAGACAAAGACTTATCTAGAGCTATAATAGTGGTGCAGGTCTGATAACCACCACTCATTAGCTTTAACAACCCAAAACATGTGCTGAACGAAGAGATATATACTTTAAAGACTGTAGTTTTGGCTTGTTGTTGTTGCTTTAATATTTATATTGATAGACGAATTTATTTGAAATTTGGGGTGGACTATTATTTATATTTTTTTATTTACTGATGAGGATGAGATGATGAGATGAGGATGAGATGAGACAAGTGTATTATGATGATTAAATTTATAGCAATTATTCAAAATTTTAAATAAGCAATTATAAAAAGAGAATATTAAAATAACTAGATAACCAACCAATAGTTGATGAATTGAGTGGATAACCAACAATTCACGACAAAAAAATAAAAAAATGAATAAAAAACAGTGAAATATAAAAAATAACTAATAATAATTAATAAATAAATAACAATAAAAATATAAGAGATAACAATTAAAATGTTCAAGATAACATGCAGTAAAAATTAAAATACAGATAACTGGCAATTAAACTTGTTTAATGGCCAGAAATCAAGAGACAGATAACTGGCCGATGACAAACAGTAAACAAATTACGTGGTAGCTCTCTGTTGAAAGGGTAGATGATAAATACGGATCTTAAATGGTCAAATTGATCACTTCGTATAAAGAAATACAGCCAGCCAGTTCATATGGTTCAGAGGGGGCAAGAATCGAGAGCACAAATTGCCGATCCGGAGATGGAAACAGAAGCAGACCGCAGGGAAGCCGTAGCCGATAGGTTGGTTTGTTCGATTTTAGGTAAGCTTCCCGTTCGGGATCTTGCCAGAATGAGGATTGTCTGCAAAAAATGGAATTCTCTGTTATCTCCCGGCGATGCCTTGCGAAGAATCGATCCAAATTTTTCAGTAAATTCCATCCCTGGGTTTTTTATTCAACTTGGTCATGGCTGCCAAGATCTGGAAGCGTGGGTCATAGAATTGGGAGACGGTGGCTCGGACTTAAACATTTACAAATCCCGTTTGCCCAATGACCAAATCGTTGTGGATGCATGCCAGAGCATCTGCTGCTCTCATAGACGGGGAGATAGGTTAGATCTTTCCATAGGCAATCCTGCTACCAGAACCTGGAGACAACTCCCTCGCCCTGCCCATGTTGACCCAGGCTGGGATTTCATTGCAATGACCTTCGATTCTGCCTCGAGGCGTTGCACTATCCTGCTGGGTGAAAATAATGTTGATGAGTTTCGAAAACGAAGAGGGAATTCAATGGCGTTGAAAATTTATGATTCGGAGTCCAATGTTTGGACTAGGGTTTCCATGAATGTTCCCCGCTTCATTCAACCTAATGGCAAAGGTCTCTATTCCAAAGGAAACATTTACTGGGTAATCGAATGGAATGCCATCTATTTCATGGTAGCATTCACTATTGCAGAGAGCACTTGGACAGAAATTACACTGCCAGAGGATTGCAGAAAAGTCTGCTATGAGCCAGCATCTCTTTATTTAAGTGGATGCGATGGACGAGTGGTGTTAATACAGAAGGGAGAGGAACCTGGCTGTATCCGCATGTGGAGGTTAAATGAAGGCCAAGGCGCTACAGAATGGTGTGAAATCCATGATATATGCATCCCAGAACGCAATACATTTTATTCGGTGGTAGCAAACAGCGGGTGGGCAATGATGGTTGATGGGGAAGAGCAAATATATTTGTGCAACCCAGAGCGAAAATTGACCAAGAAAGTTTCGTTACCTGGGCGGCTTGGCAGGTCGGAAGGATCCTCTCCACAGTTTCTCTCAGCCTTCGAATCCAACAATGTTTGGTGGCCTTAGGTACTGAAAGGTTTTTAATCAAATAATTGATCTCTCACCAAGCAAAACACTAATTCACTCATGGTCTGTAGGACCAGGGTTTTTCATCAAGCCTTCAATGTTATGAAATTTACTTTTGATGTATGAAAAGCTTTTAAATGTGTTCAGTAAATGGTAGTACTTTCAAGCTGCTTCTTTTTTAAAGCAGAAACCAGTGTCCTATAATGCCATGTTGACTGGTTTTACAAGTGAACCTTTATGATCTGGATTACTAAAGAGTTTTTTTGTTTTTGTTTTTTTTTAACTAAAGGAATCTGCAACAATTTTTGTTGGTATTAGAGGATTCTGCAACTAATGCTAAGGCTAATAGTTACTTAACACGAGGTCTATGGATAAAGGGTTCTTTTCTTTTCAGAAAAACTGAGAGCTATTTTCGATATAAAGATTTGAATAATATGAAATTATCAGAAAAACTGAACATATTGTATATATGATTTCTAGATTCAATTTCAGTGTCTAAGAATTTTGCAGCCTAAACTTTCTACCGAACTTTTTCCACATCATTGGAAAGACCAAGAACCACTAGGGTCACAACATTCTTATCCATAAATCATGCATACAGTAAGATCACTGTATTTTAAAGTTTTCAAAATTGATTTTGCTTCAAATATAAATGTATTGGCGAGTCTGTAATGAAGTCAGTGGTGACTCTGTTACGGTTTGCTGGAGCAAAGAACTGTTTTTGCAGTTACCCCAAGATGGATTCCATTACCTTCACAACTTGATGATGAATGATACTGCTGGTTCTCATCTCTGCCTCTTTAATTTCTTGTTTCGTTTACTGAAGACTGATTTCAGCATCTCTATAGATGCAGATCTATGCTCTTAGCAAATCTACTATTTCATCATTCAAAAATTGTATTCCTAAACTTCATTCAATATCTCTGAATCTACTGAAATTGTTGAAATCCTTTTCTCGATAGAATCCATGAAGCCAATATTGTCCTCGGAGGATTCCATCAAGGTCACCTTCAATAACCACATATTTAAACTTATACTGGGAGCCCCTACTCCTTTGAGAGGTGGACCTATCTAGGATTTGGGGAGGTCAAGGGAGACATCGAATCAAAGAACTGTGCCAACGAGTAGGAATCCAGCACAATAAAATGGGAACCTTAGTCATTATCCACTAGGAGATAAAAGTGTCATTGAAGTTTCTATAAGATGATGAATAATTTAAACTTTTCAGTGTCATTGAAGTTTCTATAAGATGATGAAGTGTCATTGAACTTTTCAGTACCGGAAAAAAAAAAAGTTAAAAGTCAGAAACATTGGATCAGCTCCTGCCCTCCTTTATCTTTTTGTTTTTTGATGGAGCAGCAGCAGACAAGCTGGGAGGTGTTGGGTTTATCTTTGCATTAAGCAGTGTTTGCACTGTCCATATCAAACTTGGATGTGGACTTAGCACTAATACGAGGGCTGAGCATTTGGTCTTGTGAGCCCTTCTGTATTTTGCACAAGACTTGGGTCTCCCCTCTCTGCATATTTTTGGCGATTCATCAATTATCATTAACTGGGCAAACAACAAGGCTTCTTTTTCTTCTCTTGAGCTGGATTACTGGTGTGATAACATCAGGCACTTGTTCACTTTTTTTCTCTGGTTGGACATCCGTCATGTCTATAGAGAGCACAATCAGAGAGCAGATGGTTTATCCAAAGAGGCCCTCGCTTTGGCTCCAGGCCTTTGTTCTTTCACTGAAATTTATGATGAGATTATAATTTATTTTAGAGAGTGGTGATTTTCAGCTCTTTTAGAGCTCAGTGCCGGAGCTCAGTCTCCTTTTCCTTTTATGGGCACTGGTACTTTGGACATCTCTTTTGAGGTTTTTTTAGCATGGATTGGAGGGCATCTCTGGATCAGCTTTCTGGTTTCTCTTTGTGCTCCTAGTTTGGCTGATTTTGAGTCTTGCAGTGATCACTCTTGATGGTTATTATCAGCTCCTGTTGTCTTGACTCTTTTGGGATCATTTTCTGGTCTTGTCAGTGTTGGGCCAGCCTGTTTGGCTTGTTTTTGTTCAGTTTTTATCTGCTGAGGTTTCGTATACTTCCCAGCTTGGGACTGCTCTGTAATATGCCCTTTGATTCATAATGAATATCAAAGACAGGAGTTTTTCTTCTGAAAAAAGATGATGAATAATTTAGAAAAATTTAGAAAAATTTTGGATTTAAGACAAGGAACAATCTTTCTCATGAAACACCTATACCTTATTAAAATATAAAATAATAATTATTTTTAGTAATTAATAAATTTAAAGTGAAAATGAATTTATAATTTTTTTTAATTTAAATTTTAAATACTGTAAGTTAAGTACCACAAAATTATACAAAATTATAAGTTATTCATGGGTCAACTACCAATCCACCCCAAATTATATTGTTCAAATACGATTTATTCATTTATCAACTATCACTTATTTTTTATATTCTTTTTTAATCTCTCAAATTCTTCTAACATACCCACATAGTTTATGGATGGATCACGGAGCTATACATGTTATCACCAACATTCTTCTTGTTATTCATTTATCAACTATTAGTTATTTTTATATTAATTTTCTTTTTTATCTCACATTCTTCTAGGTATCTACCATGAAGTGTTGGTTATCTATTCATGAGCTATGAGTTATCCATACATTGGTACCTGTTATCTATTCATGATCAAATAGCTACCTATTATATATATATTTCAAATTTTGAACACTTCCATAAAAATCAATCTTGATAGGACACTTGTCTCATCCTCCTAAGTAGATGAAAAAACATAAACCATTTTAGACTCCAAATCTCAAATAAAATTTCTATCAACATAATAAACTCTTAATATTTAATAAATTTAAATATATTTTAAAGATTCTCATCATACCTTTCTCATTTTAAAAAATACATAGGAATGCCCTCTCAATATTTAATAGATTTAAATATATTCACTTAAGGATATATGATATCCTTTCCCATCATACTTTGTCTTTTTAAAGTATATAACAATATTTAATAGATTCATTCATAGATCTATGATATCCTTTTCCATAATACCTTTGTCTTGGTCTTTTTAAAGTATATATTGGCTTCTTTATATTTATTAGATTTTAAATATATTCATTCATGGATATAAGATATGATAAATAAAGATGATTGTCTTGAGAGGCTCTACAACCCAGTATGGAAGAGAAAGATGATTGCAGTCCACTATGGTTGGCAAAAAATAATAGTGACACTGAATATTATGAGAGAGATATTGTAATGTGATGTAACGTTTGTAACACAAAATAAAAAATAATATCATTTTCTTAACATTATTTTTATTAATAAAAAATAAATTTTCTGATAGGCCAAAATAAATGTGAGCCACAAAAACAATCTAATATGGGGGAGATGTTGTAATCTTCCTACCTTAACAAAACAATAAAAAGTAAAAATTTATTTATCTGTAAAAAAAAATATGTGGGTCAAGAAAAAAACACAAAATTGAATTATAAAAAAAAAAACTGTTAAAACCATGTGCACATGGTTTTAAAACCATGTGCAAGGCCTCCTAAACAACCCATGGTTTTATTGTACATGGTTTATGATCCGGTGGATTATTCCTCTGTAAAGATCCAATATGGTACATGGTTCATAGAATCCGCGCAAATCGGAGGTGGGAAGAGCATCTTCTTCCGCAACGGCGGACGACCAACCACTAATTTATCCGCGGGGTAACCAGGAAGCTTTTCCTCCTCCGCAACGGCGGGGCTCGGAAGCCTTTCCTCTTATGCAACGGTGGGGATCGGAAGCATTTCCCTTGCCGCAACGTCGGGGATCGGAAGCCTTTCCTCTTACGCAACGGCGGGGCTCACAAAGACTTATCCCTTCCGCAACGGTAGAAGCTTAATGAACATTCGGACGGAACGATTCGGCAGCCGCAACGGCGGAGGCCCAAGACTTACGGGTTGAGAAGTCAAATCGGGAGACTTTAACAACTGACAGTCCGCAACGACGGAAACCAAAGTGACTAAAGCCTCCGACTTGAAAACCAGCCGACAGACGATTTAGACCGTTGGAGCGCGTTGCTTATCCTCTTCTGCAACGACGAAGCACGGTTGACTAAAATTTTCGGCAGTTCAGTTACGTATGGTTTCGGAGGTCAGATCCTTGGCATGGCAGGATATTCATAGCTTATTTGTAACAGTTGGCAAGCTTTTCTTGGCAGTTATGCCACAGCGGGAATAATGACGAAAGGCATATGAACAGCCTTGATGCCGCGTTTCCTGGAATATGAACAGCCTTGATGCCGTGTTTCCTGGAATGTGAATAGTCGCATTTCTTTGAGCGTTTTGGCTCATTTGTAACGGCAAAGATGAGTAATAAAGGAGACTCAGTTCGTTGAGAGGAGGGGGGGCAACTGTTTTCTCGGTAATGAGAAGCTTGGAGAGAGCATTATGCTGTTCCTTTTGAAGTCGACCATTCTCAGTTATACTTGGCTTCTTTTGACTGTTGAAGTCCAGTTTTGTAACTTTCAGAGAGGAGGTCTTGAAGACTTCACTGTTAATGTCCAGTTGCTGTGATTGTAAAGAGTCGACTGTTTTCTCTGTTTAGCTGGCTATCCTTTGTTTTTGAAGGCCAATTTGTATTAGTCTAGAGAAGAGGTCTTGCAGACTTTTGTCCATGCTGCTGAAATTGGATTGCAGAGTCCAGAACCATTTGTACCATTTTTAAAGCCATTAATTGGATTGGTTCCTATTGGAGAGGGACCCGGAGACGTAGCCCAGTGGAGGGGGTGAACTCCGTTATCAACTTCTGTTTGTGATTCTGGTTCTGTGTTTTCTGCTTGGCATCTGTTTATCAGTCTTGTTTTTCATTCCTGTTCTGAGCATTTAATTTCTGTTCATGCTGTCCCTTTAATTAACCTGTTGCACGCATTCTTTTACAGCAAACTTTTAATGCACTAAAGTTGAGGTCCTACAGATCATATTTGGTATCAGAGCTGGTTGACTGTTGTGCAAGTTTGTGAATGCTTACCAGGTCCGGGTTAAAGCTTGGTGAAGAAGAATTAGTTGAAGGAAATCCTGAGATTGGCTCCAGGAGGACATTCTCAAGAACCATGTCTTCTCCACGAAGGGAAGAAGAAGGACACACCGAACGGGAAAAACCTGTTATGTCTGAAACTGAGTTTCTGGAGGCTTTTATAAACATGAAAACCATGATGGAAATTCTACTCGATGAGCGAGCAGAAAGGAAGAAGAAAGAAGAAGGATCTTCATCCAGAGATGCAGAAGTGAAGTCGGAAGACAAGGGTAAAGGAGTAGGAGGTGATGGTGATCCTCCTGATACTAAACAGACTTTTTCTTCTTCTCATACTTCTCATAATGCAAGTCCTAATATGCCTTATTTCAAATTGAATGTAAAGTTTGAATTACCTATTTATAATGGAGATGTAGATGCTGAAAAATTAGACAATTGGATCAAGCAGCTTGAAGTATATTGCAGGGTGCAGGGCATTAATGATGACCCTTCCAGAATCCAATTGGCCACTTTGAGAATGAGTGGAATGGCTCTTACTTGGTGGGAGAGCAAGATTCAGCAAGATCTTCGAAAGAATGGTAAAATTATTTCAGTTTGGAATGAATTCATTGAAGTATTGAGGAAGCAATTTTATCCTTTAGGTCACATGCAGCAATTAACCATGAATTGGCAAATGTTTAGACAAGCTAAAGGACAAAGCATTCAAGATTATACTCATGAATTCAGAAAGAGGGCTATTGCATTGAATGTTTCATTAGATACACATGAAACTCTTCTTAAGTACATTGGTGGCATGCATTCTTATTTGAAGCATACTTTGTTGATGTTTAAACTTTAATCCCAGTAATTTGGATGATGTATGTGTTCAAGCTACCCATTTAGAAGCCAGGGGTAAGCACGCTAATGATACTTTTGTGAATAAGTCATTTAAATTTGACAGCAAATCAAAAGGTAAAGATAAGGGGAAAAAGAAGATGGCTACTGTTAAGAAAGAGGGTGAAAAGCCTATGTGTTCGCATTGTCAGAAGGGACATGATGTCTCTAAGTGTTGGAAACTTCATCCAGAGTTAAGGCCAAAGAAGTACGAAGGAAACAAAGATAAAGGAAAAGCAAAAGCTACTGCAGCCGTTATTCAAGACTTGAGATCCGACTCAGGTGATGAAACAAAGGTTACAGCTGTCGGAATCCAAGGTAAGGATAAAAGTATCTCACTTCCCATTGATGCACCATCAAGTTCTAGTGCAAGTACAAGTCTGCCATCTACTTCTAAGCAAAATGATAAAGATAGAAGTGCACTGTTTCATGTTTGTGTCATTGCAAATCACACAAAGATTGATACATTGTTTGATAGTGGTTCACAAGTAAATCTGATATCAGAAGAAGTGGTTAAGAAATTGCATTTAGTTACTGTGCCTCATGAAAAGCCCTATCCTCTAGGTGGGGTTACTAATGATACACGATTGCAAGTTACAAGGAAATGTGTATTAAAATTTGCAATTACTGAAAAGTTTAGGGATGAGGTAGAACTAGATGTAGTGCCACTTGACATTTGTGGAATTGTACTTGGGAGTCCATATTTGTATGACCGGAAAGCAGTCTTTTATAGAGAGCAGAATAAGTATCATCTTTTTAAAGAAGGTATGGAATATATTGTACGAGCACATAAGATGAAAACCAATCTAGCAATAGTCTCTGCAGGACAAATGAAGAGGTTGGTAAATGCTAGTAAGAACTTTGTGTTGATGATGGTTAAGATGAAAAATGATGAAGTCTCTAAATATTTTGAAGAATGTGACCCTAAGCATAAATCTGAACTGATTGACATCATTTTTGAGTATGATGATTTGTTTCAAGATCTAAAAGGGTTATCACCGAAGAGAGAGATTCAGCATGAGATACATTTGCAGCAGGATGTGCCACTCCCGAACATAGCCATGTACCGGATGTCTGTAATGCAGAACGAAGAAATCAAGAAGCAGGTTCAGGAGCTGATTGAGAAGGGGGTCATCCGGCCCAGCACTTCTCCTTGTGGCTCTCCCATAGTCTTGGTTCCGAAGAAGGATGGGTCTTGGAGAATGTGCATTGACTATAGGGCCCTTAACAAAATCACCATTAAAAACAGGTATCCTCTTCCTCGTATTGATGATTTGCTTGATCAGTTGAAACATGCAACTTATTTTACAAAATTGGATCTGCGTAGTGGGTATTATCAAATCCGTGTTGCTGAGCATGATGCTTGGAAAACAGCTTTTAAGACGAAACAGGGTTTGTATGAATGGCTTGTGATGCCTTTTGGGCTCTGTAACGCACCTGCTACTTTCATGCGGGTCATGAATGATGTCTTTCGTTCATTCATTGATGATTTTGTAATTGTGTATCTAGATGATATCCTTGTTTTTAGCAACACCTGGGAAGAGCATGTTGTACATATGAAAAAAATTCTAGATGTACTGAGAAAGGAAAAGCTTTATGTAAAAATGTCTAAATGTGAATTTGCTAAAACTTCTTTAGTATATCTAGGCCATATCATTGGTGAAGGCCACATGCGAGTGGACCCAGCCAAGGTTGTTGTCATTGTAAACTGGCCACGGCCTAACACCGTTACTGAAATCAGAAGTTTTCTAGGTGCGGTTCAGTATTGGAGGAAATTCATTTCTGGGTTTTCTTCTATTGCTGCTCCATTACATGCGTTGACAAGCATTAAAGAAATTTTCCAGTGGGGAGGCAAGCACCAGAGAGCCTTCGACACTTTGAAGGAAAAGATCAGCACAACACCAGTTCTGACATTGCCAGATTTGCAACAGCCATTTGAGATCGAAACCGATGCCAGCGGGTTTGCCATGGGAGCAGTTTTGATGCAAGGAAGGAAGCCAGTTTGTTACCATTCAGAGACATTCTCTACTGCGGTAAGTAACTATCCGACCTGTGACAAAGAATTGTATGTTTTAGTACAGAGTGTGAAGAAGTGGAAACATTATATCATGGGAAAAGAGACAGTCATACATACTGATCATCAACCACTTCAATATTTACAATCTCAAACTAAAATACAACAAAGTAGGCATTTAAGATGGATGGGGTTCTTACAATAGTTTCATCTCGTAATTAAGTACAAAAAGGGAATTCATAATAAAGTAGCAGACCTGTTATCAAGGCCACCTACAAATGCTTTAATCATTCTTCAGAACAGTTCATTAACATATGAAAGTTATATTGAACAATATGCAGAAGATAAAGATTTTAAGGAAGTATATGCATCACTAATACATGGTAAACAGGAAGAGAACTATTTTGTGTATGAACATCTCTTGTATCATCTCGGTAAACTCTATATTCTAGAGAAAGAAAGAGTGCATGTGATCCGAGAGGCACATAGTTCATTGATTGCAGGACATTTTGGTGTAAGCAAAACATTGTCTGTATTACAGAATCATTGTTATTGGCTTCAAATGCAAGAAACTATAGCTAAATATATAAGGGGTTGTGTTATGTGTGCAACAAGTAAGCCTAGCAATAGGAAATTGGGTTTGTACACTCCTCTTCCAGTTTC
>LPNX010951683.1:281623-344616 GCA_001517045.1 Pseudotsuga menziesii
AAAATTTGGGATGAACAGTTGCCGTATATACATCATGCTTACAATCATGCAGTTCATTCTTCCACGAAAAGATCTCCTTTTGAAACTTGTTTTGGTTATCTGCCAAAAACACCGATGGACTTCTCTTTTGGCAAAGATGCAGTAGATGGACATCATGATGCAGATAAAGCTTTAAAGTTCATTCAGAGAATCCAAGCAGTGCAACAGGCAGTTCAAGAACAGTTGGAGAGGAGCCAGGCAAAGTATAAGGCCAGGCATGATAAGCATCGAATTGATCATCAATTTTAGGTAGGTGACAAAGTTTGGTTACACATCACCAAAGAAAGGATGAAAGGTGAAGGTAAAAAGCTTAAGCCTATCAGGTATGGTCCTTTTGAGATCTTGGAAAAGATCGGTACTAATGCTTTTCGCTTAAATTTACCTCCATACATGCAAATTTATTCAGTTATCAATGTTGAGAATCTTAAACTGTATGAGCTTCCTATGATCATGGATGGGGAAATTAACATATAGATTCCTTCAATAGATGATTTGGCACCTGAATATATGAGAGAGTTGCAGGATGATGCTATTCTTGACAGAAATGTAAGGACTTCATGAAGGGGGAATGCTGAGTACCTTCGAGTGGGGCTGAAGGGGATGCATCCTAGCAAAGCAAGATGGATGGAGATTGGTAAAGTGAGGGAGCTGTACCGTCACTTACTTGCAGAATAATTCAGGCTTTTGGTGGTCCAAAAGCTCTCCAATGGGGAGGATTGATCCGACTGATTATTCCTCTGTAAAGATCCAATATGGTACATGGTTCATAGAAGCCGCGCAAATCAGAGGTGGGAAGAGCATCTTCTTCCGCAACGGCGGACGGCCAACCACTAATTTATCTGCGGGGTAACCGAGAAGCTTTTCCTCTTCCGCAACGGCGAGGCTTGGAAGCCTTTCCTCTTCTGCAACGGTGGGGATCAGAAGCATTTCCCTTGCCGCAACGTCGGGGATCGGAAGCCTTTCCTCTTACGCAACGGCGGGGCTCACAAAGACTTATCCCTTCCGCAACGGCGGAAGCTTAATGGACGTTCGGACGGATCGGAAGACGGAACGATTCGGCAGCCGCAACGGCGGAGGCCCAAGACTTACGGGTTGAGAAGTCAAATCGGGAGACTTTAACAACTGACAGTTCGCAACGGCGGAAACCAAAGTGACTAAAGCCTTCGACTCGAAAACCAGCCGACAACCGATTTAGACTGTCGGAGCCCGTTGCTTATCCTCTTCCGCAACGGCGAAGCACGGTTGACTAAAACTTCCGCCAGTTCAGTTACGTATGGTTTTGGAGGTCATATCCTTGGCATGGCAGGATATTCACAGCGTATTCGTAACAGTTGGCAAGCTTTTCTTGGCAGTTATGCCACAGCTGGAATAATGACGAAAGGCATATGAACAGTCTTGATGCCGCGTTTCCTGGAATATGAACAGCCTTAATGCCGTGTTTCCTGGAATGTGAACAGTCACATTTTTTTGAGCGTTTTGGCTCATTTGTAACGTCAAATATGAGTAATAAAGGAGACTCAATTCGTTGAGAGAAAGGGGGGCAACTGTTTTCTCGGTAATGAGAAGCTTGGAGAGAGCATTATGATGTTCCTTTTGAAGTCGACCATTCTCAGTTATACTTGGATTTTTTTGACTGTTGAAGTCCAGTTTTGTAATTTTCAGAGAGGAGGTCTTGAAGACTTTACTGTTAATGTCTAGTTGCTGTGATTGTAAAGAGTCGACTGTTTTCTCTGTTTAGCTGGCTGTTCTTTGTTTTTGAAGGCCAATTTGTATTAGTCCAGAGAAGAGGTCTTGCAGACTTTTGTCCATACTGCTGAAATTGGATTGGCGCAGAGTCCAGAACCATTTGTACCATTTTTAAAGCCATTAATTGGATCGGTTCCCATTGGAGAGGGACCCAGAGACGTAGCCCAGTGGAGGGGGTGAACTTTGTTATCAACTTCTGTTTGTGATTCTGGTTTTGTGTTTTCTGCTTGGCATCTGTTTATCAGTCTTGTTTTTCATTCATATTCTGAGCATTTAATTTCTGTTCATGCTGTCCCTTTAATTAACCTGTAGCACGCATTCTTTTACAACAAACTTTTAATGCACTAAAGTTGAGGTCCTACAGATTAGTTTAGGAGGGCCTTGCAAATGGTTTTAAGACTATGTGCAAGGCCTCCTAAACGACCCATGGTTGTAGGAGGGCCTTGCATATAGTTTTAAAACCATGTGTGGGGAAATGATGCAATGTTCGTTCTTAACAAAATAAAAAATAATAAAAAATATTATATGTCGGCCCTAAATAATATTAAATATTAATAATAAAAATATTACATGTGGACCTTAAATAAAAATATGTGTCTTTTGGTTTGATCAAATCAATGGATACTTGAGAAGAGGTTTGCATCTGCAGAGATTTGATCCATCTCTGTGCTTGATAGAGCCTATGATTTAGATCTAAGCTAGTCATATTCTAACTTTAATTATTATTTTTCTTTTATATGTTTTGTACTTTATTTTTTTTAAAATTTGTAGGTTTTATATAAGAATTTTTAAGTCTTATTTATTTTTTACATTTTTAAAGATTTTTTTAGTTATATACAATGAGAGCTTTGATAACAAGTTTTTTCTATCAATGAGAAAAAATTAACATGTAGAAATCCAAAATGAATTTAATTAATAGAATGCTTGTTTAAGATATTAGAATAATGATATAAATAATAATTTAATAAGTAAATAAAAGGAGGATAAAAATGAAATAAAAACTATTTAGATTTAAACCATCAAAATTCTTAGTGGTTTATATGTTTTTATGATAAATTATGAATTAAACAATAGATTTATGTCATTTTGATAGTTAAAGTATTCTAAATAAATTATGGATAAAGCCATAGTTAAAGCATTCCAGATCTTGTTTTGATAGTTAATGGTTTATGATTTTTATCTTGAAATGAAAATGAATGTGAATATAGAAAAGATTAATGGTATTATATAATTATAATTAAATGGAGTAATTTAATAGGCATTTTTTTATAGGAATATTTTATTATAAATGATAATTGAATGAAATATTCACCATACAACTTTGTTTTTAAAATTTAAATAAATAGCGAATAAAATTTATATACAGATTTAAAATCAATTTATACACAAATATAAGATTTAAAATCAATTGAAATGTAATCTTCTTAAAATAACATAAGGATTATATTGAATCACGTTATGCTCTCTCTTTCATAATATCATAATAATTAAACTCAACAACATTTTTTATAATATTCCCTTTGGAATGAATGAGCCTCCAAAGTATAATTATCCAAATATATGTTTATATAAATATGAGGTAGGGAACAATAGGCACATCCAAAAATACATGGAATCAAAGTGAAAAGATGAACACTTGATAATAAAATTCCTTATAAGTATTAAATATATGACACTCTTAAAAGAAATAAGTCTATCATATCAAAAAAGTTAAGGCTATAGTCAAGGTAATATCATATTTTCAATCATGGATAACAAAAAGATATCTAACAATTTTACATAAAAAAAATATAAGACTAAAAACACATGGTACATCTTAAAGTGCAAGAAATGATTCAATAACCAGGAAATAGTGTTGAGATGGAATGGACATAAGAATTCACATTCATGATGGACATGCCATGTATGTGTAAATGGCGAGGTGAAGATCCAACAAGTTAGAATATTTAATGCTTAAAGGTTATCCTAACTTTCATTCATCCAAAATACCCTTAAGGTAGGGATACACCATACAAGAATTTTTACCTGTTGGACATTATTTAATAATTAATATAATGAAGGTTTTTTTTACCAGTAAGAAGGATTCTTTCTATTACTTAAATTGGAAAAAAAATGTTACATAATCGAGTATGTCCAAAACATGGAGTCAGACTATAGACATGGGAACAAAAATAGATAATGTGCAGTAAATTCCAAACAAAGAACTTGGACAGAGTGTTAGCTTCCCAGCCATTATACATTGGCATCTTATCAAGCATAAAAACATAAAGGGGAGAGTTGGTCCTGCAATGAGGCATTAACAAACCAAACAAGGAGCATAATTGGTAGAGTTGGAGATCAGTTAATATTCCCTTGTGGACTCATCCTTCTCATCATTTTCCCTGTTGGTGCCTTTCTCCTTGGAATCACGGTCTTTATTCTTGGCTCCTTGAGGATGCTTGAAGGGAGGCTTCGAGAGGTGCATAATGCCTGTCATGTGACCAAGATTGCGGTCAACATCTTCCTTGAACATGTTGATTGTAAGTTTTACCATATCACCAATTCTTTCTCTTTCCCTCATGGCTTTGGAGAGTATAAATTTTAGTCTCCAGTATTTAGAAATGACCACATCGGGCCCAAGCCAAAGACGAAATTCCCCAAAGAGTTCATTTTCCACGGCAACAATGGAGTCACGAATGTGATTCGGGGTCTCCTCGTAGAAGAAGGCTTCCCAATCTATGTTTCTAGCATCTTTCCCTTGATAAGTCATGGCAAAATATTTTAAGAAAGATGACCTCCGAATGTTGGAACACGAAGCAGCGGGATTCCAGTGTCGATCTTTCGCAGGAGAGCAGTAGTGCCAGGGAAAACAAGGCTGACCAACATTTGCAAACAGGGAGAACCAAAGAACCTTGCCTTCGGACTGCTGCGAGGGGATGCAATCTATGATCACAGAGATCATCCTGTTATACTGCTTCATGTTTGTTTGAACATCCTTCGGGTATCAAGTCTAGGTGCATTGCAACATGGCTGAGTGGTTGTGATAGTCCTTCCAGTATCGAAGCCATGTGATTTGCGACATGGTGGAGTTGCTCCTCATATATTTGGAAGATCGGAAATTAGAATGCATGCGCAAGGCATCTGTCATTACATGCATGAAGGACTATCTAAGCTTGGGGGGTTGTGGGGGAAGGGTTTCCACTTTCCTTGGCATGTGCATTGTCTCCCTCTCACCACCCGTCTTCCCTACTATGATCACCCGCATCTAGGACATAATGGACATTTTTTTTTGTTGTAAATAAAACATTGTATTACTTCACAAGGGCATAATTACATAGCAGAAATTCATCTAGAGCAGTCTCAAGGACGGAGTGTCCTCAACCCCATCCAGACCCAAACCTAGTCTTTTTTTCAAAAAATATACAAAGTATTCCCATGCCTTCCAATTACCCCCAATACATCTAGTTCTATCAGAATTACAGAGCTTTCCTTCCCCTATCAAAACAGAGCTGCTATAAAGCCTATAAAACTTGAAAATCATCATAAACAAAATGATTATCACTACTGCTACTATTTCGATTACCTAAGCAAATTCTAGCTAAGACTATGTCCTGTAAACACCCAGACATAGAGAGGAAGGGTCAGACTCGGCCTGGGGGTGAGGTTCCACATCGGGGCGAAACAGACGGGTATGATTCCCCAGAGGCGTGCTGGGAAACAACAACATTCTGGACTCCCACTGGAACTCCCACATCCACAGTTCTGCTCCTGCTGTCCCTTGCCCGAGGCCAAGCGCACTCTAATGCTCGTCGATCAACCGGATGGAACGGGAATCCCAGCTTGGTCGCTATGATGTCAATTTTCTGGTGCATGGTATGGTACTCACTGTTGTGCTCTTTCCAAAAGTGCACAGGTTCTGCGTCCCCATCTCCCTTGGCTTCACACACCATCGAGGAGTGACCCACTAGCTGCATGGTCACCCAATAATTCATCAGCATGCGGTCATAAGCGGAGGCTCTGCCTGTCGTGTTACCAGGGTCCAGGACCCAGTCCGCCACCTCCTCATGTAGGCGTTCCCTTGGCATCCGTTTCACCTATGCCCATAGTTCTTCAACACCTTCTCAACTTCTCGACGAATTCCAAGCGGAACGTGCTCTTTGAAATGCTTGGCCTCCTCCTGTGCCTGGAGCTGGGCCCTGGTGGTTTGACGGGTCCGCCGCAGAATGGCTTTCCCCTTGGCGTCAGGATGGGAAGACACCTCTCCAATGCACCAATCTCTTTTGAGCTACCGCTTGGGAGCCATAACACAGAGGGGAGGATTGCAGAAGAGAAGCAGGGAGCAGCGCTGGGATGCACTAACAAATTCCAACACCAGAGGGCACACAGGGATGAGAACGAGGATCAGGAGCTTGAATACTTTGCCTCGATGCGAAATGGAGGAAGGCCCGACCTTCGTCGCATAAGAAAGGGAGGTGCGCGTGGGAGCACTCCCATCCCCGTCCTTTGCTTGCGTCAGGCTTATCATGAGAACGATAACCTTCGTACCTGAATCTGCAGCATCCCTCCTGTGGTAATTAAGAGCCCAATCCTGCCGACAATCCCATCGCATAACACCCATCTTATCATTCTTTGCAGCATTAACCCGAATGATGGCGAAGGACAACCACCAGCTACGGTGAGCAATTAAACCAAATCGCCCACACAGCATTAGGTTGGTCTAGTTTGGGCGTGCTCGCGCCTCCTGCCCCCATCTGTCCTGCCATCTTCTGGACGTGCCATCTATGCCCCACTGTTCACATCCCTTGAGGCCAGTTGTCTGCATTGTTGGGCCCATTCCTCTACCCCGAAAGCCTCCAGTCTGTCGGATCGATAGCCCGGTCCGCCTTCTACGCCAGCGTTTTCCAGGAGGTCGACTGCTTTGTTGGCATCCTGTCTGACATGGCAAAAGGAGATCGCTGAGTAGGTGTGGAGGAGAGCACGAAGATGGTCCAGCCTGCTAGCAAGATGCCAGTTGGGAGATAATTTTTATGAAGTTTGACCATTCATCATTCGTTTAGCCATCTGGATGATAATTTTCAAGTCGCCTTCGATAATTGCAGGAAAAAGGCCGCCCCTGATTAAAACCTCGAGGCCTCGAATTATTCCTTACAATTCGACTGAGTTATTGTTGTCCACACCTATTGATCCCATGAACACCATCACTATCCTTCTGTCATGGTCACGGCATAGACCTCTAAAGCCCGCCAGACCCAGATTGCCCCTGGATGCTCCATCGAAGTTCAGCTTGAAGACTTGAGGGGGAGGGGCAGTCCAGAAGTTTGGGCTGGGAGGTTGGCATATCGTGTCCCTTCTTCGCAGGCCATCCATCATAGATCTGTCAAGACCCCAATTCGCAACAATCTGAGCTTCTTCGTGAGGGATAATCTTATCCTGATCATGCCATTGCATGCATAGGATGGAAGACAACAAGTTATCCTTCACCATTTTCCACATCGTCTCTACATCTTTATGTTGGTCCCTGAAAATCCGAGAGTTCTGTTCCTTCCATAGGCACCACATAGTCATACTTGGGAAGGCGTCCCAGATTGATCTGATAATAGGGTTCTTATAAGATTTTGGGTGCCAATCTTTAAGGGTTTGAGCTAGTTGGTCCTGCCTTCTGTCACTTTGCCAAAATCCCATCGCTCCTTTGTCCCAAATGGTTGCTGCATATGTGAATTTATCCAGGAGGTGGCTCATGGATTCCTCCTCTTAGTAGCATAGGCAACAATGAGAGGGTCCTTGCACCCCCCTCCTTATTAAGTTTTCACTGGTTAGGATCCTCCCTTGGACAACCAGCCATACAAAAAGAGTGACCTTGAGCTAGAGATTTACTGTCCATATTTTCTTCCAGATACCGTCGACCTTTGCGTGGCGACCAAGCCTGATGTTGTAGGCTTCCTTAATGTTAAAGTAACCTCAAGTAGTGTATCCCCATCTTAAGACATCAGGACCTTCCTAAACCTTGATGAATCGTTTGCTCATTTCTTCTTGGAAGGCCTCCCAATCAGACACGCTTGAGAGCTCGGGGTTTTCCTGAAAATCCCATTGGCGTTGATCCATATAGTTTTCGATCGTCCAAGACTGATTCACCAGGATATTGCCCTCCTCAATTACCTTTTCCTTGATATGCAGCCATCTCGGGTCTCTGCCTAGGATGGGGAGCTGGTTCCACAAATCCTCCCAAAATTTTGCCTTGCTGCCATCCCTGATCTCGCAGAAACTATGATCCTGGACAATATTCTTGCCCTCCAGCGCTTTCAGCCATATGGGGGAACCACTTAGGGATTCGTTGAATCTAATCAGTTGTTGTATGGGCCGGTCTCAGGCATATTTGATGTGCTAGAGCTTGGCCCATGGCTCCGATGTGTGGTTTACCCACCGCCACCAAACTTTGGCTCCTTGGATCTCAGACATCACTTCAGGGTCTCTGAGGCCTAAACCTCCCTACTCCTTTAGCCGACATATATCTTCCCAGCAAACCAGAGAGAATTTAGCTTTCTCCTCGCGACCACCCCATAAGAAAATTCGTTGAAGCCTTCATATTTCCTTGAGGATAGTCTTGGGGCCAGCTAGAATCGAGAAGAGGTAAGTGGGCATAGCCTGCATAATTGATTTGACCAGGATCAATCTGCTGGGAATATTTAAGGGACGCAGAACCCAGCTTGAAAGTTTCTGTTTCATTCTATCCAATAGTTCCTACGAAGACACTTTTTGCAGCCTTCCCACCCCTAGGGGGATCCCAAGGTATTTCGACAGGAATGCACCTTTCGAAAAGCCCAAGATCCGTAAGATGTTCCTATGAGTGGCCGGGGCAGTGTTCACAAAAAAGGCCTGATACTTATTTGGGTTGACAGCCAAGCCTGAGGCCTTTGCGAAGATATCCAGGCTATTTTTGAAGCTTTGTGCTTCTTGGACTAAAGGATGCCCCATAAGCATAGTATCGTCAACAAATTGTTGGTGTGTCTGAGGTGTCGCTCCATCATGGACTTTTAACCCCCTGATTTCCCTTCGAACAGCCTGGGCTACGATAAGGTGACTTAGGCATTCTGCCATAAGGATGAAGAGGAAAGGAGAAAGAGGGTCACCTTGTCTGATACCACGAGAGGGATGGAAGGTATTAGTCGGGGTTCCATTAAGGAGAATATTGAAGAAAGGAGTTGTGACTAAACCCATGACCCATTCCACCCATCCTTGGCTGAAACCATAGGCCCCCATCATTTTCTCCATGAACTTCCAATTTAGTTTATCATAAGCCTTTTCTATGTCGAGCTTGATCATTATACCTGGTTTCCTCGTGATTTTGAGCGAGTGCAGCACCTCATGGACGAGAATGACCCCATCTAGGATCTGTCTTCCTTCCACAAGGCTTGACTGCTCTGGGATGATAAGCTTCGAGAGAATGGGTTTGAGCCGATTAGCAATGACCTTGGATATGATTTTGTAGATGACATTACATAACGCTATCGGTCTGAATTTGTTAGGAGTGTCCGCCCCTGCCTCTTTAGGGATTAGGGTTAGGAAGGTCGCGTTGAAGGCTTTGAGGACACCCCTCTTGTTTCTGGATTCCTCCACAATATCCAACACATCCTCCTTGACAAGATCCCAGAAGTGATGGAAGAAGTTGGCTGTGAAACCATCAGGACCAGGAGCTTTCCCAAGGACCATTTGATTGATAGCTTCCTCTACCTTCTGCAGCCCAACTGACTTGGTCAACATTTCATTGTTTTCTCCAGTGACTGCCTTGGGGACTAAGCTGGTAATTCGTTCAATATCCCTAGCTCTATCCCCACCATCTTCACTAAGAATCTCTGAGAAGTGTTGTGTGAGTTCAGCCTCTATCTCCTATCTAGTTTCCACCCTCACCTACCATCCCTTTTCTTAAGTTTCTGGATTCTAGAACTGCTCCCGTTCTGGATCACCAAGTTATGGAAGAATTTAGTATTTCTTTCTCCCTCCTGCAACCGTTTAACCCTCGCCTTCTGTTGCCAGAATATTCCTTCCTGCCTTTCCCTAGCCTCGATTTGACTCATTAAGTCCTTCTCTTTGGCCTTCATATCCTCATCCCAACCTACTTCCATGCCTTGTCTATTGATGAGGTCCAGCTCATTTAACAACCTTTTTTAGTCCTCAAAGATGTTCCCAAATTCCTCCCTGTTCCACGTGCGAATTTTGGCCTTCAGAGCCTTGAGTTTCTATTGAAAGCGGAACATAACTGTTCCTAGGGGGGACCAGCTCCTGCCACCACTGATTGACAAGGTCCTTGAAGTCTTTATGTTCCAGCCAGAATTGTTCAAATCGAAAAGGTTTGCTCATAGGTGGGCAGGACCAATCCCAGGAGAGGCTAATGGGCCAGTGGTCAAAGCCTGCTACCGGAAGAACATCAACCAGCCATAATTTCCCCCGTGCTATGCATAATATTTTCAGACACCAAAAATCGATCAAGGCGTGAGGCCACCAAGTGCTCCCCCCCTCTTATTATTCCAAGTTATTATTCCAAGTGTACCAGCCATTGCCCGTTTCTAGGTCAACGAGTGAGCTTTGAGATAGAAATTCGCGGAAAGCTTCCTGGTATTTGTCCAGAGATCGTCTTCCTCCCTTCTTCTCCCCAAGGTTGGAAATCAGGTTGAAATCCCCTCCGAGCACCCAAGTTCCCACCTCGGTTTGCTCTTTGAGCTAGTTGAGAAGAGCCATGAAGGTCTGCTTCTCGTGGAAACTATTGGCACCTTAAACATTCCCCAGGGAGCCCCTCACTCCCGAGTCCAAGATGCGAAAGTCTGCCATGAGAGCAAACTTGTTTGCATGCCAATAAGAGAGCTCCACAGTCCTAGGCTGCCAAAAAATTGCCAGACCACCAGATTGTCCGGCTGCATCAAGAGCCATAAGGTGACTGCCTTTCCAAATTTTGTCCCTTATTTTTACTAAGCCCTCAAGGCAACACTTTGTTTCTTGAAGGAAAATGATATCTGGGTTTTCCTGCCTGATTTTCATGTTTAGCGTTTTCCACTTCCTGGGATTGCCACACCCCCTTATATTCCATGATATGATCTTCATTGACAACCCTTTTTAATTTCGGAGAAGGCCGCCGTGATTGTAGGGTATTGGACAGATTCAATTAGTTTGACTCTCACTACTGCTATGCGTTGTTTATTTGTCTTCCTGCCTCTTCTTAATTCTTCTTCCAGGGATTTCCTATTATTGCCTTTTTGAGATTCTAGATCAATCCCTAGACTCTCATGGGCGCCTGTTGGAATGATTGCCTCCTATAGGAGTTCAATTTGGCGTCGAGAGACGTACCCTTGGCCTTTCTTCCCACATTCTTCCTCATTTGCGTTCAAATCTAGTTCGCCGAGTTCCATGTCGTCTCCTCCTTCCTCCTCTGTCCCCTCCATCTGCTGCACATCCTCTTCCTCTGGTATTTTGATGAGATTTTCCTGTTGTTCTACTGCAGGTTTCTCAGCAGGAACTTCCCATCCTCGTTCTTTGTCCCCAGAGCCTCAAAGGGGTTTCTGGATCTTTGCTCCTTTGTCACCTGCTCCTTTCTTGCATTGGGTCTTCCTCCCCCTCTGCTTCTTCTTTTATTTTTTCACCTGTGTGAACCCATCTGCTTCAGAATATTTATCCTGACGAGGTTCAGACGAACCAGCCCCAGGGATTAGTTTGGGGCAGTTCCTTCCCAGATGACCATAGTCATGGTAGTGATGGCATCTTGTTGCAGCTGCAACTGTTCTCCCCAATTTTTTCAAATTTTGGTCCCCTCCTCATGATTTAGTGTTGCTTTAATCGTTTGGACTCATGAGCCTATTTGGTCATGCTTTAATTTTGAGTGATGATGAAGATTAACGCTCGTTATGTTTTTTGGAAGTTGTTGGTGTTTGAAATTTGTTGTGGGTCGCAGGGTTTGGGGCTATTTGCTGAATCGGACCTTCTATTCTTGTAAAACCACTGTCTCGGAGGTGAAACAGTTTTAACCTTTGCTAAATTCTTGAGTTTTCAAACACCAGCACTTTTTTTTTCCAGTTCGATTGGAGGTTCTTATCTGTTCTCCTTCCGCTGTTGCGGCTCCCAAATCGGCTAAGCACCTGATGTATAAAGCGCTCCGCTCGTCGATGCGTGTCGGCCTTCTAGTCGCATGTCCATAACCTTTTTGCTTCCGCCATTGCAGCTCCCAAACTAGCTAGCTACCCGAAGTCTAAAGCGCTTGCTCTCCGATGCTAGTCGCGTGTCCGTAGTCTTTCTCTTCCGTCGTTGCGGCTGTGAAAAGCTTTCATCTTTCGATGTCGACATCCTTCCGACTTCCGATTGAGAACTTTCCCTCCCGCTTCTTAGGTCTTATCTTTCCTGACTCCGATAGGGTTAAGTGGTTTCGCAGTGCCCGTCACTTTTAAGACCTGCTCATGCGGTGGTGAATGAATTCACCCTTTCGGTGTGAGTATTTTTAGCCGCCGATGAGTTTGCCATTTTCCATCGTGGATGATGTCTGTCGAGCCTGTAGGTGGACGAGGTAGTGGGGTCGGCATTTGTTAAAGTTCTCAGATCAAGTGGCGCACCTTGCCATTTCTTGTGGATTAGTCGTTTAGTTGGTTTAATTTTGTCATTTTGTTTTAGAATGCAATCCCGGTGAATGATGCACATTGATTAACTGCAGGAAGATCCAAAATACTTTTCATATTGTCGCGGCGTGAAGGCACAGATAGGAGGAAGGATCTCAAGGGGCACGGGCAAAGTAAAAGACATAATTAAAAGCAAAAAAGGGGCAGCTTTGAAAGGTCCGTCAGTTACTCAGCTGATCATGAGCATGCGCAGAAAAGATGAAAAGAGGGATATGAAACGTTCTAAGAACCGAAAAGTCACACGGTTTGGGGGGAACCCAAGCAGTCTACTGTTTTGTTTAAATATTTGAAAGTGAAAAGTGGACGGGCCTTTTCTCCCTCTCAAAAACTTGTAAACTATTGCTTGTAAGAGGAACTATTTCGTTTTACAAACCAGAGACTACAAAATTTTGCCTATTGGAGAAAGTGCTAAGTAGAATGTATCAATGTGATTAAATGAGCAATGTTGAATGTGAACTATTTCGTTTTCAACTGTGTCTCATTAGCTGTAAGAGCGTTCTAACTTCCTGAACCTATGTTCTTGTCTGAATGTTCTTCAGTACATTTATGATGTTTTTTCCACTATGAGTAATGGGAGTTAACTGTTGATGAGCTATCTTATCATGTATACTTTTATTCATGTTGATATGTTTGGTTGTAAGAACAACTATCTGTGATTTGCCATAACACATGGACAACGATGCATTACTCATGAATTAATAACCCGCTCTTTAGAGATAGTTTAGTTAGTATTTATTTTCGTGCATATATGATTTAGATGCTTGTGAGTTCTAAGACGAGAGGTAAGAACCTGAGCATCACATTGTGACTACTCTTTGCATCTTTATCATCTTGCATTGTTAATTAGGCACGTGCATATCATACATTAAGTCAAAATACAAAAACATACGGTGGACCGGGCCGCAACCGGTAGACCCTTTTGTTACTTGACCTACGGTAGCCGGACCGCAAACCGGACGGATTCCCTACACCAAACAGTCATGGGCTAGTTGGGAATGTTGACTGGGGAGAATCCCTTGCTATTGTTGCCTGTGAATTTCCAGGCCTCAACAGTTTCTGGTGCTAGAAGGAGGGCCGCCAGTGCAGGGCTGGCCGAGGAAACCCGTTTTCTTGAGATTATTCCACCGGTAACAGTTCTGAAAGCAGTGGGCTTCATAATCCAATTCCAGAAGAAAGAAGTAAAGAACATTTGTTTTCTGTTGAAAACGAGGTTGTTAATAACCTGAGAAGACACACCAGGGCATATGTGAAGAAGATTGGAGGATTGCCGATCATCCTATATTGGAAGACTCAGTGCTGGTTGGGGATTGGGAAGAACTTGTGGAAATAGCCTTACAGGAAGTTGTACTGCCTTTGAATCAAGAAGGCCTAGATACTCCTCACAGTTCTCCTGCTCACACTCATGTTTTCTCACCTCCTCACTCTCCACCCAGACTCATGGCAGGCGTTAACGCCAATCCACCACCAAACCCACCGAATCCACCACTTTCCTGGAGAGCCAGATCACCTTTAAATCTAACACCTCCGTTACATGATTTACCTCAAGTCTTTGAGAAGATGCTGCCCAAATTCGACCCAAGTGAGAAGATACAAGTAGATGACCACTTGCAAAGTTTTTACTTGGCCATAGAAGGGTTAAGGGCGAGGGAGCATGAGGATGTAGTTTGCAGAATTTTTCCGCACACCCTTAAAGGAGCTGCAGCATCATGGTATTTCGGTTTTCCTCCAAACTCTATCCCTGATTGGGATACCTTCGAGAGAATTTTCAGAAGCAAGTATGCGACTCAAAAGACTCATGAAACCCTCATGAAAGGACTATGCGCCTTGAAGAAAGAGAGAAAGGAGAAGGTGCACAACTTTACTCAAAGATTTGCAGCATACCTCAAGAATTTTTCTGAAGCTGACAAACCTTCGGACAAGGTCCTGATTGAATATTATACCTCAGCTTTAGGCCCTGAGCTGGCCATGTTTGCCAAAATAAGAGCCAAGCCTACTTTGGCGGAAACCTATGAAGAGGCGAAAATAGTGGAGGCTGAAAGAGAAAGTATCGAAGATTATCCCGAACAGTCAGGAGATAAAGGTGTAGGAAGGAAAGCCTTATTGTTTACTAAGCCTAAGGAAGAGAAATCACCAGATTTTGAGAGTATGGCAAAAATGATGTAGAAGCTTTCTAACAAAATCATAGACTTGGAGAAACAGAAGGAAACTCAAAAGTTCTACAAACCCTATTACAAGAAAATAGAGGATAACAATCAGTCCCAACCTCCTCCACACAATTCTGCATCTATGAATTTAACAGAGGTAGGCATGGACAATTTTTGCACTTTCCATGAACAACCACACTCTGAAAAGAATTGTCCTCAATGGATAAACTCGGTGACGTTGGTTATGAATTAGCTGTTGGACTCTAAATTAACAGAGGATGGAGATGAAGAAAGAAAAGAGAGTACCACTTCAACGAAGGAACAAGAAGAGGAAACCATGGTTTTGTGGAATTCTGTTTCGTTATTTGATGCTGAAGAAGAAAAGAATCATGGCAACAAGGACATCATGGAAACCAACGTAAGAACAAGGAGCCAAGGGTCGATTAAAGAAGACAATCTCATACTCCCAAAGATCAAAAGGCTGCAGAAAAATGTTAAGAAATTTCAAAATAATTCCACAGCTGATAAAATTCCCGAATTCACCATTACCAGCCAAGATCCTAAGCAGAATGATATGCTGGCTAAGCCCAATGAGGAAAAAATGAATGCTGATAAACCACATCCCATTGAACCGCAGATGGATTATGACATTGTGGAAGACATAAAGAAGATAAAGGAAAACGTTTCGCTATTTGAAATGTGTAAAGTGCCGCAGCAAAAATAAAGATTATTGAAAGCGCTTGAAGCATTGGATGAGAGGCTTCCCACTAACAACCGGCCTGAAGAGGAAGAAGAAATCGGAGAAACCAGCAATGGAGGTAAGTCTAAAATCAAACATCCACCTTCCCTCCTCACTTTCGAAATTTTTAATCACAATGTACATAATTTCCTGGTAGACTCAGGGGCATCGGTTAACGTCATGCCAATATCAGTCTGTAAAAATATAAATGGGCAGCCTAAGCCATCCATGTGGAGGGTTGTTCAGTTGGATAGGACGGATGTAAAGGTAATTGGTGAGATGGAGGATGTCCTAGTCCGCCTGGTGTCAAATAATAAAGTGTGCCAAGTTATTAATATTGTGGTGGCCGATATACCAGACGCTTACAGTCTTGTTCTGAGTAGAGATTGGTCGGCCAAACTAAATGGCTATTTTGCCTAGGATTGGTCGCATCTGTGGCTTCCATATAAAGGAAGCCCGAACCAAATTAAAATTTTGCGAGAGCCTCACATGAAATACAACGTCACTCAACTGGAGGAGAAGAATGAACCAGTGGATTCTGTGTTGGGAAATTATTTTATTGAGTTGGAACCGGGAAATTACCAAGCAGAAGAAGCCAGCAACACATCAGACACCCAGCTTGATCTCCTTCGATTTTCACAGGTTCATGAAATCGACTGTAAAATAGTAGACTTAGCAGTAGGAATAGATTCTCATGTAGTAGGTAGCGATTTCTGGACTTTGTTTTTTGATGGCTCTAAGACGTTAGAAGGGTCAGGGGCCAACTGTGTCTTGATCGACCCCAAAAATAATAAACATTCTCTTTCATGTAGGTTAGAGTTTGAATGTACGAATAATACGGCTGAGTATGAAGCATTGGTGCAAGGTTTGAAGAAAGCAATTGAATTAAAGGTAAGTAATCTAAATTTTTTTGGAGATTCTGAAATAATTGTTAAACAAATCCGGAATCAAATACATTGTGTTTCCCCTCACCTAAAAGCTTATCAAAATGAGGTATGGGATCTGCTCAAATGTTTCAACGCATTTAATATTGTTTCAATTCCAAGACTTAAAAATGCAGCAGCTGACTTGTTAGCCACATCAGCTGCTAGGCTCGTAGCTACCAATAATCGATGCTTTGTTGAATTGCTTTTCAGGCCCTCGGTACCTGATATGATCACCAACCTATGAGTATTCGACGACGATCAGCAGATCATAGAATGATTAACAAATGACGAGGTATTTAAAGGAGCAATTATAGACGATGAAGAACATCAAGCCGAGCTGAAGTATGATAATTTCATCCCTAAAGGAGTTAGAACGTTAGAAAGAATGTTCGATTTAAATGAAAAGTTCAGAAAACCAGCCAACGTGAAGACTCACAGCTCATCTCTACAGTTCAAGCTGATAAATTTAGAGACTGAGACGAATCCTAAATATGTGAATCTTGGCAAATGTTGTTCACCAGCAGAAAGAGATAAGTTCGTCAATCTGTTCAAACAATATAAAGATGTTTTTTCCTAGACATATGAAGATTTGAAGACATATGACACCAGCATCATCAAGCATGTTATCCCCATCAAAGCTGGCGTCAAGCCGTATCAGCAATCTTTAAGAAAAATGCACCCAGAATTGGAACCGTTGATCCAGAGTGAAGTTAAGAAATTGTTGGATGCTAGAATCATTTTTAAGGTCAGACACTCTGAGTGGGTCTCAAATTTAGTGCCAGTAAGGAAAAAATCTGGAGAAATAAGGCTGTGCGTGGATTTCAGGAATTTAAACCGTGCTTCAGACAAAGATAACTATCCTGTTCCTCCCATGGAGCAACTGCTACAAATGGTCTCAGGGTCTGAACTATTTTCGTTACTAGATGGATTCTCGGGCTACAATCAAGTATTAGTAGCTGAAGAAGACAGGTTGAAGATGACATTCAGAACCAAATGGGGAACTTTCGCTTATAGAAGAATGCCCTTTGGGCTTATAAACGCTAGAGCCACATTCAAGAGGGCTATGGACATAGCCTTCTGCGGTTTGATTGGACGTAGTGTGGTGATATACCTCGATGATATTACAATCTTCTCAAAGAGGAGAGGAGAACACACGTTCCACCTAAGGCATATTTTTGAACACTGTCGGAAATATGGCATCTCACTCAATCCCAAAAAATGTGTGTTTGTTGTTACGGAGGGTAAGCTGCTTGCTCACATAGTTTCAAAGAAGGGAATCTCTATCTATCCAGAAAGGATCAAAGCCATTGAACAGATTCCCTTGCCCCATAATAAAAAGGGGATGCAATCATTTATGGGAACAATAAACTTCGTGCGAAGATTTGTGTCTGATTTCGCTCAGATTGTCAAGCCTCTGCAGCAGATGGTGAAGCAAAATGCACAATTCAAGTGGAATGAGATTGAGAAGAATGCAGTCAGCAAAATTAAAACTGCTGTTGCACACGTACCCTCCCTGAAAAGCCCAGATTTCGACAAAGATTTTATTCTATATACGTTTGCGTCTGATGATTCACTAGCAGCTGTGCTTACTCAAAAAGAAGATGGTGGGGATGAATTCCCAATATCTTTCATGAGCACAGGTCTACAAGGGGCCAAATTAAATTACCTAGAGATTGATAAACAAGCTTATGTAGTATTCAAAGCAGTGAAACAATTTAGGCCCTACATATTAAAAAATCGAACCAAGGTGATCGTCCCATACCTAGCTATGAGGTCCCTTTTTGTACAGAAAGAGTTAGGAGAAAGAAGGGGCAATTGGGTAAAATCTCTTCAGGAGTATGACCTTGAATTCAAGCTAGCTTCCATAGTCAAAGGGTAGGGGTTGTGCAAACTGATGATTGAAAACGGGAACAATGACGAACACGCCTAGGAAGACGGGGCTAAATCACATTTGATGGATGTATGTCCTTTGTTCACAGCTCCCGATTCTTGGTATAGGGACCTCGTGCATTACCTACAGGTAGGAATGTTGCCAGAACATTGGAATTCTAAGCAAAGAAGAGTGTTGCGTCTTAAATCAGCTTCCTATCAAATTGTTGAAGGAATAGTATTTAGAAAAAATTATGACAGAGTTCTGCTTAGATGCTTAGAGAAAGAAGATGCGAAGAAAGTAATGACAGATTTGCATGACGGGCTTGCTGGGGGACATTATTCAGGAGATACTACAGCCCACAAAATCCTCAGAGCCGGTTACTATTGGCCTATGCTCTTCAAAGATGCACATGCACATGTCAGGAAGTGTGATATTTGCCAAAGGTGTAGTGGAAGACAACCCAAAGCAGCAACACCCCTAAATCCAGTGATGATCACAGAGCCGTTCGAGCAATGGGGGTTGGATATTATTGGAGAAATAAAACCGAATTCCTCCCTACAAGACAAGTACATTCTGACCGCGATCGATTATTTCGCTCGCTGGGTTGAAGCTATCCTGCTGCACAAAATAAATGAAGACGTGGTCATCAACTTCCTACAAGATCATATCATGACCAAGTTTGGAGTTCCAGTTTCGTTAGTCTTTGATAATTCTACTTACTTTTCATCAATTAAATTAACTGCTTTTGCTCATGATAAAGGAATAAAATTGCATTATTCTGCGAATTACTATCCACAAGGAAATCGCTTGGCTGAATCCTCTAACAAAAATCTGATTAGAATTTTAAAGAAGATTGTAATAGAAAACCAGAGGAGTTGGCACTCAGTGCTACCAAATGCCCTTTGGGCTGATAGAGTCACCCCCCAAGTCTTCGATAGGAGTGTCTCCATATACCCTTGTGTACGGTAAAGAAGCCATTCTTCCTCCCAATATCATGCTACCTTTTTCCATAATAGCTCAAGAATCTAGAGGGTCGGATGATGATGTTTTGCAAATAAGGATATATAACCTCCTGAAAGCAAAAGAGGCTCGATCTAAAGCCAGAGAGCGCTTTAAGCAGCAGCAAGAGGTAACAAAGAGATGGTTCGACAAACATAAGGCAGGAACAAAAGACTTTGAGGTGGGAGATTTAGTTCTCAAGTGGGATCACCCCCATGATGAGAAAGGAAAACACAGGAAATTCCAGTAGTTGTGGGTAGGTCCTTTCCAGATTATGGAAAAACTTGGCCCTTCCACTTATAAGTTACAAGATCTGCAAGGGTGGGAAGAGAACTTGCCAGTAAATAGTTTAGTTCTCAAGCCTTATTTTTCTTGAGTTTCATTTGTTTTCTTCTATCTTGTATATAAATAATCTGGCTTTGCCGTTTTTGAGTCTTTGAGTCATAAAGTTTAGTTTGTTTTAGTTTAGATTTTCTGTTTGATTTCAATAAAAGAAGAAAGATTTGGTTGCATGGAGAGCATTAGAATTCTAGACTAACTAAAATCCTTGATTATAAGACTGTGCATTATGATTTTATCTGATAGAATTTATTCTAGTTTAGCAGTTTTCCTAAATGGCTATGAACGCATTGAAGTCCTGCTTAATCCCTGTAAAGTAACTCAAGATTAAAGGGTCTGGAATACTATTACGAGGCTCCATCCATCTCACACTTAAAAAATGTCCTAGGGGGTGACAGCAAAAGACCCATGGAAAGGAAGCAGGGTAAACATTATATTATATATAAATGATCCCATGCCAAGAATTGAAAGCCAAAAGGCTATGAAGAGTCAAAACTCCTGAGAAAGCAATGTGTATCAAAACAAAGTACTAAATCATATGAGTATAAAATTGCCAAAAGTTCCTCTCCGTCCGTGAGCTGAAAATTAAATACATCTCTCACACAAAAGGACATTATGGATAGAGGAGCCTGAATAAAAATTCAGAAAGAAAGGCATGAGGAGGACTCAAAAGGAGTCCAAAAAAAAGGCACAAAAAAGTGCAAAATGGCATGGGAATGAGGAACAAATGAATATCTTTGTTTACCTTATGTTACAATCCTATGGTGTACAAGCTGGAAGCTACTTGAAGACAAAGGTAAAAATGAAACTCATACTCCTGGCCTCAAAAGAGTTATCTTGACTTTGAAATCTTGGCTTCCATTTTCCTAAATTGGACTACCCTCAATGATTAACAGTACATATATTTTCCATTTGGGAAATCCATACATCTAGAAGAATTCAACATGGTGGTTTATTATTGAACAGTCTGTTACTTAAGGGAGAAATTGTCCAGAGATCTAGGTTCACCAGGTAGTCGCCAATTGTTGCAGCTACAACTGTTCTCCCCAATTTTTTCAAATTTTGGTCCCCTCCTCATGATTTAGTGTTGCTTTAATCATTTGGACTCGTGAGCCTGTTTGGTCATGCTTTAATTTTGAGTGATGATGAAGATTAACGCTCGTTATGTTTTTGGAAGTTGCTGGTGTTTGAAATTTGTTGTGGGTCACAGGGTTTGGGGCTATTTGCTGAATTGGACCTTCTATTCTTGTAAAACTACTGTCTCGGAGGTGAAACAATTTTAACCTTTGCTAAATTCTTGAGTTTTCAAACACTCAGCACTTGTTTTTTTCCAGTTTGATCGGAGGTTCTTATCTGGTCTCCTTCCGCCGTTGTGGCTCCCAAATCAGCTAAGCACCCGATGTATAAAGCGCTCTGCCCGCCGATGCATGTTGGCCTTCTAGTCGCATGTCCATAACCTTTTTGCTTCCGCCATTGCGGCTCCCAAACTAGCTAGCTACCCGAAGTCTAAAGCGCTCCGCTCTCTGATGCTAGTCGCGAGTCCGTAGTCTTTCTCTTCCGCTGTTGCGGCTATGAAAAGCTTTCATCTTCCGATGTCGACATCCTTCCGACTTTCGTTTGAGAACTTTCCCGCCCGCTTCTTGGGTCTTATCTTTCTCGACTCCGATAGGGTTAAGTGGTTTCGCAGTGCCCGTCACTTTTAAGACCCGCTCATGCGGTGGTGAATGAATTTACCCTTTCGGTGTGAGTATTTTTAGCCGCCGATGAGTTTGCCATTTTCCATCGTGGATGATGTCTGTCGAGCCTGTAGGTGGACGAGGTAGTGGGGTCGACGTTTGTTAAAATTCTGAGATCAAGTGGTGCACCTTGCCATTTCTTGTGGATTAGTCGTTTAGTTGGTTTAATTTTGGCGTTTTGTTTTAGAATGCAATCCCGGTGAATGATGCACATTGATTAAGTGCAGGAAGATCCAAAAGAATTTTCATATTGCCGCGGCGTGAAGGCACGGATAGGAGGCAGGATCTCAAGGGGCACGAGAAAAGTAAAAGACATAATTAAAAGCAAAAAAGGGGCAGCTTTGAAAGGTCCGTCAGTTACTCAGCCGATCATGAGCACGTGCAGAAAAGATGAAAAGAGGGATATGAAACGTTCGAAGAACCGAAAAGTCACACGGTTTGGGGGGAACCCAAGCGGTCTACTGTTTTGTTTACATATTTGAAAGTGAAAAGTGGACGGGGCTTTTCTCCCTCTCAAAAACTTGTAAACTATTGCTTGTAAGAGGAACTATTTCGTTTTACAAACCAGAGACTGCAAAATTTTGCCTGTTGGAGAAAGTGCTAAGTGGAATGTATCAATGTGATTAAATGAGCAATGTTGAATGTGAACTATTTTGTTTTCAACTGTGTCTTAGTAGCTGTAAGAGCGTTCTAACTTCCTGAACCTATGTTCTTGTCTGAATGTTCTTCAGTACATTTATGATGTTTTTTCCACTATGAGTAATGGGAGTTAACTGTTGATGAGCTATCTTATCATGTATACTTTTATTCATGTTGATATGTTTGGTTGTAAGAACAGCTATCTGTGATTTGCCATAACACATGGACAATGATGCATTACTCATGAATTAATAACCCGCTCTTTAGAGATAGTTTAGTTAGTATTTATTTTCGTGCATATATGATTTAGATTCTTGTGAGTTCTAAGACGAGAGGTAAGAACATGAGCATCACATTGTGACTACTCTTTGCATCTTTATCATCCTGCATTGTTAATTAAGCACGTGCATATCATACATTAAGTCAAAAATACAAAAACATACGGTGAACCGAGCCGCAACCGGTAGACCCTTTTGTTACTTGACCTACGGTAGCAGGACCGCAAATTGGACGGATTCCCTACACCAAACAGTCACGGGCTAGTTGGGAATGTTGACTGGGGAGAATCCCTTGCTGTTGTTGCCTACGAATTTCCAGGCCTCAACACATCTGAAGGGGAGTTGCTCATAGTCAATGGGCTGAATCCATTCTTCGTCTTCCCAGTTTACACTGCTTGCTTCCAGGAGTTCTCTGGACATATCCATATAGACACTGATCCGAGCAAAATAGGTATACCTTTGGATCTTGGTTTGTTCTGCTATTTTTATAAATTCCCCCAAAGTGTTTCCAATGTCCCTCAGGGTATCCAAATCCCAGTACTCACCCGGTAGAGAGAAGAGGTGGATCCATACCGGGGTGACTGTCATATCCTCCGTTTCTGGGTTAAAACGCTCCTTCCATGGGCGAAGGTATAACCCAGTCGAGAAAAAGAAGTATGGGCCTCCCTCCATGACTCTATCTTTGTCTTCCTGGTTAAAAAAGATGATGGTAAAGAAGCCCTTTGAGCCTAAATGAAGGTCATAGTGCCCTTTGGGGTTCCACACACTATTTATCCAATTAACCAATTCTTTCTCCTTTGGCCATATACCAACAAATTTCCCGATGAGGGCATTTTCCTTCCATGATTCAATCTTGCCTCTAACTGCCTCAGATATGATTTGAATTGCTAGGATGGAAGTGGTCTTCGGCAAGCACCCCCGCAGGCCAACCTTCTTTCCTCGCCTGGTTCTTGTGTGACTTCCACCTCCAGTTCCTTCCTCATCGGACTTCTCCCATCCATGCGCTGGATCTCTTCCTATCGAGGCAGCATCCCCTTGCCCTGATGCCGCCATGGCTCTCCTCAGGAGGCCCAGGGCCATCGACTGCAGGCAGACCAACACGACCTGGCCGCCGCTCGCCCAACCTCACCGGGGGAAAACCCTAGGGCCGTCTTCGTCGATTTCCCACTAGCGCTCCACCTCCGTATGTGACTGCAAGTGTTGAGCATCAACATAATGGACCTTTCTTAATAACTGGTTCACATTATATATATATATTTTTTGAGAGATACTTCTTATTTTTACAAGGCCATATTTACAATCATACCCACTTAGAGATTTGAACCGGAGTCTCAACGTTAATATAAATCCAATCACCTCGTTGCTTGTCGTTAGACCACATTCTTGTGGGTGGTTCACATTATATTAATTGGCCACAATATATAGATTATAACATTAACTCTAATGGGCCCTTGGGCCTTTATTACATCACTTAAAGGATCGTAATATTTCATTCCCCTTCAAAGTGTTGCCCTCAAGTCTTATCCATAGTCATCAATTACATATATAGGACACTAGGTGCACAACATCTCCACCCCCTTTGAAATGTTTCATCCTCAAAGCATAAGATGATGCCAAGTAGTAAGAATTCCTTATATCTACAAAAAATTTCCATGTTACTTGAGTATACATCTATCCATATGTGATCTTAATGGGTGATGATACGTGAGGCCATCTTGTCCCATGGCTATTATTCTTTTGATGCCAAGTATATTGTAATGTACCCTCTATACCACATAACAAAGTCAATGAAACAATGGAGCCATAATTACATTATATAATGCATACTTAGCATTTTCTCCTTACAAGCAATTGGAATTATGGAATCATTACATAGTGATGTATCTATTACACCAAGAAATAAGAAAAGACAAGACAAAGGTTCCATACATAAAGTGATCCTGCCAAAGGAATTCAACAATTTCATCAACTAAAATAAGGAGAGGATGTAGGAAGCTTCCAATGACAATTGGAATGACAATTGGGATCACAACCATGCCCAAATATTGGAAGATATAATATTTTAATGGTGTATATATATATACCATGAGAAAAATATTGATAATATAACCATAGTCTTTAGAGATACTTGCATCTCTAGTCAACATCAATGGATAATTAACGCACAACTTTGGTGATATTCTAGTGTTACTAAAGTAAAATAGTATAAGCAGAAAGTATGGTCAAGGACAAGGAGAAATTTAGTTTATTCAAATACCAAAACAAAAAATGAGGATAATATGTTAGCCATAACAGTGTTTAGATTTTTACCTGGCAAAGGAAATAGTGGCATTGCAGCCTCCCTCAATGTATTCTCTTCAATTCTTAACATATTGTAGAATCTAAGGATGGATGACCACAATTTACTAAGGTTTGTAAAATACTTATGTAGCATAGATTTTGAAAACATAGTTCATGGCAAGAGCTAAAGTCAATAGTCCAAATATTAATTGGCTTACAACTTATTATGAGAGTGTATTCATCAACTCTCATTTGTATTAACTATTTAAATCTTGGGATATAGCTAAAGAAAGATTCTAAGAAACCTTAGTTTGGATGGGGAGATTTTGTTTGAATTTGGAAAATAATTTGGTGTGTTGCTTCTACCCAAACATAGCCAATCTTGCTTACAACTTATTATGAGAGTGTATTCATCAACTCTCATTTGTATTAACTATTTAAATCTTGGGATATAGCTAAAGAAAGATTCTAAGAAACCTTAGTTTGGATGGGGAGATTTTGTTTGAATTTGGAAAATAATTTGGTGTGTTGCTTCTACCCAAACATAGCCAATCTTACAAACATAGAATGTGACCTTATATGGATGGTTTTCTTTTCCTTTTCATGGTTTAAAAAGATCGTAATCCAAGCCGTGGATTTATGGTTAGGATATATGAGAAGAGAATTTGTAGAATAGACATTATGAGCAACAAATTTTCGCACTAAATTAATTCATTAAAGTGAATAGATAACCAAAATACCCAACCTAGGTGATGAATCATTTGCCCAAACACAATATTGTGGACATAAGCATTCAAGAAAGAAAACACTAAATTGAGGAGCTTTCATGGAAGGATTTTGCACAATATGAAACATTAGTTTTCATAGCTATTTTCCCAAATCGATTTTTCATGTTACATCATCACTTGATAGATTCCAGTACCCTACCAGTTTGCATTGCATAACTAACAACCACTATTTTAATGCTTTACAAAATTGAAAATCCAATAGCTTTATCCTCTATAACAATGAAGTATCATCATTAGACTATTCAACAAATTTCGACCAATTGGTAAGGAATACCTATTCAAATAAGGTTTAACAAATATTCATGAATATTTTCTTGAATTGAGAACCCAAGATAAAATTCATCAAGGGTGTTGAGTTTTCTAATTCCCATAGCATTTGGTTTAATCTTTTGATACTAGGTAAAACAATTACAAATGCACCTTTCATGTGAAATAGATCCTTTGGCATTTGACATAATTAATTATAAATATAAGCAACGGTTGAAATTGAGGACCATAAACTACACTTAATATAGACCTATAAGACAAAGTTTGTAGCAAGTTTGCACTAATGAGAATGTGAATACCAAGAATACACAATTTGACATGATAGGTGATTCAATTTTATTCCCCATTAAAATTTTCTATTAGTGCAACATGATTTCAAGTAAAACCTACAAGAAAATTGTGCATGGATTATTCAATCCCATGTAGAAGTTTCCATGTTCAAGTTTCCAAGTAATTTTTATAGGTGGATACAAATCTACGACCATAATACTCAATTCAATTGCTTAAGAGGTAGTTAGATCCTTCTATTACCATAATATATTTGCATTTGTAAGTTTAAGTTCCTAATTCAAATGCTCATAGTTGGGACATTTTCTAAGTCACACAAACCTCTAAGCACATTTTCAAGAGGGCATGTTCATCTAAATACATTGCAACATTTCAATCTCAACTCTACAATGTTGAGTTAACATAATTTACAAAGTTCATCCAAAGGTTTCTTTCCAGCAAACTTCCTTCCATACACTTGCAAATTCATTATCCTCACAACCATGTGATGTTACCTTAATAATTAGAAAAACCAACCACAATCATGCATAGTATATCCCAAACAAGGTTAATTGTAGTTGACATTCATAGTATATATAGCTACAACGACCAGAGTGGAATATTTATAGGAATGTATAATGTATAGAAAGACATGTTTTTTTTAATGTGCTCTAGAGATGTTGACTTTGGGGGAATTGATTTCTTCCCAACCATAGTTAATTCTTCTATGGAATGTGACCCTTATGCAATCTATGAGATCACTAATGAGGAGGGAAGTCAGGTCATCTTTTCTAACCAATAAATCCTTTGGAAAAACAACCAAGATGTAACCATTGGGGTTTATTCCTCCTTTTAGCTAACCCAGTTCTTGGCACACTTTAGCTTGCTCCATACAACACAAGAAGCCATCCTTTCTTTGTTATTTAGTCCCTCATGCATGTCCTTCCTTTATGTTCACTTTAGTATGGCAAAGCTAATCCCAAGTAACTATTTTCTTCCAATCTTCCCTTACAACAAAATGACACTTATTGAGAACAATTTTGTGATATTATGCACAACATAATATAATAGTAAATCCTTGGGATTTTAAGTGGGAGTATACTTTCCTTTTGTTTTTGACAAAAAACGATTATGGATCATTTTATAGAGAGAGTGGTTAAACCACTAAAAAATACAAAATCTGGTATAAATCTTACCAGAGCTGAGGAATATAGAAGATTCAGAACTTCTAGTTCGAATAACTACTATAAAAACCATATCTAAAAAGAGGCTAACAAAATAACTGAGACTGCAAAATCCCACTTAGGGTGGGATATCTTTGAATCTATGTTGATTGATGTATAGCTCATTAATCTCCAAGTTAATCGCCTTATTTGTTGCTTGATCGGCCTTGGCATTCAGCTCACAAAGTATATTGTAGCATCCCCGACCCTTCGATTGGGCAAGAGGATGCTACTAAACACCAAACATTCGGGCGTCTAGCCCCGTGAAGATGAACAAACCCATAATGCTGAGGAAAAATACTTAAAAACATAAAATATACTACGATGCATAATTGTTGATATACATAGCGGAAGCAAAAAAACATTCTTTCATATACAGTTCAGCATTTAACATGGCCATCATCATAATTCCTTAATAGTAAATACGATTGCAAAACAGATTAGTCAAGAATACTTGTCTTATGGGAGCTGTCCTGCAACCAACTACGTTGCTGCAATGTTCCACCCAACCATAGGCCAGCGTGCTCATCAATCTCTCAACAACACTACCACCCCCAAGCTGGGCATGATTTCTCAAGGATTAAGGGTCAAAGCAAGCTTACACATAGCCAAGGTACACAAATCAGCCAAGCGCACACACGGTAGGGTTTATCAGGCCGTCAAGGAGCTAGGAAAGGCTAAATGCTAAGATGGTGGTCTCAATGGAGAGCTAAGGACGTCTACACTAGAGTTAACCTGAATTCTAAGACATCCACACACCCAACACCAGGAATCAGTCCTTTCTCTGCTTCACAGTCCCTCAGGCCCTGACTTCCCTTTCCAATACTCTTCAAGGGTTGTAGAGAAGAAAGCCAACAGTCTAACTCTGCATGAGTGGCTCCAAACACTAGTTTTCTCAAGCATACCCAGCCTCTAATCCTACTCTCAACAGTCTAAAGACCAACCACTGCATACCACAGTAAAACAAACAATTCACAGCTCCGTGAAGAAGATGAAGACAACAGGGTGACAATCCCAAATGAAAAGGTGAACACAGCTCAAGTCAACAAGACAACTCAGAGTTGTTCTTGGCCCTAGCGTGGCCAAAAGAACTCAGCAGCAACCCAAAAAGGTACTTGCATACACAACAACCCAAAACTAGGGGAAGACAACAGCCCCAATCTCACAATGTAACGATGGGAACCTTACACAGTCTGCAGGTGAAGGAGAAGGCAGACTCCCAGCGTTGACAGGGAAAGCATACACACACCAGAGTCATGCCCCTCAGGCTGCTCTTCCAGCTTGCCACATGAGATCAAAATCCCCCAACCCCTGCGTGAGGTAAGAACCATCCAATTTCTGGCCTGTGCGTGAGGATTAAACAAAATGATGGGGAAATCGTGAGAAGAGTGAACGAAACGACCCTTTGTGTGAGGATGAACAAACGATGGAGAATCCCCCAGATGGTGTGCGTGAGGAAGCAGAATATCTCTCTGCGTGAGGATGTCCAGAACGACTCGCGGTGGGAGGAAAAACTAGAACCGCCTTGCATGAGAGTGAGCAAGACCAAAACTGTGAAGAAGTGGAAAGGTGGAAAAGTGGAGTGAGTGTTTTCTTCTGCCCCACGCGATGTGAAGAGGAAGAGTCCGCTGGTGGAGTGGGCACGTGGGAAAGGACTGATAGTCCTACCACACCCACCACTACTCAGCAATAACTGATCCCAACTAACAGACAATAGAATTTTAAATGGGCGGCCGACACATGGCAAACTCCCAATGACCCCCACGGGTTGGACAACCCCCCCCCTTAACCTTAGGAATCATGCCCTTTTCATTCAATGTTGCACTATCGTAGCTGGTTGTAGGTTTATTTTAATTGATGTGCATATTTACATGATGCCCAAAGCTATAATGTGCCGGATAGCACGATATACCATTGGCAACGATCCTTATTGCCGAAACATACACAACCAAATCGATGGTGGGGATTTTGCCTTTAGCTCCACACCACGATTAATTACAATATATACATCATGTATCTTTTAATGCAAATGGGGTCGAAACCGGGACATTACAATCCCCTCCCCCTTGGAGTAACACCGTCCTCGGTGTTCCAATAAGAATACATATACGATTTGCACATCCAAAATTTCAAAATTTTGCAGATCTATCCCATGTTCAATTATTTACTTGAACTTTCAGGACCAAGCCCCTCGGCTTCCATGAGCTTCTCTTACTGGTTCTCAGCTTTCGGCTCATCCCCAAGTCGAGGAAATTTGTGGCTGCTACCCGCTTTATGTTCCCTCGCTGGGCAGTCCCGACGTAAATGATGTCCTCCGCATTTCCAACATTTCGCTAGCTGCTTCATCTTTACCTGCTCAATTTCCTTTGAGTCTTCATGCCTGGAATGTTTCTTAACGAATTTCTTGGATGAATGTCCCATCATTGATCCACTTTCCTTACCTTTACGAATTGCCCCCAGAAGGCTTTTTACCTCCTTTTGCAAACCAATAGAGTCTTGCAAAATCTGGTGGTTCATCTCATTCTGCCTTTTCTATATCTTGAGCATCTCTCCAAGATTCTCTTGGGTCCTGGAAATCGTTTGAAGGAGACTTCTAGCCAAGTCTAGCAAATTTTGGTCTACTGCCATGATCAATGTGCACCACTAGATTTCACCTTTCTCACCTGTGAAATGCATCATTGAAATTCTGTTAGACCAAGCATAATATAGGCATTAAATATCAGTCAATTAATTGCCCAATTGGCATGACAGTCCAAGTCTCATCAAGGAGACTTTCATATTTTTCATGCCTTCCCAATAGGCACATGAGCTCATTCATGTCCATTCTTGGGCAGGGAATTAACTATTCCAGCATTCACAATTTACTCTAAGCAAATACACACATTCTATTTTCAGTCATACATGCATTCAACAATCTTTTGTTTTCACAATGCATAAATATATGTATATATACAATCAAAAGGCAAGAGAGAGAAGCAAGAGTTTTTCCCCTCTTTGTTTTGTTCCATCCTAGAACCCACACCACCACTGTGGCTTTTCATGCTCTCAGCCTCTTTCACTTCACCGTGAATGCTGGACCAATCCCTCTTGGTCATGACACTTAGTGTCTTTGGTCTATTTTAGACCTCTCAACCATGGAGCCTCCCACATGGTTTGTCTCGGTTGTTAGGACCTTCACATCCATACTAGCACATTTTTCATTACTACTCATTTTGAGCTCTTCAGGATAGTCACATGTCCACATGCACCCCTAGGATGCTCTCATAGTCCTCTCTCCCAACGATACCTATATCCAAACATTGAATAGATTCACATGTTTAGTTTATTCTCATCGGTTTTTATCTCTAAACAAGAGCTCAAAAAATCATAACCAAATCATATACACATGTATAGTCATAAGCAAGAAATTGCAAAACAATCCAATACTTATCTGTATTGTGCGTTTCCTCGTTGGTCCACAGGATCCTGCTTTGCTTTGCAAGCCTTGGGATCACCTATGGACTTGGATGTTAGGCCAACATGCAGGATGCTTCACAACATATATATATATATATATATATATATATATCAAGCATAGTCAAGTCAACCTTCAGTTGGGTTTATCAGACTGTCAACAAATCGCCTGCACTTATATCAACAACCAATCATCATCCAAGCCAACATAGTTGGGTTTATCAGGCCATCAACAATGACACATGCACTTATATCAACAATAAACGACCATTTCCAGGTTTCATTTCCAGTAGTGAGCTCTAATTCCACTACCCCATATCACACAAGAGACCACTCCCTTCTTTGAGTTGACAGTCCCTCGGGAATGTCTCCTTCTCTGTGCTCTTTAGTAGGAGGTAGGATGAGGCCAAGCCATTATCCATTTGGTGTACAACACCAGACTACATCTATTTAGCCTGACAACACAAGCAATATAAGCATATTCGTTAGTGTTATTGCTCTAAAACTATAACCACATTTCACATCATTCACTATCAAGTATTGAGACACCAGGAGTGCGTCCACCCCCTAGGGTGTAATCAATATTGAAAAACCCTTCCATTATCCGACATCGAAAAAGTGTGTACCCCTTTCCGGTGTGTTCCATGTAGGCCCTATTCATACTCAAGCAATCTGTCATAATGGAATATAAAGCCAAAACATGCTCTGCATTTTGAATTTACCAATTTGACATGCATATTCTTAGCTAGGGTCACAGAACACTTATCCATTTGCCGATGCAGTATTCCTTCATTAAGGAGGAATGGGGGCTCCCTTCTCTGAGTTAACAGTCCCTTGGTTTTCCATCCCCACTCCTTTCACATTCCACATCCATACATGTATTACCGACATAATCTATACCATCTCACTCATGTTGCTGACCAAACATGCAGTGCAGATGGGACATTTCCAAAATTCCCAATGGAGTTTCACCTGAAACCCATTTCCAAGATAGGGAAACCCTCCCCCATGAAGTTTGGCTTTTGCAGGCCATCACACATGGTCTTCCTGCAATGTGTACCCCTGCCACATTCATCAAGTAGCCAAACAGTTAATCCGTATCTACTAATACAATCCAAATTTGATTGTTCCATAACCAAGCAATGGCATTAGTAATTAAATTCAATATGAATTTGTAACTCTGTCTACTACATAAATTGATTTGCTTGGAAATGAGGTGATCCTCATTTGTTGGTCTCTTGTAAGCAACACCACTATGCCCATTATACTTTTATGCTTACTGGCATAACATGAGCATGCGCTTACAACACGCCCTCCTGACACAATTCTATGCAAACCAACAATGATTAGTAGTTGTCAGCAATTTCTCAATTCTAAAATTTACAAGCCCAAATTGACAACTCATTCTACATACAAACTATTTTTACAACCATGAGACTCTTCTCATGAAGTTTGGCTCTTTCACATGGTAGATTCCGGCATTTGTCATGGTCTTACTCTCATTTCCATGCTCCAAACAATCTACCTGAAACCTGAACTTCAATTAGCCAAACACTTGGTAAGTCTGGATGCATATAACCTTTTCATTGCTGCAACCATCACTGAAATATTTTTAGAATTTATAAAATTCAAATCCTTCCAGCTGTTAAACACATCAATACTACCAAAACTTGTTTACTTCACGCAATCATTATCATACTTTAAATTACAGGGTACAATCCCCTCATTTATGTAATTTAAATGAAAGGTTTAGATACTTCTTACTTCACAAGCATATCATTTGTACCACTTTTCCCTTCCATAGAGCATTTTTGGCAGCCAATTGATCCTGACTACCCTATTCATGCATTTACCATCCTGCATTCATAACAGCTCTTGAAATGGTTCCAGAATTGTCATCAATTCATCATTTCAGCCATTAGTTATTCATAATATCACATGCACTATCTCAATGCATTCATGCAATGCATCACAACATTTGCACCCATACTTATGTAATCGGTTACTCACACCCTTCATATGCATCCATTCAATGCATAACTACAAGATTTATAAGATCTTTTAATGCATATCCACTCAATGCTACCTTGCATTGATTCAGGAATACTATGCATTCAAACATACCATGCATGGCCTAACCATGACTACTTCATATATGATGCATTACTATGATCAAGACCATGAATGCTTACTTCCCTTGGGCTACTAAGCTCATCACAACATAATACATGCATGACACATCTCTATATGAATGCAGTATAAAATTCAAACACCCACATGGTATTAGATCTTTTGCTTTTACCACTCCATGCAATTGTCATAATTAAACTCTTACCTTCATGGGTCCTACTTACACTCTTGACATTACTAGTTTGGTTGGTCCTTTGCAGGAGATTGCAGAATTTGCTCACCAACTTTTGGACTTGTTGCCTTATCCCTTTCTCCATAGGGTTGCTTGTCACATTTGTCAGCATCAACAACATATTCAGCCATGTCCATATCGTCATTGGTTTTTCCACTAATGCCAACATCAATAATTATTATTAGTGGCTCATTATAAATATATAATTCTTACTACTCTTACCAACATGTAATATCCTATGCATGCAAGGCATATCCTCATACACTTCATGTACAAAATTTGTAATTAGCAAGATAGGGTTTAAGGAAATTTCCTTTTTCAAGTCCCTCATCTTTGCATGGAACTCCTTTTCCACACAACAACTGGTTTGACTTCATGGTCTTGCTACCTCTAGGCATGCAATTCCTGGATTTGTCCATGTTGATAGCAACACACTTCTCTTTCAAGCAATCACTAGCACTTGCTTCTCCACACTCAAATTCTGGTGACTCTCCCTTGTTCCTTGCTGGATAAGCTTTCCAACGCCTATCCACATGCCTTATTCTGACCTCGGGTGTGAAAACCACACCACTTATAACATGATGATTTTCATCAAATTTAGGCAAAACATACAACTGTATTTTGGTCTGGAACGCTAACTTCAGCCACCTAGGATTATTCTTCCTTTTCAACCCTGTAATCTACTGACAGTCTGCTAAAAAATCCACTGAAAACAGCTAGAATTTGCTGAGAAATCCACTTTGAAAAACTCAAAATTTCCTTTGCTCAAATCGGGTCTTATCCCATCTACAACTCTAACACTCCGACGATCTAAGAAACAAATTTCTCCGGCGCTCATTAGCGGCCCTATCAACAATAATTTTTCACTGCATCGGCAGTTTCATCAGATAAGATTTTTCGCTATATCGGACCTGTAGTGGTCTAAGCTTCCGATCTTTATCAGCGATACCAATATGTCAGCAATCTGATCCTCTAAGCACTACCGCGTCCGTGATCGGATCCTCTACTCATCGGAAGGCTAGTTCTCTAGGCTTCCGCAACGGCGGCCAATGAACCTTCTGTGTCTTCCACGGCCATAACCCTCTCGACGGTCGGAGGCACTACTCATCGGATGAATAGTCTCTTAGGCGGCCGCAACGGCGGGTTCATCAACCGTTAATCTTTTCCGATCAGCGGTCTCATCAACTATAATTCTTCGATCTTCTAATATTTTCCAATGACGTCCATCAGTGGTCTGATCCTCTAAACTTCGTCGACGTTTTGCCACCGAATCGACGATCCAAACAACCAAGTTTTGCCGACGTCTCTGGTACTAGGACGAATTTTTCAGAAAATTTTCTTTCCAGAAAAATCTTCTTTCCTTGTCCGCCGAATCGGCAGTTTCAACAACTGTAGTTTCCGCAATATCGACACTCGGGTGCACTAGCATCGGGCGGTTAGTCTTTTAAGCAGCCGCAACGACGGGCGAAAATCCTACCGTGGTTTCTACAGAACCCAATACTCCATCGGCTGTCAGAAGCACTAATTACTGCAGCATTGACGTTCTCATCAACTAACATTCGTCGATCGCCGATGGGTTTGACACTTAGAAAAAATTTTGAAATTTTATTTTTCTTCTTTGCATTGGCTCTTCCTTCAACTAAGTTTCACCGATCCACTTCACTAGACCTTGGCAGCTTCATCCTCTATTCATCGACGACCACATCTTCCAGTCATCGGCGATCCCAACAACTAAACTTTTCCGATCGCCGATGATCTCATGCTTTAGAAAAAAATTGTATTTTTCCACTGCGTCGGCTGTCGGAACGACTTTCCTCTGCGGCATCGACGGTCAAGGACTCTATCCGTCGGAAGGATAGTCCACTAGCCAGCCGCAATGGAGGATGCCCAATCAACTAATTTTATCTGACGTAGTTCATCGGCAACTTCATCATCTAAGCATCGACGATGCGATCAACTAATCATTGTCGATCGTCGATGATTTCGCTACTTAGAAAATTTTTCCAAAATTTCTGCCGTCGCTGTCGATGGTTCAAACCACTATCCTCTTGTCCCTTCCGCCGATGTTTTAGTGCTCACATCCTCTAAGTTCACCCACCAATCTGCTAGACTTCGCCGATGACCCATCGAGCACTTTAAAGGATTGCGGTGAAATTTACTTCAGGGACCTGCCGCTGTATCGACTCCCCCTTCCACTAACCTTTTTCTGATGGTTGACGGGTACTTAGGAAAATTATTACAATTTTCTTTCTCCGTCGTCATAACATCAGCTGGCCGTTCTACTAAATTTCTCTGTTGTCGGGGTCTGTATCGGACGACCGTCAGACTAATCTATCCGCTGTGTTGGAGGACCTTCGTACTTAGTCCTTCGATGGGCCGACAGTTCCAATACTTAGAGAAAATTTTCAAATTTCTCAAAATTCTCTTGTCATGCACAGATTCCTTCTTATTTCTACTGGGAAGAAGGTAACTTGCCTCTGCTAGCTAACCTTTCATGGTCCATTCAGTCCCATGCTGTAACCTTTGCTCTGATACCATACTGTAACATCCCCGACCCTCCGTCCGAGCAAGAGGACGCTACTAAACACCAAACATCCTGGTGTCTAGCCCCGTGAACATGAACAAACCCTTAATGCTGAGGCAAAATACTTAAAAACATAAAACATACTACGATGCATAATTGTTCATATACATAGCGGAAGAAAAACAACATTCGTCCATATACAGTTCAGCATTTAACATGTCCATCATCATAATTCCTTAACAGTAAATATGATTGCAAAACAGATTAGTCAAGAATACTTATCTTATGAGAGCTATCCTGTAACCAACTACGTCGCTGCAACGTTCCACCCAACCATTGGCCAACATGCGCATCAATCTCTCAGCAACACTGCCACCCCCGAGCTAGGCATGATTCCTTAAGGATTAAGGGTCAAAGCAGGCTTACACATAGCCAAGGTACACAAATTATCCAAGCCCACACACAGTAGGGTTTATCAGGCCATCAAGGAGCTAGGAAAGGCTAAATGCTAAGCTGGTGGTCTCAATGGAGAGCTAAGGACATCTACACTAGAGTTAACCTGAATTCTAAGACATCCACACACCCAACACCAGGAATCAGTCCTTTCTTTGCTTCACAGTCCCTCAAGCCCTAGATTCCCTTTCCAATACTCTTCAAGGGTTGTGGAGAAGAAAGCGAACAGTCTAACTCTGCCTAAGTGGCTCCAAACACCAATTTTCTCAAGCATACCCAGCCTCTAATCCTACTCTCAACAGTCTGAAGACCAACCACTGCATACCGCAGTAAAACGAACAGTTCACATCTCTGTGAAGAAGATGAAGACAACAGGGTGACAATCCCAAACGAAAAGGTGAACACAGCTCAAGTCAACAACATGACTCAGAGTTGTTCTTGGCCCTAGCGTGGCCAAAACAACTCAGTGGCAACCCAAAATGGTACTTGCATACATAGCAACCCAAAACCAGGGGAAGACAACATCCCTAATCTCACAATGAAACGATGGGAACCTTACACAGTCTGCAGGTGAACGAGAAGACAGACTCCCAGCATTGACAGGGAAAGCATACACACATTAGAGTCGTGCCCCTCAGGCCGCTCTTCCAGCTTGCCGCATGAGATCACAATCCCCTAACCCCTGCGTGAGGTAAGAACCATCCAATTTCCTGCTTGTGCATGAGGATTAAGCAAAACGATGGGGAAATCATGAGAAGAGTGAACGGAATGACCCTCTATGTGAGGATGAATAAACGATGGAGAATCCCCCAAAAGGTGTGTGTGAGGAAGCAGAATCTCTCTCTGCGTGAGGATGTCCAGAATGACTCGTGGTGGGAGGAAAAAACAGAACCTCCCTGCGTGAGAGTGAGAAAGACCAAAACCGTGAAGAATTGGAATCGTGGAAAAGTGGAGTGAGTGTTTTCTTCTGCCCCACGCGATGTGAAGAGGAAGAGTCCACTAGTGGAGTGGGCGCATAGGCAAGGACTGACAGTCCTGCCACACCCACCACTACTTAGTAATAACTGCTCCCAACTAACAGACATCATAAGTTTAAATGGGTGGCCAACACATGGAAAACTCCCAATGACCCCCACGGGTTGGACAACCCCCCACTTAACCTTAGGAATCATGCCCTTTTCATTCAATGTTGCACCGTCGTAGCTGGATGTAGGTTTATTTTAATTGATGTGCATATTTACATGATGCCCAAAACTATAATGTACCGAATAGCACGATATACCATCGACAATGATCCCTATTGCCGAAACATACACAACCAAATCGATGGTGGGGCTTTTGCCTTTAGCTCCACACCACGATTAATTACAATATATACATCATGTATCTTTTAATGCAAATGGGGTCTAAACCGGGACATTACATGTATGAAAGAATTCAAGATGGCGAAAGGTTCTGGAGATGGATTGGATTCTTTCTAGATTTTGAATATTTAGATCTCTTACCTAGAGACCTCCTTCCATCCATGGAATTTTTATTTTTTTCTAACTTATGAGAACGAATTTTTTACTTCTATTATTTCTCTTTCCTTGCTAGAGGAAGTTTTTCAGCAATCCTTCGATTTTGGTGACAATTCCATTGGGAGCCAGCATCATTGAACATTGATACAAAGAGTAACTACTCATAACATATTTTATCATTACCATTTTACCTGCTAGATTTAACCAGACCGCCCCCCATGCCATGATTTTTTTTCTTAATTTTTTCTAACAGGGGGTTTCAATCTGTTGATTTAGGTTTGCATTTGAATATTGACACTCCCAGATGGATGAATGAATCCCAGTTCGTGACTCCTTCTATTCCCAGGATACGAGAAATTCCAGTCGTCTCTATTGGGTTTATGTTCCAGCTGTAAATTAGGCTCTTCCTTAGATGGGAGTAAACTTTCCTTTTAATCATGTCTATTATTCTCTATATATCCATCGCATAATGGTGTATATTATTTTTTTACCCCTCCATCGTTCATCTATTAGGTGGGCTAAGTTTTTCTTTCTTCAAATATCTTAATTTCTTTCAAAACCCCCTTTTTCCAACTCTCCTCTTCCTATTCGAAAATATTCTTGAATGCATGCGTAGAAAAAGTGAGTGAAGAAGGAGTATTTCCTCCATTTCTATCTTGATTCCTAATATCTAGGAGATGGTTACTTCTAAATAGGATTTAGGCACTTTGTACTAAAACTACTGTGTCAACTCACATTCCCCTTCATTGCTTCCAAGTTCTTAAATCAAGGCATAACATAGCATAAGGGTAATGAAGCAATAAAAAGAAACATTGTTATGAGTTAGGTTAGGACTCATCACAAGGAATAGGTAATCTGCTCCATTTTACCCCCTTACTCTTCTTCATTGGTGAACTTATATCCCATTGGTGTCGTCCCCTGGTCAGCTTTAAAACATTTACTTTTCTATTGTTAAAAAATAATCATGTTATATGTTTTGTTTTTTCAAAATTTATCATGGTATGTTTATATCATAGCCTCATACAATATGGTATTGAAAACTTGTTTAAAACATATACAAAAATTTCAAAAATAAAAGTTTTCCATAGGGTCAAAATTGAGGGTATTATGATCCCTCCCACTTGGACTCGACGCCGCCCTCAGTGTTGTTTCCTTATGCAATAGTGTTTCATGCTTGGAACATAAACATATATGCCTCTTTCATGGAATTATTCATTTTCTATGTGGCCTTGTGTAGATATAAATGCTCCATTTCACCTTTCCCTATGCGAGGGATTAGTTCCAGAGCATTTTACTTTAATTCTATTTAGGATACATAGGGGATATGGATGGAACTATCCCTCTGGTTCCACCTGAATGACAACCCAATTAATCACATGGTTAGGATCATGGATGCAATTCTTAAGCATTGAATTATGAAAGGCATTATGTCATTTAATATTATTAGTTAGTGCAATATTATATTCTACTAGCCCACAATATTTCAAATGTCCCACAGTATCTAGGTGCAAGTTTGTCATAATTTCCAAGTTTTAAAGAATATTTTCTTGGTTTAACTTTAAGGTAGATATGTTCCCAATATTAAATTATTTGTGTACTCTATTCTTGTTCACATAAATTGTATGTTCGTATTGAGATACTTTCAACTTTTGTTGGCTTATAACCACTTCTTATTCCATATCCTTGAGCATATCAGGCCCAAGCATGATTATGTTTACCATATTATCCTAGCTTACCGGAGTATTACATATTCTATTTTAAATAACCTAGAATGGAATCATTTTCAATGATTCTTGATATGCGTTGTTATATGCAAACTCTATAAGAAGTAAGTATTCCTCCCACTTAGTTGAATTGTTCATAACATACATGCAAAGCATGTACTCAAGTATTTGATAATTCATCTTAGTTTGTTTGTCTATTTGGGGGTGATCATAAGTAGTACTAAATTTTAAATTTGTACCCAACCATTCAATAAATCCCTTCCAAAAATTGGAATTAAACTTTGTATCTCTATCTGGCACGACTTTAGTAAGCATCTCATGCAATTTGAAAATTTTCCCTCATGAAATTTTCCGCAATATTCATTGCTAAATGTGGACTTGATATGGATAAAATGGGCATCCTTTCTCAACTAATCCACCATAACCATAATGGAATCATGTTGTTTAACTATTTTGGGCACTTCGATGATAAAATCCATAGTGGTCACTTCCTATTTCCACTCTAGAAGTGGCAAAGGTTGCAACAAGGTAGCTATATGTTGATGTTGCACTTCTACCTTTTGGCATTCAAGGAACCTTGCAATATATTTTGCTACATCTATTTTCATTCGAATCCAAAAGCATTTCTTCCTTAAGTAGAAATAATATTTTGGTAACTTAGATTTCTTGGATATGGTTTCTTCATCTGCATCTCCTACATGACGAGAGATATTAGCTTTATTGAGTTGTGAATGTACAACTTGCCTTTGTATACCAACAATCCATATTCATTCATTTGATCTCCAACATACTTTTGTTCAAGTTTCTCTTATTGCAAACTATTTATTACTTGGATTAAATGTTTATCATTCATAAGAGATTCCTTCCCTCTAATTTCAAATTATATTTATAGGTGTTGATAGCTTCCACATGTATCACTTGCATGCTTCCATTGAGTGAATTTACTACCTTATTATCTTTACCTTTAATGTGATTTATTTCAAAGGCCAATGACCTAGCCTGTCTAGCATTCAAGTGTGGTTGATCAAAAGAATGTTTCATCCCACTATGATCCATCATAAGTACAAATCTCCTTCCTTTCAAGTAATGCCTCCACATCTTCAATGCATGGATTATAATGACAAGTTCCAGGTCATGGGAAATAGTTTCTTTAATGCTATTTGATTTTCCTACATTCATAGCATACCGCATGGTTGTCTTGCATAAGGAATCCTCCTAATCCTTATCGACATGCATATGTGCACTCCATAAAGTCTTTGTTGGGGTGCACTATTTTCTGAACCAGAGCATTAGTAAGAAGATGTTTTAATAGTTTAAAACTCTATTCAGATTTTGGTAACCATAGAAACTTTACCCATTTTTTGTACTGAAGTTATTATATCTATATTATCTTGTGAGGCCAATAAATTATCTCAAATATATCACATTTTTAGGAGTATGGCACTTAATTATGGCCCCAATCTTCTCCATATCAACAACTAATTCTTCTTCTAATATGATGTGCCCTAAATAATGGATTTGCTTCTAATAAAATTCATACTTCCTAAACTTGGCATATAACTAGCATTCTTTTAAAACTTGCAAAACAATTATAAGATGCTCCTGATGACCATCTTTAATTTTTAAGTAAATAGGTATGCCATCATTGAGGACGAGTACATTTTTTTATAAATACTTACCAGAGACAATATTCATAAGGCACATGAACGTGGTGAGTGCATTGGTAAGACCATGAAATGGTCACTATCACAAACTCATAGTGACCATAAATTTTCCTAAATGTTGTATTGTGTATATATTCATCTTTTATTATGACTCAATGATATCTAAATCTCAAGCCAAATTTTGAGAACATCTTTTCCCCTCTTACTTGATCCAAGTCATCAATTCAGAGAAATCGGTATTTTTTCCTCATTGTAACCTTTTTCAAGTGTATGTAGTCTATGAACAATATGACAGCCCCATATTTGTTCTTACCAAATAGAATTAGAGCTCCCCAAGATGATACATCAGGCCTAATGTATCCTTTATCCATTAGTTTTTGTAGTTGTGTATTCAAATCCACTAGTTCAATATTGCCCATTTTGTGAGGATATTTAGATATTAGTGAAGCTCCAGGGTGTTAATATATGAGCAAAAATTGAAGATTCTTGAACTTTAAAACTTTTGATAAACAAATCCAGTGCATGTACTATATACCATAAACAATTCAAACACACAAATCATTCAGTCCATAAGACAAAATATGTACCATGGGAAAACCCTCCAAATATGGAGGATGAAAAACCAAACAATCCTTTGAGTATGATAGATAATTGCAAAGAATAATTTTACAACACTTGCAGATTGCCTAATAAGATATATCAAAGTAGAGCTAGAGATTAGAGATCACTCGGAATACTGTCAAAGCCTTTCTAAGTGCATAACACTCTAATAACAAGCTTATTTAGTCATAAAATGAGAGGTAGTGAATGTTTGCATGCCTTGTGGGCATTGTGAACACTGTGGGAACTATTCACACATTAAATACTACGCCTTCCTTGACTTGGTTCGAAGTTTGTCACCTCAAAATTCACACCCATGCAAAAGATATGCACCCTCCATTAATTCACTGGTGTTAACTTCCTTTAATTGAATGTGAACTAATTAAATTGAATTGAACTGAATTGAACTAAACTGAACTAAATTGAACTAAACTGAATTAATTGAATTGAACTCAATCATTAACTAACTGCTTGACCATTAGTTAGGAGTTTAACTTAATGTATTTAGTGCTTCACAATCAGTTCCATCCACAAACAAACACTTTGCATAAATCAAGGAGTAGATTCCTTAATTATCTGAAACTTGTTTTCCACAACTTAAACTTAACTAATGTCTTTGCAATTCAAATTCACTTGAGGTCTGGAGTGGGAAATTCGAATCCTTACTCTATCTACGTGCTTATCTCATTTATCATTAATTAATTTTGTGTAGTCCATATGTTTTTAATTAATTAATCATATTTATCATATCATACTCAGAGGAATTGTTCGAAACCTATGATCATATGTATTACCCTGGTTCATATAGTCATATGCTAAAGTAAACCACTCTAGGGGTAGATAATCCCTAAAGGAGACTTATATAACCTAGTGACAATGACTAGCCATACATCACATAGTGTATCCGCATGACTTGATACAACACAAGTCACAACTTTAGACAACACAAGCTATATTGTCTTAAGACAACACAAGAATAATCTTGATACAACACAATACTAGTCTTGATACAACACAAGACTCCAATATTGATACAACACAAGATTCCAACCTTAATACAACACAATGTTATGACCTTGATACAACACAAGCTTCCTATCTTGATACAACACAAGATGATAGTACATGCATATTTCATGAATAGGACTTGATACAACACAATGTCCTAGCTTGATACAACACAAACTTCCTGAACTTAATACAACATAAGTTCCAGACTTGATACAACACAAGTCTATTAACTTAATACAACATAAGTATCTGAACTTAATACAACATAAGTTTTTGAACTTAATACAACATAAGTTTATGAACTTCATAGAACATAAGTTTCGGACTTGATACAACATAAGTCTCCTGGAGAATGACTCCTGATGTTGTACATTTAACACTCCCTCTCAACGAGGGAGAAATTCTCTACCATACCATGCATATCTTGGAAGTGTTTGAACTTTGTCACAGATAGAGGCTTTTCACCACATCTGTAATCTTCTCATCAATAGTTATGTACTGAAGTTCTACAATACCTTTCTGTACCATGTCTCGAATGAAGTGATACTTCATTTCTATGTGTTTGGACTTTTCATGAAACACATGATTTTTGGAAAGCTTTATACAACTCTGGGTTTCATGGTTGATCACTGTAGGCTCTATCTTTTCACCGAACAATCCTCCAAGTAGCTTTCTTAGCCACACAGTTTCTCTGCAAGCAGTACTAGCAGCAATGTACTTAGCCTCTGCGGTGCTCTATGAAACTGAACCTTGATTTTTTCTAGACCATGAAATCATAGAAGAACCCAAGTTGAAACAATATATGGAAGTGTTCTTCCGATCAACAATGCTGCCACCTCGATCAGAATCAGTATATCCAAGCAATAACACTCCTCCATTGGAGGAATACCTGAGTTTGTAAGCAACTGTACTGCAGAGGTATCTCAAAATATGCTTACTTGAAACCTAGTGTCTGTGTCTAGGATCAGTCATGAACTGAATCAAAATGATATCTGCATAAAAAATGTATGGCCTCGAATGTATCAAGTAAATTAATGAGCCAATCAATTGTCTATATAATTTGGGGTCCACTAGATCTGATCCAGTCTCAGTCTCATGGAGTTTCCTCAATTTGGAATCCACTAGAGTATTTATGGATTTACAATCCATCATGCCAAATATGCACAAGATGTTCATAGTGTACTTCCCTTGACATAGAAATATGTCATCATTCCTCGGCCAAATCTCAAGTCCTAGAAATTAGTGCATAAGACCTAAGTCTTTTATCTTAAACTCTGAAGTAAGCTCCCTCTAACACTCAGCAATCAATATTTACTCTCTAGTGAGGAAAATATCATCCACATATAGGACTAATACCAGAGGTTGGTTATCCACTACTTTGAAGTACAACTTTGAATCTGCATCACTCTTCAAGAAACTCAGTTTCTCAAGATAACTGCCTATTCTGGCATACCAAGGTTGAGGAGCTTGTTTTAACACATACATGACTTTATTCAACTTGCATACATGGGACTCCTTCCCATGTATCACAAAACCCTCAGGTTGTTCAATGTAAACCTCTTCCTCAACCTCAGCATTGAGAAAGGAAGTCTATACATCCATCCGGCGAAGCTTCCAGCCCAATACTGATGCAAGTGAAATAATAGATCTAATGGTGGTATACCTGGTCGCTGGAGCAAAAGTATCCTTATAATCAATTCCCTCTTTTTGAGAAAACCCACGGGAAAAAATCCTATATTTGTACTTGTCCACACTGCCATCTGCAACATGCTTTATCTTGTAAATCCATCTAAAATTGACAACTGAATTCCTCGCATGTCCGGGAACAATATCCCAAATATCATTCTTCATAATATAATGACATTCCTCTGTCATAAAATATTTTCACACTTGCTTCTCTGTAGCCTCTTCATATGATGAAGGCTCTGAGTCACTGGCGTTTCTCATCAATACAACATATCTTGAATACATATCAGGATGATTGCATTCTCTAGAATTTCTTGTTGCTGCTCCATGCTTTTGAACATCTCTCAATACATCTCATAACCATGATGACCTCCTCTTTGTAGGAGGTTCATAAACTAATTCAACTGGTTCATGAATGACAAGTATCTCTGCATACTCTATTGGATTCTCCCTCTGAACATCAGAAGGGGAAGAATCATCATCATAATCCTATGATATAGGAGCCTCAATATCCTTTGTCTTTGTATCACATTCAATCTCTTTTGACCGTTTGAATGTTGCCTCCTCATGGAAAGTCACATCCCGACTAACCTCAACATGTCTCTCACCAGGTACATATATTCTGAATGTCTTGGAGGTCTCATTGTAGAGAACAAAGTTCCCTTCTTTCCAGAAGGTTCCATCTTGGTTCTCTTTTCTTTTGGTATGTGAATAAACACAGAACATCCAAAAAATCGAAGATGTGATATGTCAGGTTTCTCATCGATGAACACCTCTATAGGTGTTTTCTCATTAAGAAATGCATGCATACTTCTGTCCTATATGTACATTGTTGTACTAGTAGCTTCTTCCCACAAATAAGCAGACATATCCTAATAATGTAGCATGGATTTTGCAGCCTAAAAAAAAGTTATGTTCTTTCTCTTTGCAACCCCATTATGTTGTGGGTTGTAAGGAACTATTAACTGTCTACACATCCCTACATCCCTACAAAACTCATTAAAGCCATTTGATTCAAATTATCCACCATTATTAGACCTTAGGGAATGCATATGCCTACTTGTCTTATTCTCAACTAAGGCTTTGTGTTCTTTGAATTTATAAATGATGGTTTCACTTTTGTATTTCATGAAGTAAATCTAGGCCTTACAGGAAAAATCATCAATGAATAAAACATAGTAAAGATACCCACTTAGGGATGGGGAAGGCATGGGTCCACAGACATTTGAGTACATTAAATCTAAGGTGCCTTTAGATCTAGTATGGCTGATAGGAAACTTATTTTTAACATTCTTTCCTAAAGCACAACCTTAACAAACAATATCATGTACATAATCAAAAGTAGGCATACCTTTCACCATTCGTTGCAAACCAGGTAATGCTCTAAAGTGAAGGTGTCCAAGCCTCCTATGCCACAGATCACATGGGATGATAGTATGATGTGTCATGGATGAAATAAGCTTTCCTCAGACCTTGTAAAATCCTCCTTCTTTAACTCCAATAAGAGTAGCAGTATCAATGTCCTGGTTATTTGGACACAAGTATGCTTGATTCTCCATGAAGATTAATTAGAAGCCTTTATCTTCAAGGATAGAAATAGAGAGTAGGTTCTTCTTCAATCCAGAGACATAAATAATTTCCTCCACATTTAGTGTGTCTCCTGAACTCAGTTGGAAGGATGTGGATTCAACTCCATGGATTTAGTATGTGGAATTGTCTCCCAATTCTACCATGCATGCAATTTGTATCTATTTTAGGTTGGTTAATTGAAGCACCATTGTCAATCAACCATGTATATTCTCCTGCTGTAATCATAAATCCAGACAAAGCAAACACGAGGTAATACTCCCTCCTTTTCTCTTTCACTTCGGGTACATCTTCTTTGGAAGTTTCTTCTCTATGACAATGGAAGCATGACATATTCCTTCTTTTCTTTTCCTCGCACGGGAATCCTTTACAAAGTGTCCCAAATTTTGACAATAAAAGCGTAGAAGCTTTTATTTGTTAAAACCTTTATTGATATATTTCTTCTTTGCACAAAAGGAATTTTTGGGAGTGAATGGCTTCCTCCCTTTCTTGGTTCTATCCATGAGAGCAAGATTCTCCTCCTTAATTAGTGTTCACATCTTTCTTCTAGATGAAACCTTCTTCTTGAATGCAACCATGCCAAAATATTTCAAAGTTGGGTTTCTCTTCTCTTCCATTTACCATAGAAAGAAAGGTCTCCCAAGAGGAGTGGAGTCCATTGATGGCGGTTTGAAGAAGGTCATCCTGATCCATCTCCACGTCGATGCTTGCAAGTTGATTCTTCACCTATGAAATATTTGTGAAGAAGGAAGCTATGGTCTCAAATATTTCCATCTTCATGTTGTGCAACTTGTTCTTCAAATCCCTATTTTGAGTAGGGGCCTTCTTCTCATAAAGATTCGTGAGTGTGTAAAAAAAATCCTCCATGGAGTCATATATGATCTTATTTTCCTTTTCTTGATTCTTTCTATAATTGGTTCTTCCTGCATTTGTAGTGGGATGTTAGATCACAGTGGTCTCAAAGGAGTCAATATCATGCTCTTCGAGAATGTTTATCACTCTTTCCTTCCATGTGTTGAAGTTTGATGTGCCTTCAAGTCAGTCTTTCAATCAGACACAGATTAATGCCATTGCTTCAAGCTCTTACTCAATGCTTCAATATGTGCATAGGTTTAGAATGTTTGCACAAAACTAATCTCTTTCTCACCCTTTATTTGATAAAAAATTGAAGATTCTTGAACTTCAAAACTTTTGATAAAGAAATCCAATACATGTATATCTCATAAACAATTCAAACACACAAATCATTCAATCCATAATATACAATATGCACCCTAAGAAAACCCTCCAAATACGGATGATGAAAAACCAAACAATCCTTTGAGTATGATAAATAATTGCAGAGAATGATTTTACAATGCTTACAGATTTCGTGGTAAGAGATAACAAAGCATCACTAGAGAATAGAGAGTCACTCTGAATATTGTCTCATCCTTGCCAAGTGCACAACAATCTAATAACGAGATTATTCAATCATGCAATGAGAGGTAGAGAATGGTTGCATGCCTTTTGGGCACTATGGAAATTATGGGCATTGTTCACACTTTACCTATTGTGCCATTCTTGACTTGGTGCCAAGTTTTTCACCTCAAAATTCTCACCCATGCAGAAGATATGCACCCTTCATTAATTCACTGGTGTTAATTGACTTTAACTGAATGTGAACAGATTGAACTGAACTCAACTGACTTGAACTAAACTAAAATGAACTGATTGAACTGAACTCAATCATTAACTAAGTGCTTGGACATTAGTTAGGAGTTTAACCAAATACATTTAGTGCTTCACAATCAGTGCCATCCACAAACAAACACTTTGCATAAATCAAGGAGTAGATTCCTTAATTAACTAAAACTTGTTTTCCATAACCTAGACTTAATTGATGTCTTTGCAATTCGAGTTCACTGAAGGTATGACATGGGAAATTTGAATCCTTACTCTATCTATGTGCTCATCCCATTTATCATTAATTAATTCTCCATGGTCCATATTTGTTTAATTAATTAAACATATTTATCATATCACACTTAGAAGAATTGTTCCAAACCTATGATCATATGTATTGCCCCAGATCATATAGTCATATTCTAAAGTCAATCAATCTAGGGGTAGATAATCCCTAAAGGATACTTATAGAACCTAGTGATGATTATTAGCCATACATCACATAGTATATCCTTGTGACTTGATACAACAGTAGATATATGGTCTTTATACAACACAAGACCAGTCTTGATACAACAAAAAACTCCAATCTTGATACAACACAATATTCCGACCTTGATACAACACAAGGTTCCTATCTTGATACAACACAAGATCATAGTACATGTATCTCTCATGAATAGGAATTGATACAACACATTTTCCTAGATTGATACAACAAAAGCTTCCTAAACTTAATACAACATAAGTTCCAGACTTATACAACACAGGTCTCTTAACTTAATACACCTTAAGTTTTTGAACTTAATAAGGCATAAGTTCCGGACTTGATACAACACAAGTCTCCTAAAGAATGACTTTTGATGTTGTACATTAAACACATGCATGAGATCAATGGAAAATTCAATATCCCTATTGGGAGGTACACTACGTATCTCATCAAGAAACACATCTTTGAACTATTTTAATATTATATAATATTCAAAATTTTGTCCCTTTCTTTCTATTGAACCCAACATGTAAACTACATACAACTAAAATCATTTTCTAAAACTCTTCTTCAGTTGTATGGATGGATTTGTTTTATGGAAATGTCTTTTGAAATTCCTTCTACGATTCTTGGATTTCCATCTTCATCTATACAATTTTTTTTTTAAGTAGCCTAATTTCACATTGTGTGCTTCCAACCAATCCATTCCAATCAAGATACCCCATGATATAAAAATTAGAATATTTAAATTCTCCCATGTACCAAATCCATTCATTTCTAGTAGACATGCCTCCTCCAACTCACTTATATTCTTTTTGTTCTTATTTCCAATTGCACTAACCATGATTTCTTATGCTTGTTTTTTCTAAGATCGCATGAGTCAACAACTTTAGGTGCAGCATAGCTATAACTAGATCCTGAATCAATAAAAATAGAAATATATTGTTAAGAAACCTTACCTTCAACTTCCACCACAGATGCTTGTTTATCTTCCAAATATGTGTGAATTCTTGAAATGGTCCTTGCAATGTCATTAATTGTAGTGTCCTCTCCGATATTGTGAAAATCCCTCATGTCTTTCGATCTATGGGGAAATTTTTGAGAAAATTGTCCTCTCTACATCCCCAACATTTCATGGGTTCTTTTGGCCTTGTCCCCATTCTTTCAACTATTTTGTTTATGCTTTGTGCATGATTACTTGTTTGAAAACCTCTTTGCTGAATTTTGTATGGGGGAGGTTTGAATCCCCTTTTCCTCTTCTTTTTTGTCCATTCCTTATTGATCTCTGGGTTTTTCTTGCGATTCGCATATCAATACTCAACCTCCTTGATTTCCTCATCAAGGTTCTTATTCTCATCAATTTCAATCTTATCTTTATAAGAGCGAGGAAACCCACATAGAAACCACTAAATTTTTACCTTCTTGTCTTTGATATAATTGACATATTGGAGAAGCTCCAATAACTTGTTCAATTACTTGTCCATAGTCATATGTCCCAGCTTTAATACATGAAATTCCTTGACTTTGTTATCATAGTTCTTTTTAAAAGGTACTACTATTGAAGGTACATTTTAAACTGCTTCCAATAAATTTTCCTCTTATTAATCTTCTTTATTTTTCTAATATAATACCACCATATATATAGCCTTCCATTCATATTAAAAATAGCTACCATCTCTTTCATATTCCCAAAATAGTCATGTGTTTAGAAGTATTTCTAGCTAACAAGAATCCATGTATCTACTTTTTTACCAAATTTAACCTCACTAGGTTTCACTTTTCTAAATCCCCTCATCAATTGGTCTTTGGAATTCTTTTTATGGGAATAGTATGCTGATTTTTTTCCATAGAATCCTCAATTGAATTTGCATTTTAATCAGATGGTGTATATGTCCCATCACTAGTGAACTTACCTTTGGTGCTTTGAGACCTCTTCCTCAAATAACTCTTTCCTATATTACTAGAAAGATGTCCTTTTGTATTTGTCACTGATTTTTTTGAATTTTTGTAATAGAGCCACATTTAACTAGTTATGTTCCTCCTAGGCCTTGGTTATTATTTAGTTATTTTCCCTACAACTCTAAAGTTCTTCCTTCAAGCTCTCCATAGTCTCTAGCATGTTTAGAGGAGACTTTATGTTTCTCCTTCCATTGAATTATGCTTCCATTTGATTCTTTCCTATTACCTCTGCATCATACATATGAGAATTTTTCATTTCCTCCATGGAAACAACTATTTTTACTTCCCAAACAATGATTTCCCTACAAATCTTGATGGGACACTAATATCCATGCAACAAGAACACCTTGTTAGATTATCAAAACATTAAAACAAAGGTCATGCATTATTCTTTATGATCCCATATAGATCCAAGTGTTGCAACTTTGGATCTAATACGAATGGTAACATACCCACTATACCAAGTAACAAAGTCAACGAAACAATGGATCCATAATCACATTATATAATATATGCTCAACATTTTCTCCTTACAAACAACTAGCTTTATGGAAATATTACATAGTCATGTTTCCATTATAAAAGGAAAGAAGAAAATATAAGAAAAAGGTTTTATAGTACATAAAGTGATGCCACCAATGGAATTCAACAATTTGATAAATTGTAACAAGGAGTCGATATAGGAAGATGCCAATGACAATTGGGTTCTCAACCAAGCCCAAATGTTAGCGATGACTTGATATTTTAATGCTATAATATATAGTAGAAGTATAAAATTGAAAATAGAACCATAGTCTTTAGAGATACTTGCATCTCTAATCAATATAAATGGATAATCAGAGCACCACTTTGGTGATATTCTAGTGTTGATAAAATAAAATAATATAAGTAGTAAGCATGTATAAGTACTGCGATAAACTTTGTTTATTCAAATACCAAAGAGAATGACAAATTATCACAATAAACTAGCCATAACAATGTATACATTTCTACTAGGGAAAGTCAATAATAGTACTACAACCACCCTCAATGTATTCGCTTCAACTCTCAGCATAGTGTAGTATCTAAGGATGAATGGATACAATTTAGGAATACATTCATTAGCTCTAAGGAATGTGAGAGTGTATTCTTCAACTCTCAATTGTATTAACTTTCTAAATATTCGAAGATAATTGAAGCAAACTTCCAGGAAACCTCAATTTAGATGGGGTGATCTTCTTTGAATTTGGAAAATAGTTTGGTTCTACCTCTACTGAAATTAATCAAATATTACAAACTTAGGATGTGACCCTAGATGAATATGTTTGTTTGTTTTCTTTTTGTTTTTGGTTTGAAAATATACCAACCCAAGCAATTGATTTACATCTAGGAGAAATGAATAGAGAATTTGCACATTTGACATTATGAGTAGTGATTTTTCCCAATAAATCATTTTCATCCATGTTTGCATTGCAAATAATATGGGAATATTCCCATAGAATTTTTTTTTTGTATAAATCAAATATATTGTAAAAGGCCCAACCTAGGTGATGACTCATTTTCCCAAACACAAGACTATGGACATTATTCAAGCAGGAAAACTAAAATTCAAGGAGTTGTCATGGAATGATTTGTTACAGTATGCAATAATTCTTTTCATAATTGGCTATTATTGGGTCAATTGATTATTTTTGAAACTTCAAATCCACCAATAATTAAATGTGAAACCAGGGTAAGATTTTTTATTTCAACGTTATTGCACAAAGTATATGCTGACTGCAAAGTATTCTCTTTCACTGGTTCCTCTTATGGTGTGTAATAAAAATGATTAAAAACAATCACAAGATCAATCATTTTAGTTGATCGATTCTAGCTAAGAAACATTATGTACCATTTCAACAATAAGTATAATAAAGGTCTATTCCAGTCAGTTTTGAGAGCTACATTAAATAAAATTCAATCCAAACTACAGTGGCCACACTAAATATGAATCATTCCAATTCTAACCTAAGAAAATTATAAATAGAATAAATATTTCTATCATGAATTACCAATAATGAGATATGGGTTGCACAACAAAATATAGATTCCTTAACTCTAAACAATTGTATGTAAAGAGTCAAAATATTAATCAAACATAAACCAACACACAACTAATCCATAATTACTAATATATACATGCAAATAGTAGCTTTCCTCAAAAGGGGGCCCTCCTCCTTTGAACAAACACTGTGAAATATCAAAATGACTATAGAACAATCACATAAACATAATTATTGAAGTATGAAACTATCTGATATTAACATTGTAGCAAATATACAATCCACAACTTGGCAATATCTTTATAGAGAAAGATGTTCTTATTTATACTTGAAATGGATTTACAAAACATTCTAAATATAATTGGTTTGGAAACAGTTCAAACTGTCCCAATCTTGAAGGAAATTGTATGATAAATATAGGACAGTATTCCTGAAGTGCATACTGAAAGGATTCCACAAGATGGTTTTTCAAACTGTTTGTTCCAATATGGGTGAAATGATCTCCTATTTAGCTCCTTACTAGTATATTTTTAACAAAAGAGTTTTTATAAATATCTTAATCATATATTCATGACCACCATATTCTAAGCTTCATGAATGGTTGTCCACTTTGGAGTTTCCACAACATTTGCAATGTAATGGATCTTTTGTGACTTGTTTCACAATTTCCACACCTTCTATTTGCTCGGAAACTTTTGCATCATTCTGCAACTCACTCCATAGCTTCTACAACTTGTTTAATGTCTTTCACAACTTGTTTACTGTAATCATACTTAAAAGGTAATCATAGGGTATAGAATATTTGCATTATTCATTCAAAATGGGAGAAACACAACACAAAATACCTTTCATCAAAATTGTGCTTATTCATCCCAACAGGTCTCCTAATGGTGACAAAAATAGGATAGAGGATTGATAAAAAGACATCAAAACAATGACATTTCTCATTACCAACATCTCCCCCCAAGTGAATATTTGCATGTCCCCATGCAACAAAACTACTTAATCAGTTCAAGATCTATAGATGCAAGGGGAAAGGACTCATAGTATAATATTCTCCAATTAAATTTTGGGAGCCCCTTCATGTTAGGTAAATAATAACCTAAATTAGGTATTTTGGTTGCCCAAACTTATGAATCATTGCTTAGTTCCACTGGTTTCCATAATAAAGGGAATGAAACTTTAGGTCAAATATCCATGAAATACCCAAAGTATTTAGACATTTAATGTGTCACGGTACTCGATATAAATCAATTCCAAAATGATTAAAAGAAAAAGATTATTTTCTTGTCTACCATGGTAGCAAAAAATCCTATCAATTTGGAATACAAAAAATAACCTCTGGTTTGTTTAGGGATATCCATTTCTCACATAAAGATATAGCCAATTTTTGAAACTCTACAAAAGAAGAAACAATATGTGGGTCTTGAAACATTTTATATTTCTATGCATACAACTCAAATAGATTAGGTTCCCATGTAAATTTTAGGTACACAGTTTTCTCGGTGTATTCAAGAAAAGACATTGTTTTTCCACAAGTTGTTTGATTCTTTAAAAATGAAGAAAATACCCTCAACTACATGTCACCCACATATGGGTTGGGGTATTATCCAATTATTCAATCATTACCAAATAATTTTTATATAAATCATACAACAAATTATTTCCTTCCTCATCATAAGTAAAGACAATTTCATAAATCTGTCTCTATTATTAATGTGGCAAGAGTATCAATAGCCAAATCTCTTATCTTGAGAGAAACTATATGTCCTTGTATATTTATAGAGTATATGAAGGAATTAGTATAGTAAGTCCTCATAACATGGCCCAGATGGCACATATATTGCTTATCCTCTTTGAGTCTCTAAATATTTCCATTCAATTCGTGAATCTGCAATTACACCTGCTGTAAGTTCATCTTCTCTAATATAAAATGTGGAACATCCTCTTCTTATTTCAACTTGAGATGATCTATACATATTTCCAAAGAATATACTTGATGTCTCCACTCTTTACATTTTTGCTTTAGGTACTGATTCTCTTGAAACTCTATTTCTTTCCCACTACTAGATATTGTTCTTTCAATACTTTAGAAGGAGGTTTTATCCTCATGCGACTAAGATTACCCATTTTGATGTAATTGACTATCACTGCCTTGTGCAAAGGATATCCAATTGTCTTGTTTGTAGTTAGCATGTATGAGAGATTCCAATCATAGTTTGCATTCATGAACTTTTATTTTTTCTTTGGCCAAATCCAATTCCATCCACAACTCTTGATTAGTTTTTCATAGTATTTTTCTAATCTTCCTCATCTTCTAATAGGAATTTTGAAAAGGGAAATTAGGTACAAATGTCAATTCTTGGAAAAAGAGGATTTCTTGGTTTCTTACATCTGACCTTGTTTTTAGGTTATAGAACAACATCATCACTTCCAATATGTGTTTCCAATTCCTCTTTTATATCTAGCTAAATTATTTCAAGAATGTTTTCAGAGTTTTGATTTTTCTAGGATAAGTCATGGTCCTCTTTGGGGTGGTTGGTGGAAAAAAACCCCACAAACATTTCCGTTCAATCCTTTTAGACATGGGAACTCCTATAGATGTTTCAAAAACATCAACATTTGATTCAGATGCTTTCAAATATTCTTCAACTTCACTCACTATTGTTGTTATGATGGCTTCAGTAGCCTATGCAGTTGTTGCTTCATCTTGCATGCCTTCATATCTATTCTGCCCAATGAAAGTAACCCAACTCTACCTAGTATTAATCTTGCACATTGATCTAGGAACAAATAATCAATCTCATCAAGAAATAATCAACAAATAACTCAGAAATGGTGTTAATCGGAACCAGAATGGTTCCTCTCTGTATATTCAATAAACAATGAATAGTTACAATAACAATGTCAAGTAATTGCTTGAATCAATGAGGAATTCGAATACCTAAGGAAGTCATTCGAATTCAATGAGTGAGTCTAGCTTAACTGACTGTAAGCCATTGGTTCACACTCAATTAACCACTTGACCAAAACCCTAATTGACTCACCAAACCCTAACTGAAGTCGGAGTGCAATAAATGACTGAATCTCAACTGAAAGAGATCAAATACATGTCATAGCAAGCCAACCATCAAGTGCTAGTGCTTCAATGACTTCAATGAACTCCGATTAGGTTAACTGAAGCTGAACTGATCATCAGAAGTTGGTGGAGGCACCCCCGTTGACTCTGGATCATTAAATAATAATAAATAATCATTAAATAATATATTTAATGAGAGGAGGCACCTTAACTGACTGGTTGAACTGATTGTAACCACCAGTTAGCAATTAGGTGCATTAATATCACTCAGATCACCCCCGGAGTGCTCCGGTTAGCCTCCTTGACTGTAGGAGAAGGCTAAGTTAGCCTCCTTGACTGTAGGTAGGCATGGGTGTGACTGGATGATGTCAATTAATGCTCCACTTATGTCAATTAATGTCAATTATACTTAGGATAGTGGTTTAACTAGGCCAATTTGACCAAAAAGAGTGTGTATGGTGGTAAATGTCTCCAACACCCCCCCTTAAGCTATACTCAGGAGGAGTTAGAAAACAAAAAAGCATAAAAATGCTAGGGCCCCGGCAACTAAGGCCATAGGTCACCCTGTACAATGCTGAAACTGAAACAATGCTCAAAACAAACTAAGTGAGGAAAAGAGGGAAAACCCAGTGGGAAAAACCCCCCCTCAAGCTAAACACTGAAAGTAGTCTGAATCACCCTTATGAACTCACCCCCAATAGTGAATGGAGGTAAGTGAAATTCTTTTCTGGAAATATCTTGGTGAAGATGTCTGCAATCTGCTTATCAGTTGGGCAGTATTGCAGAACGATGGTCCTATCATGCACTATCTCCCTGATGTAGTGCATGTGAATCTCTACATGCTTGGTCCTCTACCTGGTAACTGGATCCGTGGATATCTTAATAGCACTCTGGGTGTCACAAAAGAGGACAGTGGACAAAGTACTACCAAGATCAAACTCTGAAAGAATGCCTTGCAACCAAACTGCTTGGATGCAAGCATTCACTGCTCCTCGATACTCGTCCTCTGCTGAAGATAGTGCTATGGCAGCCTGCTTTTTTCTTGACAAGCAAATGGGGCCACCACCAAACATGAATACATATCCAGAAGTTGAATTTCGATCAATAGAATCACCCGCCCAATCATAATCTGTGTATCCAACCAGCTCTAGCTCGGAGTCTGCAGCATAGTGAATGTCGTAGGTCCTGGTTCCCTGAATATAATGGAGGATCCTCTTGGTTTCCTTCCAATGAATATCATGAGGTTGCTGCATGTATCTTGATACAACATTCACGACATAACAAATATCAGGCCTAGAATGTGTCAAGTACAACAAGCTACCAATCAGTTGTCGATAGATAGTGTAGTCCATGGGAGGTGTGTGTTTTCCTTCTTCAAGGCTGATCCCTGAAAGGAAAGGGAATGGTACAGGCCTACATTTAGCCATTTTAAACTTGACTAATAGGTCTGAAGTGTATTTGTACTGAGTGACCATAATCTCATCAGAATTTTGCTCGATTTCAAGCCCCAAAAATTGTTTTAGAATCCCCAAATCACTCATCATTAGAGGAATTTTGGGGTCTAAAATGGGCCTCCTAAGGAAAGTAATAAAATAATAGTTAAAATAATAAAATTATATTGATTAATTTTGGAGGAAGAAAGAAAAAAACTACTTTTTGTGTTCGTATTTTCGACATATCTCCCTGTGTTTTTACTCAAATTTCAATTGGGAGAGCTCGTTGGATGTGGAATCAAATTTCGCATCCAACGAATACCCACACTGCATAATTTTGATGGACCCCGCTACCCAAAAAACAAGAAATACCTGAAAAAACGTGATGATGATGTCATCATCACGTTTTTTCAGGTATTTCTTGTTTTTTGGGTAGAGGGGTCCATCAAAAGTATGCAGTGTGGGTACTCGTTGGATGCGGAATCAAATTCCGCATCCAACGCGCTCTCCTGATCGAAATTTGAGTAAAAACACAATGAGATATGTCGAAAATACGAAGAAAAAAAAAGCAGTTTTTTTTAATGACAAATATGTTAATTCAACCATTATGGTTGACTTATTTTATTGAAATTTTATTGGTTCTTGAATTCCAACTCACAAAAACTTATTTTGGCACGTTTTCTTATAAGGCCCATTTTAGACCCCAAATTTCCTCTAATGTTCAAAGGCATTGTGGAGAGCAGTTTTGATGGCTGAAATGGAGGCAGCTGTGCTACCTCTGATCAGTAAGTCATCAAAATATAAAACAATTATAATTGGATGACCATCATGTTGCTGTAAATACACATTTGGATCTGATCTACATCTCTGAAAGTTTTGCGAGAGAAGAAAGGCATCCATCTTGGAATACCACTCTCTTGGGGCCTGTTTTAACCCGTATAGTGACTTCTTTAGCTTGCAAACCAAAGATGGATCAGTGATGTATCCCTTAGGCTGCTTCATGTATATCTCCTCATGAAGATCTCCATGCAGAAATGCTGACTTAACATCCATGTGATGCACCTCCCAGTGCTTGGATGTTGAAATTGCCAAAACAAGGTGGATGGAGTCCATTTTTGCAACCGATGCAAAGGTCTCATGGTAGTCCACTCCTTGGACCTAAGAGAAACCTTTTTCTACCAGAATTGCCTTATATTTGTAGGTGCTTCCATCAGCAGCAACCTTTTTTCTGAAACACCCACTTGCATTGAACCAATTTCCTTCCCAGAGGAAGAGAAACTAGCTCCCAAGTAGTGTTTTTCTGAAGAGAATTCATCTCTTCATCCATGGCAACTTGCCATATCGGATCATTCCGAGCATGGTAGTAGGATTTTGGATCTGAACTAATCATCAAATAGCAAGTTTTGGACAGCAAATTATCAGAACAAGAGAGTTCAAATCCCGCTCTTTGGAAATCAGACCGGGTTCTCCTTAGATCATCCGGATTTCCAATGTTGTCTCCTACGGAGGAAAGTGTCTGTTGGGCCCATGTAGGAAGATGATTTTTCACTTCAAGTTCTAATTCAGAATCTAATTATTGCTGCACACTGATATCAGAAATTAGAGGATCCAAATCAGGGTCATCACCCCCAATTTTATCATCCAAATATTCAGTATAATAGGAAGGAAATTCAGCAGTTTTCTCCTTCACTAGTTCCATCTCCTGAAGAGGCTCATCGAACTTGACACTTATCTCGATGATGATCTGTTTGGTATTGATATCCAGTAGCTTGAATCCTTTATATTCATCAGGATACCCAATAAACAGATATTATATGCTTTGCGGTTGCAAAGCCCTTCTTTTATCAAGCGGAATCCGGGCCCATGCAGTGGACCCAAACACCCGTAGGTTCGACACATCCAGCTTGTGTCTGAAGTATGCTTTGAAATGAGTCTTTCCTTCCATGGATGAGTGTGGAACCTTGTTTTGAATGTATGCTACAGCATGCATGGCTTCAGCCCACAAATTTGCAGCAAGCTTCTTTAACTCCAACATATAGGTGGTCATCTCCTTGAGAGACCGGTTCTTCCTTTTCGCTACTCTGTTCTGCTGGGGAGTGTAGGGAATTGAATGCTGGACCTGAATACCACTTTGGGAGAATATGTACAACAACTCATTATTGACATACTCCCCTCCATTATCAGAGCTCAATATCTTGATCTTAAGCCCAAAGGCATTTTCAATCAAGGCCTTCAATTCAGAAAATTTTTCACATACTTCTGATTTCTTTTTGAGAAAGAAAACCCATGTATACCTTGAAAAATCATCAATAAAAGTAACGAGGTACCTTGACCCATTCATGGATGTGATAGGCATCAGACTGCTGATATCAGAATGTATCAGCCCCAATATGCTTGTAGCTCGGTTTGCCCTCCCCCGATCGAACTTGTGCTCAAGGTGTTTTCCAATCACACAGCCCTTGCAAATTCCCGTGGTTGCCTTGATGACCGGGAGGCCTTCAACCATGGATTTTTTCTATAAATGCTGCAAATATTTGAAATTAAGGTGGCCAAACCTCTCATGCCACATCCTACTAATCTCATTTCCATGAGTTAGCAGAGCAGTGGGCTTTGCATCCGCAACAAAGTGAGAGAACTCATAGGCTTTTGCATGATGATTTGCAAGGCCTTTTGCAATGAGTTTCCTAGATGCAATTTCTGTTATCTCAACATCATTTGGGCTGAAAGAGACTCTCTTAGGCATTCCTGTATGTGTCATCTGATAGACAATAAGAAGATTTGCTGCTAGAGACGGTACATACAAAACACTAGAGAAAAAACCATTTTCAACATCTACAGTACCTTGTCCTTCAGAAACGATGATGGAGTCATCTCCCATATGGATGGGGATGGATTTTCCAGTCTCCAAGGATGAAAAGGAGTCCTTTTCAACCATCATGTGATTCGAAGCTCCAGATTCAATCAGTAGTGCTTTGGAATTCGAAGTGCTTGCCATGAGGGCATGACCTTTCTCATGCTGTGGTTCCTGATCTTGGTGATCTCTCCTCTGAAAGCTCTCTGAAAGATTGATGTGATTCCTCTCAAGGAGAGAGGTTGCTTCATCAAGATTTTTCTTCATGCAGGCATGTTCAGGGTGAAAACCCTTCCCGCAGTAAGAACACTTGACTTTTTCTTTCCCATTGTGCCCTTTTCCTTTGTTCTTCCTTGAGCCGAAAGATTCAACATGCTGCTGGTTTTCAACTCTAGTCTTGGGATCATCAAATTTAGTTTTCTGATTTTTCTGCTGCTTTCCTTTACCCTTCAGATCTTTGGGCCCCAAGACATGGAGGGCTTGATCACGGGAAGATCAGATGATCCCCATCTGGACAAGCTTGTCATGTTCATTTGTTAGGGACTCAATGAAGGCATTGAGTGTAGGAATCTTCCATCCAGGGGTTGTGAGTTTCCCCGCATGGAATGTAGAAACAAAAATTGAATAATAAGCCCCGAGTTTGGAGAGTATGGAAAGGATGTGCTGATCATCCTCCTTCTCCATGTTGCATTGCTTCAAGAGTAAAATAGTATGCTTGAACTTTGTAAAGAAATCATTCAGAGTCTCGAAATTGGAAGGTTGGAGAGACGTGAGTTCATTTTCAAGCTGGTAAACCCTCAAGTCATCATGCTTTCCATATAGAGATTCCAATTTGTCCCATATTTCTTTCGGTGTTTTCAAATCCGTAAGATGGAAGAGAAGGTCTCGGGAAATAGAGAGGCACAAGAAACCGAAGGCTTCATCCTTCTTGTTCAAGAATCTTGATTTTTCTATGGCATATCCAGGCTCAACTTCAGTGTCCATGGTGACTCTAAAAAGTCCTTTGGAGCACAGTTGAATCTCCATATCACTTTTCCATGAGTGGAAATTGTATGGAGTCAAGAGCTCTGCTGAGGAGGCCATCTGGATGTGCTGGAGTGAATGCATCACCTGTAGAAACCTGAAAATCAAAACAGAAAGGGAAAAATAAGGTCGGACAACCTGCACATTCTAGGCTTTCATCACATCCAGCATAGTCAATCAAGCAAGCTTGATCAACAAGTTCTTTACTTGGGGTATTGAGTGGTAAGCCTTGGCTTCTGGTGCAGTGCTGGATTTTTGAGCTATTGCTCACTTTTCATGGAGAAATCTATCAAAAAGCTTGTTTTTGAGAGATAGATCTTCGTCCCGCCGTAAGCTCTGATACCATATTAATCTTGCACATTGATTTAGGAACAAATAATCAATCTCATCAAGAAATAATCAACAAATAACTCAGAAATGGTGTTAATCGGAACCAGAATGGTTTCCTCTCTGTATATTCAATAAACAATGAATAGTTACAATAACAATGTCAAGCAATTGCTTGAATCAATGAGGAATTCGAATACCTAAGGAGGTCATTTGAATTCAATGAGTGAGTCTAGCTTAATTGACTGTAAGCCAATGGTTCACACTCAGTTAACCACTTGACCAAAACCCTAATTGACTCACCAAACCATAACTGAAGTCAGAGTGCAATAAATGACTGAATCTCAACTGAAAGAGATCAAACACATGTCATAGCAAGCCAACCATCAAGTGCTAGTGCTTCAATGACTTCAATGAACCCTGATGAGGTTAACTGAAGCTAAACTGATCATCAGAAGTTGGTGGAGGGGCCCCTGTTGACTCTAGATCATTAAATAATAATAAATAATCATTAAATAATATATTTAATGAAAAAAGGCACCTTAACTGACTGGTTGAACTGATTGTAACCACCAGTTAGCAACTAGGTGCATTAATATCACTCAGATCACCCCCGGAGTGCTCCAGTTAGCCTCCTTGACTGTAGGAGAAGGCTAAGTTAGCCTCCTTGACTATAGGTAGGCGTGGGTGTGACTGGATGATGTCAATTAACACTCCACTGATGTCAATTAATGTCAATTATACTTAGGATAGTGGTTTAACTAGGCCAATTTGACCAAAAAGAGTGTGTATGGTGGTAAATGTCTCCAACACCTAGTTGATAGAAAATCATCTTTAACTAATAACTTCACCAACCCATGATGGTTTTTTTTGGTTTCTTATCACTTTTGTAGTCATAATCTCAATTGATCGAATAAGAATATAGGGAAAATTCACATACTTCTTGTGCCATAAATGTATCAAAATTATGAAATGATAACCAAAAAGTAGTTAATACTTCCCTTCACAAGTGAGAAACTTCCGACCAAGGTTCTACTAATGAAGTTTTAAGAATTCCTCTTTCATCTCTTGTGATCTTTTCTCTTCCTTTTACAAATTCTTCATGAAGGGAAAAATAAGACCCTTTTCTTTCAAGCCATCATTCCCCCTGTATTGATAATCTACTTACCCAAGCCACATTCTCTTTAATTACTTGAATAATAACACCCTTGACTGTGGCGATAGAATATTGTAATGACACAATGAATACTAGTGTTATCTCTCTATCAAATCCCTGTAATCGATTGAAAAAAAAAATTGCACAACTTCTAGAATCTTGTAATCCAATAAGGTATATTCTGGTCCTCTTTGCAATGGAGGACCTCCCATGGTTGAATTTGGGAAAATATGGTGGATTTTGATAATGCAGACAACCTTCACAAGATACCTGTAGATGACATGGGATGTCAAGGAATGGTAGGTTCAAAATATTAATACAAGAGGTGATGAGTGCAAAATGTTTTTTAATGGTTGTTATCACACTGAGGAAAATATCGGTTCATGCATCAAACTATTATCTTCATCCTAACATATGTGTAAAATTTCAAGCCGGTGATAATCGATCATGCGAGTATGTATGCTTTGATTTTGTAACGATGATAGCCCAAGGTGCCCAAAAGATAGTGGTTCAGATAACTAAGGAATTGGGTCGTTGTTACATGCAACTAATCAACTAATAGACCATGTCCCCCCCAGGTAAGAGATTTTATATTCCCCGCGCATAACACACAATTCATATAGGTGTATTGTAATTGCATTCAACACTTTGAAACAAAAAAATGAGAGGAAACATACATGTTCTTACCTGGTTGAGTGAAGTCAGAATAGGAAAGATGTTGCGAGAAAAAATAGGAGGTATTTTCCCTTTGAAATCCTATCCTTGATTGTGTATATTGTATGGTAGTTCCTTGTATAAATAGAATACATATCTTCATTGCCAACGTTGGTTCTCTAGTAACAATAATGATATGTAACAATATATGTTCCACAACAAAAAATATTTTTCAGTAATGAGAATGATCCGCAACATAACTATTTCAGAGCAAATTTTTTTTGCAACAATGAGAATGATCCACAGTAATGAACGTGATCGGCAACAAAAATTGTTCTGCAACAAAAATGTTTTGTACTAATGAAAATATGGAACAAAATTGTTCTCCAATAAAAGTGTTTTGTGACAATGAAATGATCTACAACAAAATTGTTCCACAACAAAAGTGTTTTGCGAAATTGAAATGATCTGTAACAAAAGTGTCTTTCAATCTAAATAAAATCCCTAAGAATCTCTTAGCGTACCACACACAATAAATTCATAACACTCTAGAACAACCCATGCATACTATTAATCTTCCACAGTAATCTAGGGACTAAACACAAGTCTCATCAAAGATTAATAACAATAAGTCATGAAAATGGTGTAATAGGGCTACAAAATGAGTAGCCGCTCTGTATATTCACACAAATAATGAGTAATACAATACAATGTCATGCTGCAAGCATGAATGGAAAAGAAATTTGAATTCCCAAGGAGGTCATTCGAATTGAATGAGTGAGTCTAGCTTAACTGAATGTAAGCCACAGTCAACACTCAAGTTAACCACTGATCAAA